>JASPKZ010009814.1:1720000-2300000 GCA_030220185.1 Diploptera punctata | reverse complement strand
CCATCTACATAATAGTGCGAGGCTACTCGCTTTTAAAAGTATGGCTCACTCTACGCTGTCCGGCTTTCGGACTCTCTGCTTGCCGGCGGCGTAGTTTATGATGTCCTTTTTCTAGTGTAGTGGCTTCCACTATTATTCTAACCTAAACCTGTTAGGTAAAACATATTGTCACCTAAGGCTGAGGTTATATAATCCACAACCCCTACTTGATAGCCACAAAGGAATTTGCTGCCAAGTAAATACCCCATGGGTATCAGTATGCAGCACACTGGACGGTGCAAGTCACCGTCAAGCTAGAAGAAGAAGAAGGGCAATCTTGTTTCTTCCATTCTCTGAACATGCTCTTATTTCATTTATTATGTGGTTCAATTTTGTGTATCCTTTGGTCCTTCTTAGAAAAGTAATTTCTGCACTTTGTATTCTACTCGAACTCCTCCTGTTTGTTACCCAGGACTCACTACCGTATAAAAGGACCGGTACTGCCAATGTTTTGTAGAACTTCAATCTTGTACCTTCCTTGTTTTATGTTTTAGTGTTCTATGAATGGTGCTACATATCATTTGAAATTTTGATAATTTATTGTCTATATCATTTCTTGTTCCATATCCAGAAGACAATTGGAACAAGAAATGATGTAGACAATAAATTATCATTCATATTCACAATGCAATCAAATCTTTAGAGATAAAGAGGGCGAACAACTCAAAGGTCCGTCCGTCCGTCCGTTTTTGACAGCATTTTTGTCGTCCAGTGTGCTGTTTTCTGGGATAGTTTTTCACCCATTGGATAGCTAAATTACTAATGGTTATCAGTAAGTGGCTTTCTTAGTGTAAACTTGGCCTAAACGGCTTTGGATTAATCAGCTATTGCTATATGGTTATGATGTAGCAATATTAGACAATAGAAGAGAGGAAATGCTAAACGTCAACAAACACATTCTATTAAATAACATTGGATTGGAAATGACCATCAATAAAACAAAGTATGTAATCACACATAGAAATGTATTATTATATTGAGATTTTAATATTTATCAATGAGGAAACATTTGGAGAAGTACCTGAAACATTAATTACAAGCACGGTGCAGAAAGAAATTAACACAGCCTGGTTTCAGAAAACTGACGCTATTATACATTGTACAGACTCTTGCGAACCGAATTTCTCTCCAAAAATGTTAAACTAAGAGCAAATAAAACGGATTCTTCCAGTTATAAGATAACTATATGGATGCGAAACATAATCTTTAATTTTAAGAGGAGAAACAATATGATTACTGCATAACAAAGAGCATAGGGAAATTTTTGGACAAAATATATCCTAAAACACAGACAACTGTATAACAGTGAGCTACGTGATCTTTATGTGAAACCGATTAAATAAAAATAGTTAAGTCTGAAAACATGTGGCACGAATGGTAAATGGAAGAGGGGTTCGCGACTGAGTGAATTGTCTGAAAGATAAAAACTCGGGCATAGTTTAAAGTACTATGTAATGAACTAAATGTTTAATAATATTAATAAAATGGAAATAAGTTACGTAATTTATATATTATTATTTATTTAATTGAGTTTATTGTGTAACAATGTTTTGGCAGAATTGTCTTCTATGTTCTTTAACTCACAGATCAGAAACATGATAGTTCTGTTCGACTATATTTCCGAACAATTGTACATCAATTCTGATAGTTTCATTTCTACAATATTTAAGTAATAATAGTCCATCGTTATTGGTACAAACTGACATGGATTTTAAAATGAATTGGTTAATATTCAATGTCTAACGTATGAACGAAACAGATAATTTATAATTTACGAGCAAAGAAATGTAACAAAAATATTAATTTAAATTTCAATCTAACAAATAATATTGCCCCAGGCTTAATTGGAATTTGGCTATGACATTTATAATAACGTTATTAAACATCTGTTAAATACAGCTTTCCATTTTAAAATATTTAATTTCTGTAATATATTTTCAGCAGATTGTGTTCGATGTATATTGCTACGAAAGTAATGAAAACAAATGCAAAATGAAAGTTTAACTGCTTACAGGAGGGTTTTTTTTAAAGTGATCCCACAACAGGCCTCAGGAGACCCTTCGGGTAGTAGGAGGTTAAGGCTCCCACTTTTTCTAGACAATCGGCACTTGATGTCAGCCGGGTTGTCAGCCCTGCGTGACGGCCGCCTTTACCCCCAGAACAGGCGTCTGGTACTCATTTCCGTTAGAGGCTGAGTCGACCCCAGGGCCATAGCTTACAGGAGGGTTTCTCATATGAAATATTCTTTTAGATGGGGGGAAATACTTAAGCAAAATTGTCAAGTTATAAAGAACATAGTAACTAAAACCTCAAACTGATAGATGAGTCAATATATGAAAGCAAAGTAGCAGTGCGTTCTATGCCAGATTAATTTCAAATATTATATAGAACCCTAAGAAACTAGGTTTTTTCTCAATCTTAAGAAGATAGGTACCCGTATTAGAGAGGATTAAATTCAGCATATATATACTGGTATATACGTGTGCGCATTTCCTTGGCTTTTTTTAATGTCTATTAGGAGTTCATAGAGGTTGTCTAGTTTCACATTTTGCTTTGTTCATTATTATTATTATTATTATTATTATTATTATTATTATTATTATTATTATCATCATTATTAATTGTAATTATATTTAATTAACCACTGTGGTCTCGGGGTAGCGTCGCTGTCTCGGGCCGGGATCTATACCCGGTCGGGACGAGTTTCCTGGATGACTTTTTTTTACCTGTAAGACAAATATCAGGAAATTTGGTTCCTGAACATCATCTGACCATCATAATCATCATCGTCATATTCGCCATGTTTAGTATGGATGTGTGTGTGTGTGTGAATGTGTATTTTGCCTTAATGTTGTGTTGTCTTGGAGGAGGCCCTGACATTGAGCTGATCATTCGTTAGGGAAAACCCTCTATATCTTGTGTGGTGAAAAAAAACATGTGTGTGATCCAAAGCTTAAAATCCCTCTCCCGACATGTTGTGCCACTGTAAGGTTCGGGTGGTGTGTACATGTAAACACTACCTATGTGGTAAGAGCTTAAACTGCATTAATGAAATGAAATTCTTACTATTAGCAGTTTGACAAATTGTCGTTTATTATTTAATTTTATAATTACTGTGAATATTTATTACAGGTAACTTGGTCTTAACTCGACCAAGATAAATTATAAATGTTTTTTTATTAAAACATTCAGGGTTATTTCGTTTAAATGCTAAATTTAACTTAATTAGCTCAGTATTATTGATATTATTATGGGTATCATATCCACCGCTGTGGTCTCGAGGTAGCGTGCTGTGTTGTCACGAAGCGGGCCCGGGTTCGATCCCCGGTCGGGGCAGTTTTTCTGGGTGAGGTTTTCCTCGGGGGTTTTCTTCACCTGTAAGACAAATGTCAGGAAAATTTTTAAGGCCCAAACGGTCCCCGAAATCATATGGCCATCATCATCATCACCACCATCATCCTTCACCGGTGTGGAAAGCAACGGGAAGCTACCACACCTACAATTGCTTAGTAAAGCTGCAAGCATATCATGAAAATGCTATGATTGCAGTGAAGGACCTGCCTTCGGGCAGAATTACTATGGATGGATGGATATCATAATTTCTTCATTTTATGTTTTCTTTGTTTCCAGATAAACATATACACAGTTATATACCCAGTTTTAAGGTAGGTATTTAAAATGCTCTACCTCGCTGGGGATTAAACCCGGACTCTATTCATTACGCCACGGCGACGGACAAATAACCCAATTGGACCACATTCTGCAAAAGGAACCGACACTCAAATTAGAAATAAACGAGTTAATGGTATATTATTATTCATCAAGTATCGCTCCATTTCCTGCAAAAAACATCCACCCACCACCCACATCCGTAAGGAATCTATGAACCAAGTAAGAGAAAACTAACAGAATATGTCACATTTCTCTTTCTGCAAAAAGAACCAAACAACAAAAATGTGTAAAATCGCAGAATTTAAAAAAAATGTTTGAGTTACCATTTTTCTCTTCCATATTCTGTTAGTTGAACTAATAAGTAAATCATATTTGAAGAGAAAAATTATACGCTCAGACCGGGACGTACGAGATGTACGAAATCAATAATAATAAGTAAATGTTTATTTTTTTTATGTTTATTTTATATTAATTTTAATTGCATTTTTCTCATTCAGTTATGTCGTGGCTTGGTTCCTTTATGCAGAATACGGGCCAATTATATTTTAAGATGTTTGAAATGTTTAACTACATCCTGTTTACGATCTTTGAGGGTATAGCCCTGGCTTATGTTTCCAGTTACCATGTCCAAATGCAATTAATTGTAAAGGGTTAATTTAAAAAAAGCAAACGAAGTTAAAAACTGAAAATTTTCAGAAACTAAACAAAAGTTTAAGGAAGACTACTGTAATATCTGAGTGAGATTTATCGGCATCGGGACTTCCCGAACACCACCATCTGAGGCCAACTCGCTCGGTCATCATAATCATCATCATTCTCCTTGACATCAAATAATGAGAAGGAAGTGTCTACGATGACGTGTACAATTGCAGCTATGACAGTGCAATTTCTACTGCACTTAAGAGTAATTTTGAAGTTTACGTAAGTATGAATAATAGTGACCTTGTCTGATGCAGCTACGTGACTTTTTATCTCCATAATTCCTGGTTAAGTTCTGTAGGCTTCCCATATGTATATGTCTTATTTGACCTTTCCTTTAATATCATACAATATGTTCCATTATATTTGTGCGGGTAATAATAATAATAATAATAATAATAATAATAATAATAATAATAATAATAATAATAATAATATTAATCATAATCATCATCATCAACTAACTCATTGTCACCATCGAACCCGTAGGTTCATGGCCGCGCGGACATAAGCTCTCCATACATCCCTATCCTGAGCCAATATTTTCCAATCATCCCCTGTATAATCTACTTCCCTCAAATCATAGTTAATGCTACTCTCCCACCTCATTCTTGGTCTGGGCGTTTTCCCTCTGGTTTTCCTACTAGAAGCTTCCATGCACGTTTTTCATTCCCCATTCGTGCCACATGTCCTGCCCATCGCAGTCTAAGAGACTTAACTGTATCTTTACCTTGTCGTGGTGGAGTGGCTTGCGTTCTTAAATGATCCCAAGAGCTAAGCCGACGGTAGTATTGCTGCCGATAAGGTTACCCATACCGGACTTGTCGAAGGTGATAAGCCAGACGAAAAAAATACCTTGGTCGAAAGAATGACTATCTTTCACCGTAAAAATACAACCGTCAAGAAATGCGGACATGGATTCAACTGGGGTAAAACTTTCCGGAGGTCAAATAGTCCCCCATTCGGTTCTCCGGGCGGGGACTACTTCAGGGAACCCATGCCAAAGGCTCAAATAATAATAAATAATAATAATAATAATAATAATAATAATAATAATAATAATAATAATAATAATAATAATAATAATAATCTCTTTTTATTAGTAATTTTCTACAATACAGTAGTTTTTCTACAACCCATTTTAAATTTTACTCCTCCATGCATCCATATTTTCTGCATCACTCTCTGTTAATCATCTCGACACCATGCACTCCTTGAATCCACTCTTCTTTTGGTCTCTCCTTTCTTCTGTTGCCCAAGAAGACTGAAATGCTTTGGCCACGAATTGGGGATGTTAGATATCTAAGATGATATTACATTTACATTTTGAAGCGGAGGGCAATAGAAGAAAGAACACTGGATCCAAGAGTGCATAGGAGTATAGTGTCGAGAGGATTAACATAGGGTGATGCAGAGAATAGGGATGTATGGAGGAGTAACATTTACAATGGATTGTAGGAAAACTGCTGTATTGTAGACAAATTCATAATAAAGAAGAAGATTAGTTGAACAGAGGAATTAGATATACCTAACCTTATAATTATTATATTGCGATACATTTTCTGAGCTATTGTTTTCAAATCATTCCCTGTACCTCCCTCAAATCATAGTTAATGTTATTCTCCTGCCTCATTTTGGCCTACCTATAGATCGCTTTCCCTCTGGCAATCCTGCAACAAGTTTCCACGGCCTTGTTTCATTTCCCATTCGTACCATATGCCCTGCTCATCGCTGTCTACGAGACACGACTTTATTGTTGTGTCCGGTTTTCACTGGAGATCATATAGCTCACTGCTATGTAGTTTTGCCATTCTCCTGCCTGTTCGTCACTCTTTGCACAAAAAAAAATGTATATAGCATTTTATTCTGAAATCTTGCAATATTTTCTCATCTCTTAAAGTAAGAGACCACGTTTCACACCATGTAGTATAATATTGGAAGAATAACCGCTTTAAATGTTTTTAATTTAGTACTCGATAATTAGATCTGCTGGAATGAGATATCTTCGAAGGACTGCAGGATACACACTACTAGATCATAAAAAATGAAGACATTAGAAGAATTACACACGGAACCTTTAGAAAACAAAATTTCTAATTATAAGTCAAGATGGATGCAACATGTTAATTGAATGGAGGATCACAGGATACCCAAGCAAATGTTAAGCCATGAACCTGCAGAAAGAAGAAGACCAGCTTCCACTCAAAATATTTTTGGATGACGTTTCTATTGAGGCCGAAACAGGTCAACAAATGGCCTAAATTCGTGAATGGACTGTGGTGAGGATGATTAACTACATTATTTTAATCGAATTCAATTTGAGACTCATATTTGGGAGGTCCCGAGTACAAACCCCGAGCCGACCAACCGGAATGTGTTTTCCTCAGTCGTCAAGGCAAATTATAGTATGGAATTTCATCATATCAGGACCAATTCATAGTTTTCCGGGTTTAAACCCCGATTCAGACCAATTTGAGTGAGTTATTTTTTGCTGGATTCCCTTAGTTATTGAGGCAAATTGCGATAATAAACTTAATTACCAGAACCCACTTCATATTAATTTTTGTTTTTTCATCTCTATCTATCTTCTGGTTTTTACATCTGCTGCCGTCATCCCGTGCCAAACCTCCAAAGCCTATGGTCTTGGGTATATTCGATACTTAGCCCTCTAGCTTGCATTACTGTCTTCATGTTTTCCTTCCATGTTAACTTTGGTCTCCCTCATTTCTTCTTTCTGTTCGGATACCATTCATATAGTTGCTTCTGCCATCGCTCATCTTCCATTCTTAAAACATGTCCTAACCACTTTAATTCCTTCTCCTCAATTCTTTCAATTATGCATTCTTCTGCTTCCATTATGTTTCTAATTTCCTTATTTGTGACATGTTCTAATTTAGACTTTCTGGCACTTCTACGTTTTTTTTTTCATTATTTCATAAAAATAGTTTTAAGATATGTTAATATATCTACCTAATGCCTTGCATAATACGCGATAGATTAAATCATTGTAGTTTATATTACTTTCTTTGTTTTATGTTTTCTTTCTTTTCTTTTTATGTATAGTAGATTCGAGCTGTTATTCTTTCTGTATTCATTCAATCATTAATTTAATTTTAATTGTGTTTAATTTTATTGTATTATTAGACATTATTTTCATCATTATTCAATTTGATAGATAACTAATTGTTTAGTATGTACTATTATTTTAATTGTTTGTCCTGGTGAGTGGAAGAGAAAGCCACATGGCCTTAACTCCACCAGGCTAAATAAATATATTCTATTCTATTCACAGAATTTGGGTTCAATTCCCGATGCCTAACAATCTGAGATTTTTTTTCCTTGGATTTACTTAATGCATAGGCCTAAAGCAAAAACAGACGCGATCATCATGGAAAACCACAAGTCTAACAGAGCTGACACACACACAGTTTAAAAAAACCACAAAGAATGGCAAATAAAACGAAACATATCTAGGAAGTGACAGTTCACAATAAAATTAGTATTTAAAACAGTTGTGTTTCGGAACTTTGATCCAGATGGCTGTTGTACATACGGATGGCAGGTGTGGCAAAAGTAGCAATGTGCAGCTTTCTCATACAATTACACGACATTTATTTTTAAAACTATCATTTATAACACGTGTCCAAGAAAAAATACACCGTCATTCTACAACACTAAATTATAGTTACTAAAGTAATGTTTGTTTAAACAAAATTACATTTTAATACATTTATAACATTATTCCATGCTTTGTGACACGATATATTATTGGATAATTACGAAATTAATTGGGAAATATACACTGTGTGACACAAATATAACGAAGAAATTTATGTTACGAGTATTTGAGAATAAACTTCTTAGGACATTTTTGGATCAAAGACAAATGAACAGTCAGGTGAATGGAGAAGCCTATAGTGAGCTATATGGTCTTTATAAGAAGCCTGATACAGTAAAACTTGCTCAAAGCGGAATCGCATGGGACCATTTTTTTCCACATTGGACAAAATTCCGTATTATAAGAACTATAACTTATTAATAATCTTAGTTTATAGAGTACCGTATATGTCTTTTTACGTACCTTGGATTAATTGTAGTTCCGCTGCTGTTGAAAAGTGAAGTATAGTATGTACGAGCGACTTCAACGGTAACATGCAAAAAGAAAAGTCCCATTTCGTCTGCGTTAAAAATGTCTCATAGGCACGTTATCCTGAAATTCAAGTATGCACTTTCGGTTTCCGCTCACTAACTACAATTTCGTCCATATCGTTTGATTCCCCCAAATTTCATTCCACACTACATTGTGTCATATTTTAAAACTGTCCAGCCAACTTGAAGATGCTTTCAAATCGTTATTCCCTAGGGATTTAGCAACAGCTAGAGCTTGACTTTGGAGCATCGGTATGGAAATTTGGAGATTTATCTTCAATCGCTTTCACTTTTTCGTTTAATGAGAATTATACGTACGTTTCAGCCATCTTTATTCCACAAGTTCAGAACACTACCTCTGAAAAATCGGTCTCAAAACTTAACTAATTTAAGATTTTACAGTGCAATGGTTATTTACAAGACAGGTATCTGTATTTCGCATAACGGGTGTGCAGTGCAGTGAGGCCAAAAGAATTCAGATACACGTAGCTTCTATACTTCACCCGGCAGCAGAATCATTCCTTATTGTTTTTTTGGCCTAAAGGGAATTGAATGAAGTGGAAAGTAATTTATTTCTCTCTCTTTCTATCCGCTTTATATTTTTTCATGAATTGTCTAGAAATATCCTTCCGTTTCCGCGTTGGACAGATTCCGTTTTATGCAAAATAAATATACGTAAAATTACTATTATTTCGCCGGGACCAATAAATTTGTTCACATTTGATAGATTTCCACATTATTCACGTTCCGGATTAAACAAGTTTTACTGCTTTATACGAAACGTTAAGTCTCGTAGATTGCGATGGACATGGAGAGCTTATGTCAGCGCGGTAATGAACCTATGGGTTCGATAGTGCCAGTGAGATAGTTATAGAGGCGAGTATCTCTGATGGTGTCTTTACCTTGTCGTGATGGAGTCACTTGCATGCTTAAAAAGAACCTGCGAGTTATACCGGCGCGGCGGTAGCATTGCTCCCGAAACGCTTACCCATGCCGGAGAGATCAAAGGCGAAGAGCCAGACGAAAGAAATATTGGTCGAAAGAGTGACGATTTTTCACCGTCAAGAAACGGGGAAATGGGTTCCAATAAAGTAAAATAGTCCGCTATTCGGATCTCCGGGCGAGGACTAAAGCAGGGAATCAATGACAATGGCTTAAACACAAGGACGTGTTCATACAACACGGGATGTTAAGACATTATAATGGAATGTGCACCAGAGATATTAACACGGGAATTTTATACATCTCCCTTGGATATAGTCATTTTACAGGAAGTTAGGTAGGAGAAGAAAGCAGTCAGGATTTTTTTTTTACTATGAAAGAGGATTCTCTCAGCTATCCGGGGAAAAGCGCCCAAGTAAGTAGACCAATAATGAGGTAGGAAAATAACACTAATCATGATTTAATAGATGTTAACTATACAGGGAATGATTGGAAAATATTACCTCGGGATAGGAGTGAATGGAGAGTATGTCCGCGCGACAATTAATCTACAGATTCGTAGGTACCAATTAATTATAGAGGAGATGCAGACAACACATTAAGTAACACTAAGTAATATGACTAAGTCAACAGGCTTATCAATAAAAATCAAATATAGGCCTATGGTGGCTTGAAGAAACGAATTATATAATGGAAACTATGAGTTACATGATCTTTATGGAAAATCTAGATGTAATAAAAGCAAGTCTCGTAGACTGCGATGGGCTGGACATGTGGAGCATATAGGGTATGAAAGAGGGATATAAAAGTCGGGAGGAAAGTATCCAGTAGGTGAGCTAAGAAATGAGGTGGGAGAGTAACATCAGTCATTATCATGAATTTGAGGTGAATTATACACGAATGATTGGAAAAAAATTAGCTCATCATAGAGAGGTTTGGAGAGCTTATGGAGCGCCGGAATGGAATATAGACTTCACTGGCCAAATCATGACGAGTACAATCCCTATCAGGAATGCCATAACTTCATAAAATGTTAATATCCATCCATCCATCCATCCATAGTATTTCTGCCCGAGGACAGGTCTTTCACTGCAATCATAGCATTTCCATTCTATGCTTTGCAGCTTTACTAGGGAATTATAGGTGTAGTAGCTTCCCGTTGCTTTCCACACCGGTGAAGGATGATGATGATAATGATAAGGATGATGGCCGGATAATTTTCGGGGACCGTTGGGCCCTAAGCTTCCTGACATTTGTCTTACAGGTGAGGAAAAACCCCGAAAAAAAAAACTTCACTCAGGAGACTGGCCCGACCGGGAATCGAACTCGGGCCCGCTGGGTGACAAGGCAGCACGCTATCTCGAGACCACAGTGATGTAGGTATATGTTCACCGTTGTGGTCTCTAGGTAGCGTGCTGCTTTGTCACGCAGCGGTACCAGGTTAGATCCCCGGTCGGAACAAGTTTCCTGGGTGTTTTTTTTTTCGGGGCCATACGGTTCCCCAACATCATCTAGTCATCATTAACATTCATTAAATTTAGGATTAAGGCCTCTCCTGGCATATCATTACCATCATCATCACCTATCATATATCATCGGGGCAGCGTAATTCCGTCTTCCAGGCGCCCCAACCTCAGAAGTAGGTTACAATAACGTCATGCCAGCAGAGAATACCAGAATGTCGAAATGACAACATGGTGGCATTGAAAAAAATATATTTTTAGTTTCTCGTAGAGAAATCAGTAACACAGATTACATACAGATTCTGATATGGATCTTTTTACGAATGTGTTGAAACTTTTGATCCTCGACATGGAGCAAATTTCTTTCTTTCAGTTTTTATTGCAGAGGGTTAAACTCCATATGCTTGACACTTCCTATGTGCAAATAATAGCACAGTGGTTATTTCATGTTATGAAAATAAACGTATCCTATTTCAGGACACGAAAATAAACATATCCTACGTGATTTTACAAAACTTTGCATAAATATTATTTCCACAGAGGAAGTATTCAGTAATCCCCCTCTCTCTATCTCATTACTTCCACCGCGCGCGCGTGTCTGTGTGTGGAAAACGAAGAGCGTGCCATAAAAGAGAAAATATGTTTTTTATTTACAGATAAAACAAAAATTATAACCTGAAAATCTGCAAATAAAGAAGTAAAGTATGGTCTTTAAAGGTAAAGACACAGATGTCAAATAATTAGTGATAACCACATGGTTGAGCTACAGGTTAAGAAAACCAAAGTAAAATATTAAAATAAATATCTGGTAGGTGCCGTCATCCTCAACTAGGTAAAGCTTTTAAATTATAAATTATTACCTTGTTCTCCGCCTTCCTCAACTATTAGCCGTATAAATTGAGGCGCTCAGAATAATATCGACAGATCCCAAACGACATCGAATTTTGAGATAGAAACATGATCATGCACAGTTGCCATCTACCTTTCATGTGATGAAGTATCAAACAAATTGGGATAAGCTATGCCAAAGGTCTAATTTTTCACCTTTAAATTTTGTCCCTAGTGAAAACGAACACATTCTCAGCGTAAAAATGACATATCTCAACTATGAATGCTTTATGTCCGCTACACGTTCATGGCGTTGTAGTGGACGGTAGTGAATTAATCAAATGAACAGGGAAGACTTTGTTGACATACAGAATAGTATTACTTCAAACTTTGTAATTAGAAAAACACATGTGATGCTCCTTTGCTTTTACGTAAGGTTACATCCATTATTGTGGATCATGATAATCGTGAGATTTTTCAATTTGGTTTATATTATTATAACTCTGAAGTGTATCAAAAAGTTAATTTTAGGAAAAGAGGTAAAAGTTCACATGTTTCATTGTTTAAGTTACAGCAGAAGTACAGTGAACAGAGAAAGATAAAGGAAGCTAAATACAATGACTTGATGAAATTATTGAAATATATACCCACCCATCTATCGTGATTTGTATAACAGTCTTCGCCATGATGGTGTTGATGATGACGAAAAATGTGAAGATTTGGAAATAAAGTTGGATTGGGTATTCCAAAATGTTAAATGAAGGAAAAGTCAATTTTACACATTTTTGTTTTGTTTTGTATATTTTCTTGTTCTAATAAAAATCAGGAAAACTATTAATCACAATGGTTCAAGAATTTGCACATAGACTTGAAATCCTTAATTTAAATATCCAGAAAATATCAAGTCATAATATTAACTACTTTTCAAGTTTTGGAAAAAAAAAAAAAAAAACAGAAAATTACATTTATCTCAAAATAAACTTTATTTGGGATCTGCCGTTATTATTCTAAGCGCCTCAATTTTAAAGAGGCCTTTCGAAAGCAATATTTCATCTTCTGTTTATTGAAGCATTACTTTCGAAATGCCTCTATAAAAATTATACAGCTAATAGTTAAGGAAGACGGAGAACAAGGTAATAATCTATCATTTAAATGCTTTATATAGTGAAATACCTCAACGGAGATTTAAATTGTGGCATGCAGGCTTTCAAGGCCGGTAATCATAGTATTAAAAGATTCCGGGCTATGTGACCGTGGTCTATATCTGGCGTTTCTTCCAGGCGTTTCTCCCTCAACTGCGGAGGGCATCTTCAGTGGCGAGCGCTTCCAGCTGTTGTTTCCCTGTCGTAGAATCGACTGCGAAATGTCGAGTCTACGACAGGGAAACAACAGCTGGAAGCGCTCGCCACTGAAGATGCCCTCCGCAGTTGAGGGAGAAACGTCTGGAAGAAACGCCAGATATAGACCACGGTCACATAGCCCGGAATCTTTTAATACTAGGAGATTTAAATTTCTTTGAAAAATTATGGTCCTCAACTAAGTTAAACTTTTTTAAAAACTGTAAGCCTTTTGGAAACCGGCTCCCATCTTTAGCAGAAGGATAGAGGTATTCACTGTTATTTTGTGCGACGCTTCTGGCATCAGTGACCTATCGTCGTCGGTAAGCTACTGAGTAATAACAATGAGCAACAAAAAATAAACTTTTTTTTTTGTCTCAGAAAGAAAAATATGTGATTCTGATAGTACTTTCCCCCCCCCCCTGAATTCAAATATGATATCGGTTTTTCTCCATCACGCAAGGTTTCCGAGATAGAGGAATTTATAATTTCGAACACTTTAACATTTTCTACATCCGTAACTACACAATATTAGAACATTCGGACTCGCCTAGAAAGTAAGAAATGACGATTTTCTGCCATATTTCGCCTGTGGAGCATCCCTCTTGATGGTCCAACAATAATCGGCCAGCATATTAGGATTCTATTTGCCTTAATATCTCTTTTCCCCATAGCTGAAATCTCCTGAGTTAGCTCATTTGGTTTTATTTGACAATGGACAAATGAACGAAAAAGTTTATTAAAAAATAATTATTTAAATCCATTAATTGAAATTTAAATAAAATAAAACTGTGGGTGATGGTGAAATTCAGAATACATATTTGAAAAAAAAACGATAAAAAACTGCATTAAGTACAACTATTGGTACTCATGAGACAAAAATCATGTTGACCAGCGTAATATGAAAAGCAGTTATAAAGGCTGGTAAATCGATGTGCCGATGACTTGTCATCCCTGTACAGGCTAGAAGATCGTCCACTTTTGTGATTAACGTATGTGGATATAAGGACAGCAGCCGGCTAGTATGCCAAGTGCCCTTCTAGGCCTGTCGCGCCATAGAGTTCAAGAGATTGATTTTTTAAAGAAACAATTTCATTTTACTAAAATCTATTTAAGTAAGAAAATAAAACCGTATTTAAAACTATAGGCCTATAACGTGATTTCAAAGCCAATAATTTAATGAGTCATTTCGAAAAGGAATCATCTACTATTTTTTCTGAAATTCACTTTTTTCGTTATCCAATGTTTACATACTGCATGAGAACGGATGAACTACACTATTCTTTTACCACTTTCTGACTTTAATCAATAGCAATTTCAGATCCAATGCTTTATCCCGAACAAGTTTAATCAGTTTTTTTCTCCCACTGCTATAACATTTGATCAGTTGTAGATTGTCCCTTTTCGAGATGATTCATTCAATTAGATTTGGAATTGAAAGTTAGACAGGGGCAGCTAAGGATAAAAAGAAAACTGAAATTGCTGAAATGAGAGTTCTGATATGTTTGAGTCGTTAGGAGTATAGGCTTTCTAAAATTTGAAATATAATTGAAGGTATAACATTACAGAAAGAGATGGAGAGAGGAAGTGGAAAGAATGGATCCAGATAGATGGGCAAGCTTTATTATCGATAACAAATCAAGAGAGAAAATAAAAGACGCGGATAAAGGAGAAGACAGAACGAAAATTTTGAGACTAGTACTTGCGGATTCCTCCCTAATCCAAGAAGTCGAAAAGAAGAAGCTACAAGGGAGAAGTTAAACTAAACTAAAATAAAATGAGAGAGAGAGAGAGAGAGAGGAAGAGAGGTACATGAAACGTAAACTGAGGACAGGATTACAGGATTTAGTAAATGTTCTTCTCTATGACGCGACAGGCATAGAAAGACATTGGCCTCCCAGCCAGCTGTTTGACATCATATCCACATATGTAATTCAAAGACGATCTACCAACAAGTGTATGGGAAACAAATTGTCAGCATATCGGTTCCCCCAACCGTTAGGCCTGGTTTTTATCAACCAGGAAACTAACTAATTGGTTACATGGGACAGAAGAATCATGGTTGCGCAGACATAAACTCTTCATGCATCCTTATTCTGAGTAAATATGTTCTCATTCGACGTATAATTCATCTGTCTCAAATCATGGTTAATGTTATTCACCCACTTCTTTCTTGGCCTACCTATTAGGATCTTTCCCTTTGGTTTTCCTTAATGTTTTCCAATCATTCCATGTATATTTCATCTCTCTCAAATCATGGTTAACCCTTAAATTCAAAATATTTCCTGTAAGATACATCAATTGGTTTAATTAATTTAATACATTTTAATAAAAACAGATGAAAACTAACGAGAAAAGACTTTTTTTTTTAGAATTTCACAATTTACCTAACAATAACAGTTACGCACCATTTCGTTTTCACTGCGGTCCACCACATTTAAATAACTGATACGAGATGTGTTTTGTCAATGTAAGGGCTAATGTCATTCTCCCTCTTCTTTCTTGACCTACTTATTAGAATCTTTCTCCTTTGGTTTTCCTGTAAGTGTTTATGCTCCTCTTTCATTCCCCATTTGTGCCATATCTCCTGCCCATGAATAGGCCTATTTCATCTCTCTCAAATCATGTACAATGATATTCTCCTACTTCATTCTTGGTCTACTTATTAGGAACTTTCTCCTCTACTTTTCCTGCAAGTTCCTATGCCCCTCTTTCATTCCCTCTTTGTGCCACATCTCCCGCCAATCTATGAGACTTAATTAACTGTTCTTATAACATCTAGTTATAATCTCAACCATGGGACTAGGTATATATCGTGTTCTAGTTGTACCCAATGGGTTTAATTCCTAAAAAAATCAGGTTATCGATAAAGATCATGTAGAACTACGGTACTTATGAAGAAATTAAAATAATTAATTTAACATCTCAAGGAGTAGTTTATGTAAAATGTAAGGTTTGGAGACTTATAAAGAGATATGTTTACTCTTTGAAGTTAGGGTACCTTATTTTTGGTGTACAAGACAAATATTTTATTTCAATTATCCAAATTCCTCATGACAGTGGAATGATACAGGTCCTGTACACTGGCCGGCATGTCTACCCCATGGGCCTCACGAAACTGTAAAGTTTTGTTGTGGTATAAAAAATATGGGCATGAGCCGACACTGTCGCTGCAAACAGTACAAGCGACACAAGTTTAAGTTAGTGGATGCTCCCGGACCAAGGAGAGAGACAGAGATCAATAATGAAGTGATCGCATATTCCCACGCAGTGCAGACTCAGGCCTGCTTACTGCCAACTTGTTTCTTTTTGTCTGCCAACTGTCTGCTACATCGTCTCTAAGATTACGCACCTATAGTGCTCTTAGCCTAACCTCAATTTCTAGATTTCAACGATGGCTGAAAATGTTTATTGTCAGAAACTTTTTTTTAACTTCACTCCCGGGATTTTAAAGATGGCTGAAAATGTTTACCCTATGTCCAGAAGCAATGCATTTTGCCTATCCTATTACACACCTATAGTCCCCTTTACCTAAGTTCAATCCCTGGATTAAAAACGATGGCTGAAAATATATAGGGCTATTGCCAAAAACAATTTCTTCTTTTTTTCTTTTTGTCTGCTATAGCGTCTCTTGCATTACGCACCTCTAGTCCTCTTTGCGTAATTTCAATCCATGGAATTTAAAGAAAGATAGCTGAAAATGTTTACTACCAAACAATGTTTTTATTCTATGGTCATCCTCATCATACTACCTATTATTCGAAATTTTTTACAATTTCTCTTGCTAGAACATGGAATTCCCTTCCACCCTATGTCAGAGACTGCCAAACTTTACCATCTTTCAGAAACAAATTGAAAATAAAATTAACAGAAACAACTCACTAATATTACTTTTTAAAAATTAATAATGTGTTTTTTCATTATTTAATAAAAATAGATTTAAGATTCGTTAATATATTTACCTAATGCCTTGTATAAAAAGCATAGATTAATTCATTGTAGTTTATTACTTTCTTTGTATTTTTCTTTCTTTTCTTTTTATGTATAGTAGATTCGAGCTGTTATTCCTTTCTGTATTCATTCTATCATTAATTTAATTTTAATTGCATTTAATTTCATTATATTATTAGACATTATTTTCATTATTATCCAATTTGACAGATAATTAATTGTTTAGTATGACTATTATTGTATTGTTTTGTATTTATATGTAACATATGTTTGTCCTGGTGAGTGGAAGGGAAGGCCACATGGCCTTAACTCCACCAGGCTAAATAAATCTATTCTATTCTTAAAAAATATATAATACTGCCATTTTTTAACTAGCTCTCCTAGATCTAATATTTTATGTAACGACGTTCTCTTAACAACTGAGGTAAGGGATCGGCAAACGTTTAAACACACGAAGAGCGTTTGTTCTGCGGATGTCAAGAAAAAATCCAGTTTTATATATAGGCCTATATTTGAGCACTGCCTACTAACTGACTAATTAACTTGCACTATCGAACCCTTAGGACACTAATAAACATCCGTATACAAATATTTCTCTTGAGGAAACCTTACATTTCCAACCCATAGTCCGTAAGACATAGGCTCAATTCAGGAAATGCGTGCTATTATGCATTATAGACTTTTGACGTCCCAATTCCTTTCAAAAATACCTTAAACTGAAAATATATAAAACTATTATTCTACCAGTTATATTATATAGGTGCGAAACATGGACTCTTACTTTAAGGTAGGAAAGGGGATTACGAGTATTTGAGAGTAAAGTTCTTAGGAACATTTTTGGGCCAAAGAGTGATGAACAGACAGCTGAATGGAGAAGACTAGATAACAGTGAACTACAATGTCTTTATAGGAAGCCAGATATAATGAGAACAGTTAAGTCTCGTAGACTGCGATGGACAGGACATGTGGCACGAATGGGGAATGAAATACGTGCATGGAAGCTTCTTGTAGGAAAACCAGAGGGAAAACGCCCAGTCGGTAGACCAAGTATGAGGTGGGAGAATAACATTAACTATGATTTGAGGGAAGTAGATTATACAGGGGGTGATTCAGAATAGGGATGTATGGAGAACTTATGTCCGAGCGACCATGAACCTACGTGTTCGATAGTGCCAGCGAGTTAGTCCGTAATACATTTTATCATATTCACCACAAGTAATAAAATATGCACCATTAATATTATTTGAATAATCAACTTGCTACAGGTGTTTGTGAATAGGTGTTTGGATAGGATATTAAATGTGAAATGGCCTAATATAATGTCAAATCAAGAACTATGGCGCAAAACTGAGCAGGCACCTATCGAAAAACAAATAAAGGAACGAAAGTAGCGTTGGATTGGACAATTTCTGCGTAAACTTCAAACTGCAATAGAAAGACGGGCACTGGACTGGAATCATCGTGGTTCAAGGAAGAGAGGAAGACTAAAAATTATTTGGATGAGGACTATTGAAGGAGAAATACGTGAAATGGGAAAGACTTGGTTGGAGGTGAAGAGGTTGGCAGATGATGGAGCTAAAATGGGGAACTTTCATTACGGCCCTGTGCTCGAGCTAGGAGCGAAAGGGAATGATGATGACGATTAATATTACTAGCATCGGCCCCGGCTGGGTTTGAACTCGCGACCAGATTTTTGTCATATAGGCAACTATTACTTTTGGAACAAAATAATCAATTTCTTATCAAACGACTCAATTTCTCCTCTGTTGTCTCGCTGTGTAATGCGATAGTGTTTTCTCCTCTCGAATCCTGCTAATATGAACATGGAAGGAGTTTGCAAGTTTTGGCGTTAACATTTGGTAACAGTGTTCGTTTTAACAAACAATATTGTGAATGGCTCCATTAAACGGGCTGTTTGTAAACTTTTGTGTTTGCAACGCGTCAATGTTAATGTTTCTATATAGACGAGCCTTATATTTTGTACAAATTAACTTAAATAGTTACTTTAACGCTCAACTGACCAACTAACTCACTGGAACTATCGAACCCGTAGGTTCATGGCCGCGCGGACATAAGCTCTCCATGTATCCCTATCCTCAGATAATGCTTTCTAATCATTCCCTGTATAATTACTTCTCTCAAATCATAGTTAATGTTATTCTCTCACCTCATTCTTGGCCTATCAACTGGCAGTTTTTCCTCTGGTTTTTCTACAAGAAGCTTCCATATCTTTCAGTTCCCATTCTTGCCACATTTCCTGCCCATCTCAGTCTACGAGACTTAACTGTTTTTATTATATCTGGCTTTCTATAAAAACCATGTAGTTCATTGTTATGTAGTCTTCTCCATTCACCTGTCTGTTCATCTCTCTTTGGTCCAAAAATTTTCCTAAGTACTTTATTCTCAAATACTAGTGATCTTCTTTCCTCCCTTAAAGTAAGAGTCCATAGGTGACCAAGAAATTTTCTTAAAAACTTGGATTAATAATATTAATTATAAAATACCATGTAGAAAATGTTTTGACTTTAGAAGCTATACTTGAAAAAATAGCGTAGTTGTAAAATTACATTTTCTTTGCTATAGGCAATGTCACAATCGTAACATGAAACAAATTGAAGAAAATAATATGAATTACAAAACAAATTGAAATTAATATTCATGTGTCATATGCACACTAATGGAATATAACCTCAAGGTACTTCATTTTATTTTTCTAGGCTGTTGTGAGTTTACTGTTAATATATTCGGAAATTTAATTAGCATTACCTACGGCAAAATGTTGAATTCATATATCTGAAGAAAAAAACATAGAATCTAACAATTTATTGAGTGCAGAACATCTGCTTTTCCGATTCCTAACAAGAGATTGTTATTATCATTATTATTATTATTATTATTATTATTACTATTATTATTATTATTATTATTATTATTATCATCATCATCGTAAGTATTATCATTGTTATTATCGTATAGAATGTTGTTTGCATATGACATTTACTTTGCTACATTTAATATATTTTTAACTGTTTATAATTAGTATAGTGTATATCAATATTGTCAAATATTTATTTGCATTTGTACTGGTTGAGCGGAAGAGAAGGCCTTATGACCTTAACTCTGCCAGAAAAAATAAAGTTATTATTATTATTATTAAAAACAAAAATTGTTATTCGTATACACGGCGATTGAAACAACAACTGATTTCACATCATCTAAGGTCATCGCTTGAGAACATTTTTTTAAAAATCGTATTTGTCATTCTCAGTCGTGAAGCGGAATTATAATAAATAACCATCATCATCACCTGTCATGTCATCGGGGCAGCCTTCAACAATAAAAGTGGGTTACAAGTACTACACCTGCCAGAAGAGAACACCAGAAATGTCGAAATGAAAACCTGGGACATTTGGAAAGAAAAAAGAAGATTTTATTGTTGTGTTCATTGAATTTTCTTTTAGCTATGTTAAATTTTGGGAGGAAAATGTGTTCTTGGAATCCATACTTGGGGGGGGGGGCTTTATGTGGCCCAGAAACTGAATTGGAGAGTTATAGTACTTATAATTATTTTTTATTACATGAGTTGTAAAGTAGCAAAATTATTTACTTTTTTTACAAAAGAAACTGAGGGATAAATTTTATGCGACTTATGAGTTCATCGTTTATGATACAGTAGATTTTTATTAAGATTACTCGATTATAAAGTGCTGCTATCTAACAACATAATGAAAATGCGATCTTGAAGAATATTAAAAATATGTGACATCGTGATAAAACTAATTATAACGAACTTGAGTTGTTTGAAGAGTAAAGAAAAAAAATTCATGCATTGTATAGGGTTGGAATTTCACTGCTTTTCCGACTGATCGTGTCCCAGCACGGCTTATCTGGGACATTTAAACGTACCTACAAGGCAGAAGTTAAATTAACGTAAAGAAAAACACAAATTCCATTGCTGGAATCTATTTAATATTTTCTTAGGACTATTTAATTGTTATTAGAGATTCCTTTAACATTAAAGCCATATAGCGTCTAATATATTGACTTAGGCTTTCACGGCCGGAGTTTGTATGAAGATCTTGAAGATTTCCGGGCTGTTGGCCGTGGTCTTGAAGCTTGAAGTTCCCCGACGTTTCGCCAGAGACTGCGTCCGGCATCCTCAAGGGTTGTCTCAGGGTTGTCTTGATGATGCCGGACGCAGTCTCTGGCGAAACGTCGGGGAACTTCAAGCCTCAAGACCATGGCCAACAGCCCGGAAATCTTCAAGATATTCATAGTGTCTCTTTCTTTGTATTTTTATTGATATTTATATGATATTATGAAACTTTAGGCACAGAAAGATGTGTAAACATTAAAATTCTGTATATAAATAAAATATATGATATTGTGAAATAATGAATACGATGAAATTAATTCAGGTAATGAAATTCGAACCTAGAATTTGCAATCACGATTGAGGGAAACCAGGGTAAAACCTCAGTCAGTATGGTCGGTACCGGAATACGAGTCCCTTGAATCAACTCGCTCGGTCAAATCATTTCATTTACAACTCATGACATAACAGAAGAAAAATAAATGAACAACAATTGACAAAGACAAAGCCTACACATGATTACTACACATAAGAATAAACGAAGACTACATAGTAGACCAGCCTCGTGGGCTAGTGGTCAGCATTTCTGACTACTGTTCATCACGTCCCGGGTTCGATTCCCGGTCAAACCATAGGATTTTTTCATTAAAGGAAATTATTCCTGTGGTTGTCCATGGTTTGGAATTTAGGTTAAGAACTCTCCTGGCGCTTCATTATCATTTTTCATCCATCATATCATCGGGGCAACGTAACTCCGCCTTCAGAAGTCGGTTAAAATTACGCCAATAACAGGAGAGAACAACAGAAATGTCGAAATAATAACCTTAGGGCATTGAAAAATATATACTACATAGTCTACTGATATAACCCTTAAATCGTAGACGCCATGCGTAGGTTCAAAATAAAACAAGTAAAAAAAAATAATGGCCGATTTTTTTGTTTTCTCGCAACGGAAGTTGGTACAAAGTTTTGTAATCAAAAGAATGACATTCTGTATACCAGGAAAATCGGGCCATTAGGAATGAAGTCTTACCTGGAATTCTACATTTGTAAATTGCTCTACTGGATACAAACGCTTTAATCAACAAAATAAATACATTTTCCGTAAACCAGGAAAATCAGACCAAACATTCGAATCGACGCGACGAGGAATTGACTTGGTTTAGGCAGATCCTGTGCGACGGATTTGTTAGTTTTGTTGTTATAAACATTTCATCCCAGATTGTCAGTTCTCTAGTTTAAGTAAAATTACTTTTTCGTTAGTTTTGTGTCTTTCAATCCAATAATATGTTGCTACTGATGATTTTAGCAAATTTCCTGAAGGAATTTAGCTATTGAGGTTATACTTTTTTTTAGAGTTTTTTTTACAAATCTTCTTCGAATTACATAGTTGACACCGAAAATTACCATGACAAAAATTATTGTGTGTGTGTGTGTTTGTCAATGCTCTAGCGGCAGCGAATTTTATATTTTTGGAAACAAATTCAGCATATAGGAATAAAAAAAGATAGAGTCATTAACCATCAAATTCGGACCATTAGAAGTGGAGGGTTAATACGAAACGAAAATTAAAATTCACTCTAGAAGCAGGAATTTACATTATTTTTTCAACGACTCTGTATATGCCATTTAGATAAAACGAGGAAGGTATTCTAAAAATATCATCGAAATACATCCATTAGGAATGGTGGTTTACCTGAAACCCGAAATTTAAAAATTGGTCTTGCGGCTGTCATATTTTCTTGCGACGAAATTATATAAATAGATTCAATTAATAAGAGAAAGATATTCTAGAACCCAGAAAAATAGCAAAATCGGACCAAAGAGTACACTTTCTTAGAAATTCGGTTAGTTTATGCAGTTCCTGCGTTATGGGCTTATGTGTGTGTATGTATGTGTGTGTGTGTGTGTAGCATTCTTTCATTCTGATATCAATATTAGCAAATTCCTAAGGATTGAAGATATTGAATCGTACCCATGAACAGACTTATGAAAACTTATTATAAATTTTTATCGATCCTATTAGTAGATTCTGACCATTGACTTACATATTATGTGTATGTGGTCTTTAGCACTATAGTGGCTGTAATTTTTATTCTTTGGAACCAAACTCGGCATACAGCAACTAATTAAGAAAAGTAAGGTCGAGTTCTATAACCAGAAAAATAGGACCATTAACCCATTCACCTCAAAAGACGAGGTAGACTCGCTTAACTCTGCTGTTATATATTTCGCAATATTTTGTACATCCCTTGGCAGGGTAATCTTTTGTTAACATTTATAAATAGTAGAGGAATGTGTTTTTGCCTCCACTCTTATTGTGATCTCAAGTACCGTTATATTTTGTTTGCTTTTAATGTCTGAAAATATACAGTATAATTTACAGTAACTTAAATTCGGTTTCTGCGGAAATGTATTGGGCATTTAAACCTGAAGTAAATGGGCTAACTGCCGCAATTGTCGGTTTTTCGTATTAAAATACAACCAGAAAAACATTCTCCTAAAATTATTGAAATCTGACCTTTAAAATTGGGGTTTACCTAAAAGCTGAAATCTGAAAATGGGTCCAGCGGTCGCAATTTTTTTCTCGTAAGTAAACTGGATATAAGCGATTTAATTAATTAAATAAATATATATTACGTAAACCAGCAAAAACGGACCATAAATTAGACTTACTGAGGAAATCGCTTAAATTACGCAGTTCGTACCCGGATATAACATTTTTGACATTAACTATGTATGTACCAGATTTTTTTACCATTAGGATAGTTGTCCTTTACGTTGGCTTGGATGGCTTTAAGTCTATTCTGAATAGAACTGATTTTAAGTGTATATTAAATATAATTCGGATCAATGGCTGAACGATTTTTAAATAAAAATCCAGATTATACATTTTCCATTTATAAATTTTTACCCTCATTTAAAAAATAGAAATGCAATGAATAAACGAATGAATAATAAATCGAGCTTTTATACAAATAGATTCTGCTTAATGACTGTAGCTGAATTATTAAAATGTATTCTTTCACTGGGCTTATGAGCCATTTAATTTGAATTAACGTCCGTTTCCTGTCATATATTACTTACTTGGCAATAAGTACACCAATAATAATGGAATTTCATACATTTTAATGCAAACCTCGTTCCCAATACTTCTACAATTTAATTTATAGATCAATTCTGTGTGTTATATTAAGTTATTTTGATTAAGTGTAGATCAAGTGTGGAAAATACAGTGTTCCAGAAAAGGATCCAATATTTATACAGGAGGTATGACAAAATAAGAAATAAAGTTTCTAAACCACTGATCCTAAACGTATAATCTTTGGAGTTATGGCCTTAATTTATAATAGCAGCATATCTTATACACCGAGCACTGAAAGAAATGAGGAAACACTATGTGGAATAATTAAGACATTTTCTCTGTACATTCTTACCTCTTATGGTTGTTTTTGTCAAAAGTATGTTTTAAGGCTTCTGAGCCCCATCGTCAGCGATTACAGACTCAAACATAGGTTCGACAAAAACAACCATAAGAGGTAAGAATGTACAGACAAAATGTCTTAATTGTTAAACAAACCTCTTAACGTTACATCCTATTGTATTTTTTTTAAAAAATGTGGAATATTAAGCACATGTTGTGAAGAATAGATAAACTTACTTAATGATGAAATTGTCCACGCATTTAATACATCCATATGGAAATGGCCACGAATTTAATACGTCCCTATACGTTATCTATAAATGAAGGAAACAATTCCATCTAACAGGTCAATAAAACCAATAGTTGTTAAAAGATGAGAGAATATTATAAATTATTAGGTTTCAGCAATTGAGTCAGAATTCAAATCTATACCTGAAAGCCTCTTATTTCAGGCTTGAGTTTCTTTATGTGCCTAATTCTACAATACGATTTTCCCTCCCACGACTTTACCTCCCCTCCAAAGAAAGCAACGCTCAGGATTTTATGCAAAAAAAAAATGAATGAAAATAACCGACCCTGGCAGAATTTTGAACCATGAACTTCGGATCCAGAGGCGAGTTTGGTAACCACTAGTCCACCATCATCGACACGCAACAGAACTGCATATTCTACTGGACGCAACCAAATATTCTTGATCGTATAGATTTATATGTTTAGACATTTGAAGTAAAAGAGGTAAAGTGATCCCATTGCAGACATTAGGTGACCCTTAGAGAAGTAGGTCTAAGGCTTCTACTTCTTCACTTCACGGGCTAGGCAAAATGCCTGTTCCCCTCACAGTTGTTCTGTCCATCTTTTCACTGGCCTTCCTACATTCCTTGAACTTCTTGGCTTGTAGTTTAATACTGTTTTTGGTAATTTTGTTACGTTCATTCTTTCTATATGTCTAAACCATTTTCCTCTATATTTTTTGATTTTATCATTCAATGGATACATATATTTAACTCTGTTCTTTTATCTTTATTCTTTATCGGATCCATTCTTGTGCAGCCTTTTGTTCTTCTATGGAAGTTCATTTCTACGCTTTGTATTTTACTTTGTAATTTTTTTGGTCATTACCCAAGTTTCACTCCCATAAAGTAATGCAGGAACTGCCAATGTTTTATAAAACTTCAATCTAGTATCTCTTCTTGTTTTGTTCTTTAATGTTCTATGTGTAGTTCCACATATCATTTGAAATCTTGACAGTTTCACATTTACGTCTCTTTCAGTTTTTGTGTTTATAGTAAAATTACAACCCAAATAATTAAAATGTGTTATTTGTTCCAGAGGTTTGTTGTCTATTATGATTTTTGATCTTATATGTTCACTTCCCCAAAATGCCATTATTTTCGTTTTTTTTTTCCTTTAATATTTTAAAATTATATTCTTGGCATAAATGATTTAAAGCGTCTATAAATAAAATTAAATAATATTCAATTACGTTTTTATATTTTAAATGAATAGGAGCAATTGCCATGCCTGCTATTTTTAAAGATATAAAATGATGACATGGATTTTTTAAAGCTAAAAGGAAATAAGACTGCAAACGCGATGGACATGACTTGGACTGTCACCGCAGAATTATTTCGGGGTAGTTATTTGAAGCAACTTCGATATAACAGATCATTAGAAGTCCCCACCTATACAAGTTCAGTTATTCACAGTGTTGATCAATAAATCGCTGTTATGTACGCAATAGCTAGTAAATGAAAGAGAACACTTCTCACATATTTATATATACTTTTAATATTTATTCAAATCTACAATTACAAGAAGCGAATAAACGAATGGAGGAAAACACAACGGGGATATATACCCATCAATAGGAACCTCAAACTCGATGCTATTTTTCCGCAGATGATTTAGCGCTTCTGGCACTTTCCGAAAATGATTTGCAACGGTCAATTTATAATTTACAAAAAATAGCTGCCAAATTTAATATGGAAATATAACTAAAATTATGACATTTCATGGGAAGGACCCCATACAAAGTAAAATCTGTCTCCAGAATAAAATTTTAGAGAGATTAATCAATTAAAATATCTTGGAAATTATCTCTCTATCTGGGATGAAAAGAATATCCCTGAAAAAAATTACTAGTTATAATAAAAGTTTGGGAATTATTAATCAAGTTATGAAACCATCCCTTTAAAAAAACAGATTACGTTTATATAACACTTTGGATAGACCAGTGTTGACCTATGGTAGTGAAGCATGGACACTAAAAAGACAACATGAAAGCAGAATAACGGCTTGTGAAATGAGATTCATGCGCAGAACAGCGGGTTACGCCAGATGGGATCGGAAAAGAAACACCGATATCTTAAAAGAATTGAAGACTACGCCAATTTTGAAACGTATTAAACAGTACCAACTAAATAGGAAACACCATCTAGAAAGAATGAGTTCAAATCGGATCCCCAAAGCTGTTTATAATTATATACCAAGAGGACGAAGATCTCTGGGCCGTCCTATGAAACGCTGAAGGGAACAATTTCAATAGGATCGTAACAGGCCTTGGTCTAATACTTAGAAGGAAGAAGAAGAAGACAAGAAGCGATGGATTGAACACCTGCAACGAATGAATAACAACAGACTTCCGAAGCAGGCTTGGATGTACAAACCACGAGGGAGAAGAGATCCTGGCAGACCAAGAAAGCGATGGAGTATTGAGCCGGAACAGGCCATGGAGGCTATAACGTGAAGATAATGATGATGATGATGATGATTTTTAATATTCATTTTTTATGTTCACACCGTTGAGGTTACAATTATTAAATTATAAAACTTTTTTATGCTATTTTTTTACTCCGTCGTCCTCAATTACAATAATTCATGTCACAATCTTCTAAGCTTTTTGAAGTCTTGGATTCATCATTAGAAATCTTCTTTATATTGAATTTATTAAAAATTTTATATAGGGGGCTTTGGTTGCTAATCATATTTTCATTCAATAAATTTTTATTCTCTGCCTCCTTGACGATTTCCATTTCTTCCAACATATTAATTTTTTATTTGCTGTTTTCTTTATGTATTATTGTTACTGTTTCATCTATTTTGCCAAATTGATGGTTGGTTTTTGAAATGTGTTCTGCAAAACTTGATTTTCCTTTTTTTAAATAAAATTTGATAAATGTTCATTAAATCTGATTTTAAAACTTCTTGATGGTCTGCCTATAAAATTTTTCACAGTCGTTACATTGAGTTTATATACACCTTTATTTTCATATTTATTATTTTCTTATTTTATTAGGTATTAGGTTATTTAATTTATTTATTGTTTTTAGGCTATTTTTATGTTTTTGTCAAATTTCTTGATAGATTTTGCCACTTTTATTGTTTCATAACCTGTGTAAGTAAATGTGAACCAATTTTTTGTTTTTATATTATCTTCCTTTCCAAGTTTTGTTAATTTTCTCAAAATTTTTTCTTCTTTGTTTTAACTAATTTGTTGATTATTTGTGAATTGTATCCATTTTTATAGCTGAATGTTTTATGTAGTTAATTTCTTTTTGGTATTTTTTTATTTAAGGGAATGAGGAAGTTCATGGTGTGGCCACTAAAGGAAGTAACAGACGAATAGATATTATTACATTTAGACCATCTTCTAAAATTGGTATGATATTGGATCCCACAATTTGTTTTGAGACTCATAGCGGTCAACCTGAAGAAGTTGACTGTGAAAAGAAAGCCATATATGAGCCAACAATTGACTATTACAAAGATAAATGCCAACATAAAATTATAACTGTCACAGGATTGATGATCGGGACAAAAGGTACTATACCAGGATTCTTAGCCAAATTTTGGAATTCCTTAGATTTGGACAGGGTGTATCTTTCTAAAATTGCCATCGCTGCCATTAGAGGATCAATTTCAATTTTAAGAAACCATATTTACAAAATTACTACTTTATAGGATGTATACTTCAATTAGGCCTACAATTTTATTTTTTTAACATATTTACAAAATGTATTTCATCAATTCCAAAAATTAATTGTCTGTATCACTTTGTCCTTGAGGCAATCCTCTAATGAGGAAAGTTGTATATAATAAAAATACATAATAAATAATTATATCTGTGGCCATAAATAACTTACAGTACCTGATATCTGGGTCATTATATGCGAATTCCATTTAAAAGTGGACGTGGTAGTTTTAAAATGAGTAAGTTACTTATTTCCCATATTGAGAATCGATCTCGGTGGCATTCATAGTATTAACTACTTGAAGTTTCTTAAACAGAAATTTAATTTAGTTGAGCACGACTGATATATCAGGTACTTATTTGAATATTTAAACATTTTATTAACAATCTCTTGTTAATAACGTATCAAGAAAAAAAACTAATGTATCTCTGTGAAGGAGACAAGTTTAATTAGGATCAAACACGATAAATCTAAACAGCTGAACGGGTCAAAACATTCAAAAGAATACTTCGCTTTATGTCAGCATTTCAACTCTTTGGTGCAGGTTTTTTTCACAAGTGCATCATTTGAATCCGCTGCAAGTTAACGATGTACATGCAAATCGTGTCTATCAGCGGAAACCAAATTAGCAACAGTATGCTAAATCAAGATACTTCTCATAGCATCGTGCTAACGACTGTATTGTAAAAATAAAACAAGATATACATGCAAACTAGGTGAAACGATGTTGAGCTGCAGTTTATGACTTTCTGATTAATTCCTTCCCAACAAACTATGTTCCCCTAATGTTCAGAGCGTAATTAGGGGAAGATTGCATACATCGTACCGCATTACTCTTTTTATATTTAAGTAGCTAATACCCGGCGTGCGCTGCTACGCCTAAATAAATTAAATGTGTTTTTATGTTTAGTTGAATAATCAGAAAGAAAAATAATTATAAATTTACATCGTATTTATTTTCAGATACCCTGTATTGATTATATATATAATTATATTTTTAAATGCCGTATACATCTGGTACTGCTCTGATGTCTATTCGAATGTGGCTATTGGAAATGTAGGAATGAAGTAATCAATCTTAAATTGGCAAGTCTTTATCTGTAACTTATGCAATTATGTCAGTAACTTTCGAATAAAAATAATGTGAGATTATATATATATATATAATGGTTTTAAGCAAAAGTTCACCCATTCATCGCACAGGAATTTTTTTCACAAAAGTCTAAAAATTAATAACCCTAAAATATATATATATATATATATATATATATATATATATATATATATATATATTTTAGGGTTATAGCTTTTTGGACTTTTGTGAAAAATTTCCTGTGCAATGAATGGGCGAACTTTTGCTTAAAACCATTGAAAAAGGCCTTCATTTCACTGAGCTTCAAGAAAAGGTCACCCCCAAATATATATATATATATATATATATATATATATCAATAATTAATATTAAACACTAAAACATATTTAACTTTTTTTACATTTACCAAGACATAACCAGTATAAATATATTAAATTCCAAATAATATATTTCATCACACGGAATTTCATAAAAACCTTTTCAATCATTCTGTATACTAAAAGAAAATTAGAAAAAATCTTAAAACTACACATTCCTTTGCTGTAGAAGTAAGCGAGTTGAAAATACAGGAACACGGTTGAAAGCTTTAAAAAAGTCATGAGTTCACAAATGAAATTCTGCTGATATTGCAATACAAATGTTTGCGTTACTTGTCAGTGCTATTAAGTACAAGTAGAGACTGTTGAAATACTCGAGGGTTTACTCATAAATGAAAAACTTGCTCTTTTGTATAAAATTCCTTAAAATTCAACTAGGAATATATTTAGCAATTGCTGTTAATTTCTATGTAAATTTTGACTTGTTTTATAAGGACATGAAGTTGCTAAGTTAAGCAACCGCAGAATTTTCATAAGACTAACGATCCTAACTCTCCATGTTTCATCGTCCCCGTGGATACTTTCACAACAGATGCGGCACTACCAATCGTAAATTTCCCTATATTTCCAGATGTATCCTGTTCCATATATATATGAGACATGGAAAGAAAAATAAATGCCTGAGTCGGGATTTGAACCCAATTTTCTAAACTCTGTACGTTTAGCGCTCTAACTACCTGAGCTACTCAGGAATCCAAACACAAACATTTATTTTTCTTATATATAATACAGTATTCTCAATTTACACGAGTGGTAGCGGGAAATCGTTCCAACTGCCATCTAGTGGCTAACTATAACGAGTTGGCATTTTATTATTTTTTTAAAGATAATATTTACATTACAGCAGTAACGCTTGTATATTTAGATGTTATAACTATATTTTTGACATTTAGCAATGAAGGCAAATATGACATGAGTAGATTCCTGAGTAGCTCAGATGATTAGAGCGCTAAACGTACAAAGTTTAGAAACTCGAGTTCAAATCCCGACTCAGGCATTTATTTTCCTTTTCATGTCATATTTGCCTTCAATGTTAAATGTCAAAAAATATGATTACAACAACACACACACACACACACACACACACACACACACACACACACACACACACACACACACACACACACACACACATATATATATATATATATATATATATATCCATCCATAGTAATTCTGCCCGAAGGCAGATCCTTCACTGCAATCATAGCATTTTAATGCTATGCTTGCAGCTTTACTAGGGAATTGTAGGTGTGGTATCTTCCCGTTGTTTTCCACACTGGTGAAGGATGATGGTGATGATACGGATGATGATGATGATGGTTTCGGGGACCGTTTGGCCCTTAAAGTTTTCCTGGCATTTGTCTTACAGGTGAGGAAAACCGCCGATAAAAACCTCACCCAGAAAAACTGCCCCAATGGGGTTCGAACCCGGGCCCGCTAAGTGACAAGGCAGCACGCTACCTCGAGACCACAGCGGTGGACTTATATATATATATATATAATTTAACATTTAAACATAACCTTACAAATATGTTATGTTCATCATATTGTAACGCATCATAATAGCGGCGTTTGAATTTCGCAGGTGAAGACGAGAATAGTGGTCTCGCATTGGTAGAAATAGATTCGCGAATCGTAAGACCCGCGCAGATCACCGATGTGTCTGGACTTCCCTTCCATAGGTTTTTCTATGCTTCGAACCTCCATTTCGGGAAAGTTTGATGCCCTCCCTGTCGGGAAAGTTTGATGCCACAAACTTCCATAAGAGAAATGTCTCGATTGAGAGTCGAGAAATCTCCCTCCCCGGCCTATATAAACTATTGCTAGAGATGGAAGCGAATCAGTTGTGAATTGGTAGCGATACAGTGGCTGTGATTAGAAGGAACTGCGGCAAGTGAACTCATTAGAGACTGTAAAATAATTGTCTAATAGATAAACTTTAAAATATTACAGCAATTTGTAAGTGAAATGCCAGGAAGAATTAAATAAAGTTATTGTGGAGTTTTTCTACATCACTTCGTTTTATTATGAGAAAACAACGTGAAAAGTGACTCCCACGGCATCATGCGATAATATAATTAAACTAGCTTATTGCCCGGGTAGGGCCCTATTAATTTATCTTGGTTTACTTGTCCTTAATATGTTTACATACACTAAAATCGGTCGTTTGCGATATTCTTACATGTCAACCCCCTCAACCCCTACGGGTGCTAAGGGACTAACTTGGACTGAAATGGGCTGTCACCAAACAGCTTAGTGACCACGAAAACTATACATTTGACAGGAATTTCGGTCACTCGTCATTTAATTCATTATCTCTTTTCACCATCTTGCTCCTCTAGGAGTGTAGGGGATCTTTAAATAAACATATAAACAAAACGTCCTGGAGTCAGGGAATATGTTTATACACGAAGGAGAAATATCTACAACCAGGAGATTGGATGGACCGAAAAAATTACCTATTAGGAATCGGACGATGTCAAAGAGATTAATCAACCGATGATCTATCTATCTATCTACAATTATCAAAATTACTACATAATATTATATATAACTAGCGGGACCCGCCACGTTGTTCGCGTGGGCAAAATAATTTAAACAAGTTATATATAAACTAACATATTTAGTTTGATAAGAATTGACATTGTATTATTGGAAAAGTCTTTATAATCTGATTACCGATGTTGCCCGGGAATCTACTTATCCCGATCTTCTTGGCATCAATCAGCTGAAAGACAAAAATGGTTATTGAGAGATACCCGTAAACAACAGACATATGTTGTTGCGGACTTTTTTTTTTTTGTAGAAGTTTTTGAAATATTTAATTCAATGTACATTAATTTGGTATATTGTTATATGGTTTAGGCAGCGTAAGCCATTTAAGCTTCCAAAATGCTACTTTTTTAGTGCACTGATGCACATTTCTTTTTAGCTCCGGTTCTATAGTACGTACAATAGTAAGTTATATACGTTAATTGCCCTAGAAAATGATGGTGAAAACCCAATTCAAATCAGTCAAGTACGGTAGGTTTTGAGTCCATAAAGAACAGACTGACTCACACTCATTTTTATAGGCCTTTATAAAGATTACTACTTAGCTTAATTGTTTAATTTGTAATGTTATCTATTTTTTATTTTGTTTTATATTGTTATTAAACATTGATGTATTGATAAGGACTGCCAACATCACTTAATGCTACCCGTAGGCCTATGATACATTAGTAAATAATTCTGTTTTGTTCAGTATTTTTACTCTCATAAAGTCATGATACAAATAATATATTTTATATAATTCGATTAAACCAGGGAATGACGATTTCAATATTTTGTACCCCGTAAACAATATACGATACACCATTTACATTATTTCCCTGGCCTTAATTACTGAAGTGCTCAATAATTTAGTATTGGAAATTTCCCAAGATTAAAGTTAATCATATATTTGTAATGTTCTGTTATTGCCGAGTTCTTTACTTGCATAACCTTATCATTTTTAATTCTCATACAAAATTTTCCATCCTAGCGAGTTATGTTAGGCGGTGAGTTCGAGATTCGCATTGTGAATTACGGTATTTATATATAGAGAAGGCATCAAAATTGCCTTGATTTCTGTTAATAGAATCGTAATGTATTTTATAATTGTTAAAAATGGATATTGTAGTGCAAATGATTCTCGATGCATGTTAGAACAGACAAATGTCTATAAACTATCGATTATCTTCTTTTACATGCTCTGATTACTTCTCATTGTAGTATTTTTTATTGCGATATCTACTGATATAATTTCGCCACTAGGTCCTACATTTTTCTCCACGGCGCGACAGGCCTAGAATGTCAGTTATCTTTGCAGAATTCATAATATTCATATCACGATTTTTTTAAAATTATTTGCATATCTAATTGTGCCGATAATTATTTTTGCTATTTTTCGTAATTTGTTCTGACAAAAGATTTAATATATTTGTATTTCCTCGGGTCGCTCTTTCTACAATAGTTATTTTCCACTTTTTTATTTTTGTTTTTTTTTATAGAAATGAATCATTTGCACTACATTCTAAAAAAAACTGACTTACCTTAATATCTTCATTAAAGGTCGGATTCTGACTACATCCATTTCTAGTTTTTCTCTTGCACGATGAGTATCTAACCTCAGCACGCCTCTGTCTGCCCCAACAACAGTCTGCGGTATCGGGCATGTCTCGTGCTGCCCCACAACTGCTCTGAAAAAGGCAAAAATACAGAAATATGGTCTACTAGAAGGCCCTTACTCAATCACTGCTTCATATATTGTGAAGACGCTGACTTCAGTTACTGCAGCCTCCAATTCTTTACACTATTATACTTTTTATATTCTGATTCTTACATATGTACAGAGTGATTACAAGCTGCCGGGAATATGATGGAGATTCATAGTTTAATATTTTACTAAAACCTATATAGTTTCGACACCACATATATTTTTTATTTTATATTTCACAACTGACAAATATTTCGTAACCTGGAAAAACAGTTGACAATGCTTTAACTCTGCCAGATAAAATAAAAAAGCTATTATTATTCTTATAATAATGACAAAATAATAAATTATGATTATTATTATATGCATGAGAAAATAATAAAATGCAATAGTTTGGGCATGTAAATAGAATGAAAGAAGGAAGATTGCCAAAGGAAGTGCTGCGATGGACACTAGATGCGAGAAAAGAAAAGGAAGACCAAATGGAAACTGGATAAATGGAGCAAGAAGATGTATGCAACTGAAAGAACTGCAATACAAAAATGCGCTGGATAGAGGACAATAAAAACAGAAGATAAAATAGTGGAAATTTTATGTACTGTTTTTAACTTTATTTGCTTGAGGAAAAACTGCAGCATTGTAGAGAGTCCTATGTATGTATGTACCTCATACGTCCCTCGTGGGGACATGAATGCTCTCTAGCGTGAGTTCTTAAGCAGGCTAATTTAGTTGCACTTATTTATCTGTAGATGGCAACGAGTGGTATGTGGTTAGCACATCGCCTCAATGATACATCTAGTAGGCAACAAAAGTATTACTTTGGTGGATAGATAGAATATCCTAAATAAATAAAAATATTATTACAATATTATTATTATTATTACTACAATATCATTATTGTTATTATTATTATTGTTATTATTATTATTATTATTATTATCTGCGGTAGTAGAACTTTGCTTTTATTAATCTACATATGTATGTATGTATGTATGTATGTATGTATGTATGTATGTGCCAGCTTAACTCTCAAACACTTGGAGCAATTTCAACCAAACTTGGAAAACATATTAATTACAATCTGGAAAAGTGACTATCATCATCGTCGTCACCTTTGGCATTACGCCCCTTTAAGTCTAACTTTAGCCTTCCTCGTGATAGTCGCCCAATCATTCCGATCTAAAGCCTTCAATCTCCAAAAGTAGCTACAAGGGACGTGAAATACCCCTAGCACTCATAGGTGAGGGTAATAGGGGGTTGAAGTGAAATATGATTGAAAATACCAACATATGTTCCAGCTTAATTAATTAAAAACGTACAAAACAAATGTACAATAATAGTAATACATAATGTAAAAAAAATTATGCAAAACTAGAGAACACACAAAATTACTATAGGGTAAATAATAACAGACACAAACGTTCTATACTATTAAAGTACATGATTATAGTAAATGTCTGTATGTCCATTTAAAGTGAATAAATTCCTGAAATTCCTAATTTATAATGTTTACGAAGTTTTTAAATATTCAAAGGGGTTGTGCTTCGGTGAAAATTTATCGAATTTACATTTTTTCTGCATTCATTTCAGGTCAGTATACAACTTTTTAGACCAATCGAGTTTTGAAATTCGAAAATGTATTTTTTCGATACACCCTACTATACAACCTGTGAACATTTGTCGGTAGAGTGTCGATATACAACTTTTTAGACCAATCGAGTTTTGAAATTCGAAAATGTATTTTTTCGATACACCCTACTATACAACCTGTGAACATTTGTCGGTAGAGTGTCGATATACAACTTTTTAGACCAATCGAGTTTTGAAATTCGAAAATGTATTTTTTTCGATACACCCTACTATACAACCTGTGAACATTTGTCGGTAGAGTGTCGATTCCCATTTAATAATGTCATACAAATATAAATAGTATTATATTAAAGAAATCTGCAAGTGTTTGAAATATTCCAGACATCTCAAGTCTGTAAATACTTGAATACTTGAGTTTCATTCTTTATATGGCTAGACGTCTACACTCAAGTGCTAAAGACAAAGCTAAAAAAGAAAAGAATAAATATAAACTGCGTATTTTAAGGACTTTGATCGTTAAGAAGAAAGAATAGTACGTCAACAAACCGACTAGTCACGATAAAAACTCGTATCTCTGATTGAGTACATCGCTCTGTAATGTATGTACAATGTCTAATCAGGAACATTATGTACAGGAAATTACACTACTAATGAGACATTAAAACCTCAAATATAATTATTGTAACTAATTAAATCATCCACGGAACCAATAAATTATTATTTTAAACTGTAAACTAGGCCTATAAAATTTGTGTATTTTCGGATAGTAAACTATGGTACTGAAACAGGTCTATAAGGCATTAATACTATCAAACCCGGAGGTTCATGGTCTCGCGAACATAAGCTTTCTAAAAACCTTTATCTTAAACTAATATTTTCCAATATTACTCCCTCAAATCGTGTTTAACGGTATTCTCCTACCTCATTCTTGGCCTAGCTAATGGGCGTTTTATATGTGTTTTTATACGAAGTTTTTAGACCCTTTTTTCGTTTCCCATTTGTGCCACATGTCCTACCTATCTAATTCTACAAGACAACCTTTATAATAATAATAATAATAATAATAATAATAATAATAATAATAATAATAATAATAATAATAATAATCATAATCGTAATATTTATTATTATTATTATTATTATCATTATTATTATTATTATTATTATTATTATTATTATTATATTCTGGTGTCCCAAAAAAATATATCATGAAGCTCGCTGTTATACAATTTTCTCCACTCACTTGCCGTTCGTCTCTCTTGGTTAATTTTTTCCCCTAAACACTTTATTCTCAAATATTCCTAATAGTTTTTTCTCTCTTTTAAAGCAAACGACCATGTTTTCATGAGCCCTGTCTAACTTCTCCTGGCCATCTAACTTCCTTGAAGCTGAATGGATATTTTCGTAATTCCTGTGTTAAAATGTCTAGTGCCTCATTGCCCTATAATGTCGTATTCCATGTCGTTATATCCCATGTTCCTTTGCAATTGATCCCCAGGAATAATAACCGACTGGATATCCGAATTCAGGACTACTTTATCTCCGGAGAATTTTACACAGTGGAATCCATAACCAGTTTCTGACAGTTGTATTTTTACAAGGAATCATCGCCTCTGTTCAGAAGAATGTATTTCTTTTAGTCTAGCTTGTAGCCCAATTAACATAACTTATATTTATATGGACAAACATTTTTTCATCGTTAGCTTGGTTTATTATTAAGATTTGCTAATCTTCTAATGAGTAATGTTGCACTCGAGATTTGAAACCGTATCATAATTTTACTAAAATAATATATTCAAGATCATCAACTTCATGAACATCAAATTTAAGTATTTAATAAATATAACTATCAAAGTTTCATAAATATTTATTTTATTTAACACTAGCTAATACCGGAACGTGCGCTGCTACGCCTAAATAAATGAAAATTAATGTGCTTTTATGTTTAGTTGAATAAGTGACAGGAAAAATAATTATAAATTTATATTTTTTATACCCCGTGCTGACTACCCGGCGTTGCTCGGGAATCTACTTATCCCGATCTTCTTGACATAAATGAGCTGAAATACGAAACTTAATGTGTTTTATGTTTAGTTAAATAAGTACAAGGAAATATTTATATCGTAATTATTTTTAGATACCACGTGCTGTTTACCCGGCGTTGTCCGGGAATCTACTCATCCCGATCTTCTTGGCATAAATGAGCTGAAAAACTAAAATTAATGCACTTCTTATGATTAGTTGAATAAGTAAAATGAAAAATAATTATAAATGTATATCGTAATTATTTTAAGATTCCCCGTGCTGATTACCCGGTGTTGCCGGGAATCTACTTATCTCGATCTTCTTGGCATAAATGAGCAAAAAGACAACATTCGTTATTGTGAGTTTTCCGTAAAAGAATACCCTCCATGTACTGTTATGCTTGCACAGGAATCTACGTACTTGTTTCGATCTTCTTGGCATCAATAAAGACAAAAATTGTTATTTTCAGTTATCCGTAAGAGATAAACATATGCTGTCGCAGACTTTTTTGTAGAGCTTTTTGAGATATTCATTTTCTGTATTTGTTATGGTTTAGGCAGCGTAAGCTATTTAAGCGTCCAAAGAGCTACTTTTTTCACGTTTTCCACTACAAAGGGCGATTTTTAAGGGTGTAAGAGTTGAGTATCATAACTCTCTTACAGCCTATGTTCATCCCGGGAATCTCCTGAAAATTTTGCAAAAAGCCCCATCACAATCGGACCAACGGTATTGCCAAGCATAAAGTACGAACAAACAAACATTAATTTTTATATATTAGATTCGTAACAGCTGTTACGAATGTTTAATAAAATTAATGTTTATGAAAATTATATAAAACTTTGATTAGTTTTATTCATTAAATACAACATGGATTTTCATCAAGTAAACACCAAATAAATTGATTATCAAATTTAAGGATTGAGGTGGTTAAGGGGAGCCCCGAAAGCAACAATATGAAAACCCCTAATACAGAGTCGAGAGTTAGGCTGACAGACTATACATGAATCTTCTTCTTCTTCTTCTTCTTCAACTACAAGGTTTAGGCTATGCAGCCTGTTCCGGCGAAGTTAAAAGTGGAGTCCATCTTCTACGTGGTCGGCCAACATCTCTTGTTCCTCTGGGATTATACAGGAAGGTTACATGAATCTTCTAAACTAATTTATCATGACTGTTTAACTCATGCCCCAAATGGGAGTCAGTGGCCAATCAGGTTTCAATGATTTTTGATTTACAACCAATCACAGTCGTGTTTCGCCTAGAATTTACCAACTAAAGTTTATCATAATAAAGAAAGCACCTCCTTTTTAACATTCTGAATAGGTCATAGCATTATTTTGCAGTGACTGACTCTCTAAGAAATACGGCTACCAGATTGTATATATAGTGCATGAATGTCAACACGTAGCGCATACGAGAGATAATATAAAAACATTTGTAACAATTGATCATACCACAAAAAAAACACTGTTTGCACTTTCTTAAACGAATTATTTTCCAGGAAACGACGCAGAAAAATATAATTGACATATTTACATCATAGGACGTCAGAAATTAATTAATACCTATAACGTTGGTTATAAATTTCTCCACTAGGGTGCATTCTTACAACATTGCGATCTTTTGGCAATAAATAATAGTATGATCTGGTTGCAGTAATCGAACAAATGAAGCAAATGAAGCATACCAATCGTTTCTCATTTGTTTTCAAACATCGCCGTTTACATTAAATATATAAATATTTTAAAATAACTATAGTTAAATAATGATTTGTGAGTATACAGCTTAATTTTATTCGTTACATAGTCCTAACAAATGCCACTCTTGATTTCCAAATTCTCTAGATAAATTCACTCTCACTTCGTGAGTCGTGAATTTATCGATAATTTGGAAATCACTCGTGGCATTACTTATGACTATCATTTTATTGTTTTCATTTCAAGATTTATTTTTATTTCTGAACCAAATAATGTTTAGTGATGTCAAATACGTCAATTTGTCAATGACATTGCGATTCTTTCTCAAAATAATTATATGCCTCCCCCTGTCAACTTGTCAGACATGTCTTCTGAGAACAAAAATTTTCCATCCATCCGCTTACGATCAAGTTTCATTTTATTTTCAAAACAGCCGTCATAATTTTATGGTTGAGTTTAATTTATTGAAAATACAACGTAATGTAAAGAACATATCACTACACATCATATAGGTCTCAACTGGAATTCCCTACACATAAATCAGGGACACCCAGAAGTTACAATCAACAGACTGACTGGACCATGTTCATTATTCACGCATACATTTTATTTGTGGTATCTGCAGATTTGATCCCATTACACCATCCCTGGAATAATCTCCATGGGCGAGGACTTTAATGCCGACAGTCTCATCTTTCCGACAGGAGTAAGGCTAAGGTGCCGACATCGGGTTTCATTTTCTCTCTTCTCATCATTCCTCATAAAACACATTTATATGCAAACAAACTTACTCCTCCTATACTTCTCTGTTCACAATATACCATCTAAGTAAACTGGTCTATCGAAGTGGTGTGTACATTGAAAACGGAATAATTTTTAAACTTCATAGTGAGACAGGCCTAGAAGGCCCTTAGCCTATCATCCGGCTGCTGGTCTCACATCCACATGTGTTAATTACATAGGTGGAGTACAGTACAGGAATGACACGTGGTCAGCATGTCGGGTCCCCCAGTCGTTATAACTACTTTTCTCAAACTAGAGCCGCTACTTATTATAGCTACCTAAATTCCTCACGATGCTGGGTGGACACTGGTCCCATACTGGCTAAAATTCCATGAGAAAATTTCTTCACCCATGGAGATTCGAACCAACGCAAGTCCCGTAGCTCTGTGCCAAGGCATCTTGACTTCAATCATTCGGATACGGCGCGGAACACAGACTACATTAACACGATCAAAAATGGCATAGTCCTGTGGAAGCACGTGAAGAGCTGGATGGCACTGAAATATTGTATCCGTCGTTGTGGCGTAGTTGGTAGAGTCCCTACCTTCCACTCCGGCGACCCGGGCTCGATTCCCGGCGGGGTAAGGGAATTTTGAAATCTCAACCTTGGGACTGGGTGTGTGTCGTGTCCTAGTTGGGTTTAATTCCTCTAAAAAAGTGATATTTTAACGAGTTTTAAATTTTGCGATTGGGAATAAGTATAGTACATTCACGAATTTTGGCCATTTGTTGACCTGTTTCGGCCTCAAGAGAAACACCATCCAGAAGTCTTTTTAGTGGATGTCCTGGTCTTCTTCTTCCTGCAGGTTGATATCTTAACATTTGTTTGGGTATCCTGCGATTTTCCATTCGATGAACATGTTGCATCCATCTTGACTTATAATCAGAAATTTTGTTTTCTAAAGGTCCCATGTGTAATTCTTCTAAGATTTTTTTTATATATCTAGTAGGGCCTAGTGTGTATCCTGCAGTCCTCCGAAGGTATCTCATTTCAGCAGATCTAAGTATCTGTAGTCCACCGCTGGGGTCTCGAGGTAGCGTGCTTCCTCGTCACGCAGCGGGCCCGGGTTCGATCGCCGGTCGGGGCAGTTTTTCTGGGTGATGTTTTATCGGGGTTTTTCCTCACCTGTAAGACAAATGTCAGGAAAACTTTAAGGCCCAAACGGTCCCCGAAATCATATGACCATCATTATCATTATCATCATCCTCCACTGGTGTGGAAAGCAACGGGAAGCTACCACACCTACAATTCCCTAGTAAACCTGCAAGCATAGCATAAAAATGCTATGATTGCAGTGAAGGGCCTGCCCTAGGGCAGAATTACTATGGATGGAAGCCTCTGTATATCCTTCTGTTTCAACGTCCATACTTCGCTACCATACAAAAGAGTTGGAAGAGCCAGTGTTTTATACATTTTTAGTCTTGAATGTTTTTGGACTAACTGTGGCTTGAAGATAGAATTTATTAACCCTAAAATTCGGGAATACGTAAATATCATATTCAAAATAACAGTTTATTCTTTAGCATATATATTAAAAGTCTTAAGAATGTAAACAGAAAAAGGGTTATTGAGCCATCGGTAGCGCTGTTTATATTGAACTAGCTCTACAGTACATAACCTCTACCTCTGTGTGAACCAGGTTCTATGGTACCAGTGAGTTAGTTAGTTTACCCTTAATTAAGAATTGTGGTTAACGGGCGGATGGGGTTCGTTAGTCCTGCAAGACAACCCATCTAGGAGAGACAGCTCCGAAATAAAACGGGGCAGGCTGAGCTCTGGAGCTGGGTGAAGGCAATCGGCCTAGGGAGGAAACCCCGAATAATAAACCCGCCATGAAAACGGACTAGCAACCCACTTCAAGGTGTATCTTATACATTGCTCGCAGTCCCAAGGATCAAGCCTCGGATCAAAGACGGAAACAAAATACGACAAACGCTAGATAGACAGTGAATGCACATCCAATACGTCTTCCTCCGAGGAGTGATTTTGGAAATAAACAGGATGAAAATCCTACAAATTAAGTTTAAGAAGAAGAAGGTTATTTCACGTGCCGGAAATCTACGATACTCAACATAATGGTTAACTCCCTTCCGAAAGAACCTATGCAACATTTCTAGACCCAGACTAATTTTATACCGCGAACTTTGGAACCATAGGCGAGGATGATAACTACTAATTCACCAGGATAGACGATATATTGTTTGTGAGTTTATAAAATTTAAGAAAGGAATGAAATGTTATCCACATTTAATGTTTTGTATTTTGTGACAACCGCTGCAGTACTAACATTTAATTTACATCTCTCATCATCAGATGAAGATAAACTGTTATCATTAAACAGGACTGCTAGATACTTGATGAAGTGGGAAGATAACAATTGTACAGACTGCAGGCACAGACATTTTAATCAATGTCAACACGTGTCTTACAATACTGCACCTGTTTTACAGATATATTATTATTATTATTATTATTATTATTATTATTATTATTATTATTATTATTATTATTATGTAAAAATGCTAAAATGTAATTCAGGAAGAATACGTAATGTTAAACATTTTAAATATTTAAGATCTACTTTAGATAAAAGTGAGAACTCAACTACATAAATTGAAAGAAGAATAACTGGTGGAAGAAGAATCACTGGTATATATGTTGAACTCAGTGTTTTGGAATAGAAATAAAATATAAAGAACGAAGAAAACTATATTTCAAGTTCTGTTACAAAGCATTTTATTATATGGGTCCGAAACCTGGACAATAAATAGAAAACAAGCCAACAAGCTGTTAGCAGCAGAAATTGATATTTGGAGGCGATCGACAAGAATTTCAAGAAGGGATAAGGTCAAAAACAGCACAATAAGCGAAATTACGCAAGTTGGAAAAAACATATTAGGAAAAATAGAAGAAAAACGTTTGAAATGGTATGGACACCTCATAAGAATGGAAGAAGAGAGAATACCAAAGAAGATCATTAATTGGAAAGCTAATGGAAGAAGTGGAAGAGGCAGACCTAGAGAACGATCGATGGATGGAGTGAAGAGAAGTAAGGAATCTAGAGATTTGAGGGAAGAAGATGCTTTAGACAGGAACCTACAAATCACTTTGGGTTGAAGGGGAAACGCTGTATTGTGGAATATTCCTAACAAATATTATTATTATTATTATTATTATTATTATTATTATTATTATTATTATTATTATTATTATGGACATATTATGATAAGAAAGGACACAGAAACAAACAAAGTAGTATTCAAATGGATACCTCCTGAAAAAGGGAAACGTGGTAGACCAAAGCCACCGTGGATAAAGGGAATTCAAGACAACATGAAGAAGAGAAATATGACAGAAGCAGACATGAAGACCGGGAAGTGTGGAAGAAAAAATATTGTATATTTTGGTTGTGTAAATAACAGAAACAATCCTGAAATAAAAAAATAATATTATGGCTATTGTTTGGTATGGAAATTATATACGTATGACAGAATATAGAAAACCAATGATTTTTAAATGGAATGAAGTAAGAAAGGAAGAGGCCTCGAAAAAAGTTGAATGAAAGTAGTATTGAAACGAGCGGAAAGAGGAACAATACAGAGGTTTTGGCGACAAAAAAATAGTTTTAAGTTAAAGAAGAACCACAGTATTGTTGAATTTTCATAAATAAATAAACAAATGATGATGATGATAATAATGATAATAATAATAATAATAATAATAATAATAATAATAATAATAATAATAATAATCCTAATTCAATTTTACCTCGATTTTAGCATGCTACGTATCTTACAAGGGAACTATCAACAATTGCATACCGAAACCTACCTTGAAATTTCTTCCAGAGAAGCGTTGTGATCTACGAAGACCGTGTTCAAAAAAAAAACTGACATTTTTAACTGCAAGACTCTAAAATACAGAGCAAAATATCTCATTTAAACTAGGGAAGTAATACAACTCTTGAATTGGTAAATTGGTTAACCCTCACTACCTGTCGTCCGTGCCGCGTTCCACCTCACTCCTCTCCGATCTTACTCAAGCAGGGAGTACATCACAGCGCACATCTCTAGGAGAAATTTCAAGGCAATGTTTCGGCATGCAATGGTTGACTGTCCCCTTGTTAGAAACCATATAGTATATGCAGACGCTTAGTTGCATATCTACACAGTTACTTGACTTAAAATAATCAACTGTTGCCAATTCAGTGAAGATTTTCTGTAGTATTATTATTATTGTCCCACGTCGTAGCCAAATAGTTTAAGGCAAGGTGCTATGGTGCAGAGCTATGGGACTTGAGTTCCGTGGGAGAAGACATTTTCTCATGGAATGTCGACCAGTATGGGATCGGTGGCCACCCAGCATCTTAAGGAATTTGGGTAGCCACAATAAGCAGCTGCTTCAGGTTGAGAAAACCAGCTATATTGGCTGGGAGACTCAACGTGCTGACCACATGTCACCCTTGTACTGGCAAAACGACCGTCCATTTTTTTTAAATGTCAAGTGGATGCGAAGCCAATACTCGAATGCTAGGATAAGGGCCTTATATGGCTGTCGCGCCATGGAATTTTAATTTTTATTAATATTGATCTTATTACTAAAAAATACTAACATTATCATTACTGTTATTATTCTGACATTGAGCTGATCAGTCATTCGAGGAAGCCCTCCATGATCTTCTTTTTCACTTCACGGACTAGGCAAATCTCCTGTTCCGCCTCACAGTTCTTCTATCCATCTTTTCACTGGCCTTCCTACATTCCTTGAACCTCTTGGCTTGTAGTTAAATGCTACTTTTGGTAATCTTGATACATTCATTCTTTCTTATGTCTAAACCATTTATCATAGGTAATGCCACGAGTGATTTCCAATTTATCTAGAGAATTTGGAAATCAAGAGTGGCATTTGTTAGGACTATTTAGCGAATAAAATTAAGCTGTTTACTCACAAATCATTGTTTAACTATAGTTATTTTAAAATATTTATGTATTTAATGTAAACGGCGATGTTTGAAAACAAATCAGAAATGTGAGGTTATGATCATTCACTGCAACTAGATCATATTATTTATTGCCAAATAAGATCGCAATATTGTAAGAATGTACCCAAGTGGAGAAATAATGAAACACATCAAACTATATATCATAATCAACATTACGGGTTATTCATTTATTTTTTTAGTAAACAACTCATAAAATCAAGGAATCTTCATTATTTGCTATATTCAATGTATTTGTTGGAGCAAAATAATGTTCTGTCCTGTTCAGAACATTAAAAAGGAGGAGCTTTCTTTATCACAAAAGCAGGAGCTGATAAAGATAAATCGATAAAACGCGAGGTGAAACACGACTGTCAGTGGTTGTAAAACAAAATTCATTTAAACGTGATTGGTCATTGACTAGCATTTGTGACATGAGTTAAATAGTATCTGATATTCCTCGATTTTATCATTCAGTGGATACATATTTAACTCTGTTCTTATATTTTCATTCTTTATCCAATCCAATCTTGTGCAGTCTTTTGTTCTTCTAAGGAAGTTCATTTCTACGCTTTGTATTCTACTTTTTTTGGCCATTACCCAAGTTTCACTCTCATAAAGTAATGCAGGAACTGCCAATGTTTGTAAAACCTGCATAATCTTGTGAGTATGAGTGTAATCCTTAGTTTCAAATCCTTCTCCCGACAGATCGTGCCATTGCAATGGCTGGATGTCGTGTGGTAAAATGAACATATAAGATGAGGGGTTAAACTAAGGTAATGAAGTTATCGTCTGGAAGCAACAATCATGAATCATCAACTATGCAAAGTCTGCTACGTATGGTATTTACATTATGATGTGACGGCAACTCTGAGATCAGTCGGGAACTATGGACTGAATCAATTAGATTGAGGACGACCCATACGCACGTAGGCTCATGTCACATTGTTTTGATTTGTTGGAAATCTTCTATTTAATCGTGAACTTCGATATTAAAAAGTTTCAATTTTTACTATTCTAAACATGTACTTGCATTATTCTTATAGCTGCCGTTCTTGATAATTGTGAACTTTGTGTCTTTCCGTGTGTTTTAACAATTATATCATCATCATCATCATCTGCCTTTCAGGTGGCTTATTACGGTCTCCCGCCACCTCTTGAATGGTCTACCCACGGATCATCTTCCTCGGGGAATGTAGCTGAGCATTAGTTTGGGTGCGGTTCATGCGGCGAATGTGATGTATTCTTCTTCTTCGTCACGGTTTAGGATTATTTACTAGACTGTTCCGGCTCCAAATTGCTGCTCTTTCCATCTTTTCCTTGGTCTTCCAAAACTTCTTCTTCCTCGTGGCGAATAGTTGTATGCTGCTTTGGGTATTCTATTATCAGTCATCCTTGCCAAGTGTTCTTTCCAGTTTGTTCTGTATTTCTCTATTGTTATGTTTAATTCCTCTACTTTCAGTTGATATCTTATTCTGTGTTGTGTTTTTTGTCTGTTCTTTGATACCCTGCTATTGGTCTGAGGAATCTCATTTCAGCAGCTTGTATTCTGGCAGATTGTTGTGTTGTAACTGCCCATGTTTCGGATCCATAAGTAATAATAGGCACTGCCATTGTCTTGTATAATTTCATTATAGAGTCTTTCCTGGCTTTATTTTTCAAAGTTCTTTTTAGTGTTCCTGTTATATAATTAAACTTATTTAGTTTGTTATTTATATCTGTTTCCGCTGTGTATGATATTCTTATATATAAGACGTGCTCGTATCTAAACCATTGAACCGATCTTCGTGTAAATTTGTTTATACAGGTTTTCAGATGCGGTGAGTGTTTAGCAATTATCTATTATATTCTAAAATTATTAGGTGTGGGAGTTCACCTGAAACTAAAAATTGAAAAATCGCTCTAGCGATCGCCATTTTCGATGTTTCACAAAAAACCTCTGAATATCCTATTAAAATAATCCGAGGTGTGTATTATCCAAACATCAGCGAAATCCAACAGTTAGAAGTGGGGGTTTACCTGAAATTTGAAATAATAAATTTACTCTAGCAACCGCCATGTTTGGTTCGTCGCAGTGCATACCATGTAATTAATTAACTCTCGACATTTAATTTATTTAGGTGTAGCAGCGCACGCCGGGTAATAACTAGTATATTAATAAACATTACACGGCAATAAAATAGTTGTTTCAGCAGCTGTAGTGGGGATTGGCAGTACTTTCAGTAGCAGTTGTAGTTTCAGTAACAATAGTAGCAGCATTATTAGGATCTAGTAGAAGTTTCAGCAGCAGTTGCAGCAACAGTATTATAGTAGTTAATTGGTATTACATAAGCGACTCGTTCCACAGAAACGAAGTCTAATATAACTGTTGCTATCGTTACTATAAGGGCTAACTAACTAACCTACTGACATTATTGAACCCGGAGTATGTGGCCGCACGGACACAAGTTCTCCATACATTCCTGTCCTGAGTTTTCCAATCATCCCCTATATAATTTACCTCCCTCGAATCAAATTAATTTTGTTCCCATGCAGATTCTAGCCTAAGCAAGTTCAGTAGCTCTCCACCACAGTATGAAGCCTTAAACTGTTCGGCTATGACGCGGGACGTTACCATAGAAACTGTCCAAGAGAGGAAGGAGAGGGATACTGCTGTTTTAATCACCAGCCGAGACTAGTTTTTTAAAATGTTCCACTATATGAGTTCTATATCAGCCCGGTCACGAGCCGCCAGTGATCAGAATCCTGATCTAGTTATATATGTGTGTAATTTAAACGAAGTACTTACCGGTACATAGTGATTCTGTTCTTCCATATCATGATGGTAGTGGCAAGAGCTCTCTTGGTTGCCAGAGTGATGGTCCAGGTATTCTCCATGCTCGTAACTATCTCCACCTGGCACACATCCTATTCAACTTTTTGTTCCAACCTGAAACATAAATACATATAGATCCATCAGTCACGAGTGATATATTGGGAAATAATACTGAACTACAGAACGAGTTACCTCAGATGGTAGCATTTGAGATTTGTATTGATGGACGTAGATTATAAGGGAATGACTGGAAAACATTAGCTCAGGATAGGGATGTATGGAGAGATTATGTCCGCGCGGCCATGAACCTAAAGGTTCGATAGTGCCAGTTAGTTAATTAGTTATTAGGGAGATCCCAAGTTAAATCCCGGGGCCGACCAATCTGCCCTAAGGTTTCAGTTGAAATTTCATCACCATGATCCAATTCATCATATTCACCACTTCAGATCATCACAGTGTAGCAATTAGTTAAGAAAAGTAAGGACGAATTCATTAATCAGCAAAGTAGAACCATTAGGAGTGAGGATTAAATTGATTGGAAAATTTATAAATTGATCTAGAGTCCGCAATTATTGTTTGCTTTTTACTGAAAATCGGTATTTGAGAATTATTCTTAAACTGGAATAAACTCTCCGGCGACACCATGACCTTGAAGTCAACTCAGCCTCCAATGGAAATGAGCACCGAACTGTGTTATTGAGTAAAGATGGCCATCAGGCAGTCTATGCAGAGTTTGGTTCCGAAAAAAATTGCGAAGGCTAGAACAGTAACAGACAGAGAGACAGAGGTTTCTTTTTTCTATAGTGTTCTGCGAAAAACCCAAGGAACCTGCCTTAATCATATATATAACATGAAAAGAAAAAAAGAAATGCCTGAATCGGGATTTGAACCCGAGACCTCTAACTTTATACGTTAGTGAGCTACCAACTGCGCTACCTAGGCTTCCTAGCACAAACATTTATTTTTCCTTACATATAATTTTCTATCATGAGAGGCAGTGGGACATCGCTCGCACTGCCATCTGGTGGCATATAAATATATATATATATATATATATATATAATCTCGCACAAAATTGGGGCTCAATGAAGAAATTTGTATTTTTTTTTTCAAATGCCCCAGGCATGTCTTTCGACATTCCTGGTTTCTCTCCTGGCATGGCGTACTAGTAACCCACTTCTGAGGTTGGGGCGCCTGGAAAGCGGGGTTACGTTGCCCCGATGGTATGATGGGTGATGATGATAATGGTGCGCCAGGAGAGTCCCTAATCCTAAGCTTAACCTAAGATGGATGATGATGATGATTGCGATGGCCATATGATTTCGGGGACCGTTTGGGCCTTAAAATTTTCTTGACATTTGTCTTACAGGTGAGGAAAAACTCCGATAAAAACCTAACCCAGAAAAACTGTCCCGACCGGGGATCGAACCCGGGCCCGCTGCGTGACAAGGCAGCACGCTACCCCGAGACCACAGCGGTGGACGAAATTTGTATTATTAATATGAGATATCCAATATTTAATCGTTACGATCTTCAGTTTTATTAGAGGTTAGCTATTATTGCTCTTATGAAGATGTTTTTGAAAACTTGTTCAAATCTTCATCGATTCTACTTAGTAGACACAAAAAATACAATGAGGGATAATAAAATTATATATTTTTTTTGTTTAATGCCACCAGGTTGTTTTTTATGACATTTCTGGTTTTCTCCGCTGAATTATATAACATAGCCTATATGATTTAATTATCCATCATTGTATTTTCTGTGTCTACTAAGTACGTACGATGGATATCTGAACAAGTTCTCAAAAACATTTTCATGAGAGCAATAATAGCTAACCGCTAATGAAACTAAAGATCGAAACAATTAAATATTGGTGTTCTCATATCAATAATACAAATTACTCCACTGAGCCCCAATCTTGCCCGAAAGAGTTTAAATAAAAAAATAGGATTTGGATGTAATTTTTTGCATGTTATACGCTTCAAAATGAAGAACTAAAATATAATACTGCATTGCTATGTCATCTTTTATTATTGTTGTATGAAATTCAAGGGAAATTCCGGACCATATGTTTAATTCAGATATACCACAATATAGCTTATCTGCATGTAGGCTATAATACCAAACTGTCTATTGTATGTTTGGGAAATCTTGCCGTTATAACATTCCCAGAGCACCATTATACTTTTATTGCTCATGTCCTCTTGTCCTCAAACACTAGATATTGCCTATAGGCACTGGAATTCACACAAACACAGAGAGTGCACTATAGTCCTCGCAGAAACTTGATCGCCTTACATTTCCCTTTCCGCAGGGCGATCCACACAAACTCTTAAAATTTTAAGGAATTATTTATGGTATTATGTGATTGTGAAACAGTTGTATCTTATGCCAACTCCACAACTCTATGGCGGACAAGTATTTGGCCTACTATCCGGCTGCTAACCTCACATCCACGTATTATTTACAGACGTGTACGATTGTCCAGAAAATATAATACAAATAGGAATAAAATTAATAGCACTCTATCGAGCATTATGTAAGGATAGTATAGTCTTTTGCATATTCATGTACCGTAATGCTTTTGGTTTTTTATGACACTTTACAATATGGTAACGACCACAGACTTCTTCTTCTTCTTCCTTTCCAGGATTAGGTCAATGCGACCTGTTCCGGTCTCAAGTCCATCGTTTCGTTGGCCGTCCCAAAGGTATTTTTCCATGTGGTTTGTAGGTGTTGATCTTTTTGGGTAATCTTGTATTGTCAATTCTGTCTAAATGTTCTTTCCATTGGTATGTATATGTGCTCTTCCAGTTTATCGACTATTGGAAATATCTCCAATTCATTTCTTATTGATTCATTGTGTAATCTATCCATGCGTGTACATCCTTTTACGGATCTTAAAAATTTCATTACAGCGGCTTGAATGTATGAGATATCTTTCTTTTTTTTTTTTTTGTAAGTACCCAAGATTCAGATCCATATAAAAGAACAGGAACAACCGTAATTTTATAAAACCTGAGCTGAGTTTCTCTTCGAGTCTTTCGGAGGGTTCTTCTTATGGTGCCATACATCATTTGACATCGGTTTAATTTATTATGTGACCACAGACTTGGTTGGAGAATTCGCAGACACACGTTTCTCCCGGTTCATGGAATCTCTTGATGACATATATTTTACGGTGAAATCCATGTATGGCAGTTCGTGTTATGATGTGCCGCTGTTTCTGGTTCTCTCTTGTCCAATCCTTGTACAGCATGACATTGGAGCTGAATAATTCTATCCCGAAAATATAGGGGTGATATTTGATCAAAATGTCAGGCCTCTAAGCCGTCATATCTGATTTTCTCCACCTCTAGACGATAATTATTGCAGCTATTCAAAAATCGGTGTCCATCCTGCATCACGAGGAAAAAAACGAAAAGTTCGGCCGCTTACAGGGATTTTAAATTTTCAGTTCAGGTTAACCCTCACTCCTATGGTCAGATATTGCTGGGCCAACGAACTCGATCTTACGTTTGTTTGTTACATGCTGCGTTTAATTCCGAAAAATACAACATTGCGGCCACTAGACCATTAACACACACATATTCATTTTTGTGCCTGATAAGTAAGATCGATAATTTGATTTTTTTAAATATTTTCACGAGAAGATCCTCAATCATTTGGAATTAGCTAATACCGATAAAAGCGATAACATAGACCTATACACAAGTTCACAAACATACTTCCTTGGCTGGAATGACTATTCAATTATATTATTAATAGTAATACACAACTACTTTGGTTTTATTTGATAGTCTTGGGCTGTCTTATAAAAAATAGATAATTTTAGGTTTAATATGTCGAATAATCTGGTGCACTCGAAAATTCGAAAAAAATGCACAAAATTTTCGAAAAATGGCTTAGAAAATCGAAAATGTGGTATGAGTGATAATGGTGATTATGATGGATAGATAGTGTTCAGAGACTTTATCGACTCTAAACTTTCCTTACTATTCTCTTACAGGTGAGGAATTTCCAGAAAAAATGTTCTGAACGGACATAGAACGCGGGCCAACTGGCTCTGAAACAACGATCTTACCCCTAGATCATAGCAATGGAAAAAATTAATTCAAGATTGAATAATGTATTTTTTTTGTCTAATGTCACCAGGTTGTCTTTTATGACATTTCTGATTTCTCCCCAGGCATTGGCGGAAATGTAATCCATTTCTTAGGTTGGGGCACCTGAAAGGCGGAGTTACGTTACCCGGATGATATGATGGATGATAAATGATAATGAAGCGCCAGAAGAGTTCTTAACCTAAACTTAACCTAAATCCCAGACCATGAGCAATCACAGGAATAATTCCTTTTAAGAAAAACCCGGCAGTAAGTAACGTTGACCACTAGCCCATGAGGCTGGTCAGGTTGAATAATGGCCACCTTCACATGACGAGTTATTTTTAATGTAATTTTGAACCATGATGCAAAATGAATGACAGCACCTCGAAAAAAAAAACTGTGACAAATATAGCTTCTCAGTTTGATGGAATATATTTGGCTCAAGTTATAAGGGTACATATAATTACACGGATGACTTAAGGAAATTGTTTCTTGTTAAGGGACATGTCATTCATCTTTTAATAGCGAAGATGAGACTTACCCAGTCTACCAATTCAAATACTTGACACATGAGGAATGATTATGTATCTATTTGTGGACTTCCCCTCGATACAATATCACATTTATACACTGTTCAAAATAATTGGATACATTTATTTTGATTAATTATATTGAAAAAAAGTCTTCTTCTTCTCGTTACATTATGCTCACAGCCTGTTATTTCAGAAAATAAATAATAGTTAAAAAAAACTAAAACAACACGCTTTATTAGAAAACCGAACTAAAAATGAAAAATAATTTTAATTTCCAACACGCTTGGGATAAAATTAAAGTGATCAACAAAAAAATCATCCCCAACACATCTAGAATAAAACTAGAGTTATCTACAAAACAAATACCATCAAAAGTGTGGGGTGCTTTTTATGGTTTTTACGTTTTCTTCTTAGAGACTTTACTTTTACCAATATCTGTTTATTATCAAATATGTTAATTGATAAAGATCACACGCTTTTGATGGTAATTTTTTTTTTGTAGATAACTCTAGTTTTATTCTAGATGTGTTGGAGATGATTTTTTTGTTGACCACTTTAATTTTATCCCAAGCGTGTTGGAAATAAAATTATTTTTCATTTTTTAGTTCGGTTTTCTAATAAAGCGTGTTGTTTTAGTTTTTTAACTATTATTTATTTTTTAGTTTGTTTTCTAAAAATGTAAGTATATTTAAATTCGATACTATTGTAGTATGAGCTAAAAGTAATACTCTTCTAAAAAATCTCCGGGCCGGATTTGAACTTATATACCACTACAATCCACCACTCTACCAACTGAGCTACCACAACGTTAGACAAAAACTCGATACGTACCGGTCTTTATTTTTTTATGTCCTGATGATCCTGGCCAGGATCTTAGAAAAAATTATGAAATTATTGTATTGTCATTGGTCCTGTAAGTATACAAAGTTTCAAGTCGATCCAATGTTTTTAAGTGGGTGAAAATCGTGTTGAAAGATTCCGTTACATAGGTAGATACAGGTCAAGCTAATAAAAAGCGTGTAAAACACAATGAATCATAGTAGATTAAAGTAACTCAACTCAACCCAGAGGGGAAAATTTAAATCCTCATATACTGCTGCTGCGCACTGAAACATTTGCTATGTGGTCAGAATAAACATTCGTTACTAGGACGATTTATCTTCATGTTAGGTTATGAATGTACGTGAACTATTTAGATCGGCCATCCTTCACTGCAAGTGTAGTGAGTCGTTTGACGCCATGTTTACATCATTTTTTAGATTATTGTTCCATGTTAGCTGGAAATGAGTTCCAAAATCAAAAGTAGCTGTATTGTACTTAATGTTAATTCTGGTATCTCACAACCCTGGTAATTCAAGTGAGTGATCTCCTAATCTAAAATTCCGTACTGCAGTTTAAATTACTGCGAAATGATTTTCCACATGAACTGTATTTTTAATCAATTTTTTTCTGTTAGAATCTCTTTTTTTGAGAAAAACAGATAAACTTCGTTATATCCGACGAGGAAAGTATTTTATTCAGTATTAAATGATAAACCTGTTACGGCCATAATTATTTCAAGGCAAAAAAATCAATTGTGATACAGTATGACCCTATCTGCCATAAACTGCGTACGAGATTTATTGCACGCACAGGGCCCAGATAATTGTATTTTAAACAAACTAAATTACACCCTAATTTAATTTCACTATAATCAACCTCAGGGGAAGTGTTTCTGTTCATTAAAAATTACCTTCATTTCCAAATAAAATTCTGATCGAAAAATCATCATCATCATCATCATCACTCCAAGGATTAGGCAATTGCCCGTTCCGACTTCATATTGCATCAGCCCAACGTCTTCTAGGTCTTCCAACATCACGCCTTCCTCTTGCTTGATAATTTCTGGCTAACAATGGATATCTCTCCTTGTTCATTCCATCCATGTGATCAATCCATTTCTGTCTGTAATTCGTGACTTTATCCAATAAAGGCTGTACTTTCAATTCTTCTCTTATATCCTCATTTCTTATTCTATCAAGTCTTGTACATCCTTTTACTTGTCTTAGGAACCGCATCTCTGCCGTCTGTATTCTATCCTTCTGTCTTTTCACTGGAGCCCAAGTTTCACATCCATACAATATTGTGGGAACCGCCATAACATTATACATTTTTATCTTGGTTTCTTTTCTAATTTTATTTTTGAATGTTCTCTGTATTGTTCCACACACCGTCTGAAATTTATTTATTTTGGAGTCAATATCTCTTTCCACATTGTAGCCAACATCACAGCCCAAATATTTGAAACTAGACACCTGTTCTATACTTTGATTTTCTAAAATAATTTTGGTTCTCACTGGATCTCTTCCTCTAAAAGCCATGGTCTTCGTTTTCCTTACAGAAATTTTTAGATCGTATAATTTACATATTTCATTTAATGCATGCATTGATTTCTGTAAGTCGTCTTCATTTTTCTGTATTATGATTACATCGTCAGCAAATAAAAGATTATTTATGCACATTTTATTATCCATTCTTATTCCTGGATTTACTAAAACTTTCCATTTATTAAAAATATCGTCTATATATATATTAAACAAAGTGGGTGATAAACTACATCCTTGTCGTAATCCAGTATTTGTTTTGATTGCATCTGTTCTTTTGAATCCGGTATCTATAATTATATTTGTGTCTTCATATAATGTCTTTATTGTTTCAACAAGGCACAGCGGGTATCCTTTCATTCGTAATATTTCCCATAATTTTTGTCTGTTTACTCGATCGAAGGCCTTATCCAAATCTATAAATCCTATGTGAGTTTCTAAGTTATGTTCTCTTCTCTTTTCTATGAGTTGTTTCAGTGTAAAGACATTGTCTATACATGACCTTCCCTTTCTGAATCCACTTTGATTTTCACTTATTATTACTTCTGTTATGTTTCTCAATCTATTATTTATTATTTTCGTATATATTTTGTAGCCAGTATTCATTAAGCTAATCCCTCTGTAATTCTCGCAATTTCTCCGGTCTCCTCTTTTGAATATATTCTTGACAATTGCTGTTTTCCAAGTGGTTGGAATCCCATAGGTCTGCCAACATATATTAATTAGATGAAGTATTCGTAGTTTACACAATATTCCACTATATTTGATTAATTCCATATTTATATTATCTAATCCTGTTGCTTTCCTATTCTTAGTGGTTTTCAAAGCCATTTCTAATTCATTTATGTCTATTACATCAATATTTTCCACTTTTATTTCTTCCTCATTGTTCTCTTTTCCTTCAATTTCCTCCTTTTTCCAAAGTTTTTCATAATGCTGGATCCATTCTTGTTCTGGGATTATATTCAATCTGGCAGAATCTTTCTCAGTCTGATTTAGATGTTTCACTAATTTATAACCTATTTCTTGTCTTCCATACATATCATGTTCTACTGAGCTTATAAATTTATCCCATGACTCCTGATGGGATTTTCTTATAATGCTTTTAGCAATTCTCCTTTTCATTTTATATTCTTCATAGGATTCTTCTGTTTTCAGTCGTAAGTATGTATGATATGCTTTTTGTTTTTCATTCACTGCATTTTGTATATTCGCATTCCAAGTTCTCAAGCCCTTCCTATTCCTTATTCTATTTTTCTTTCCTAATATCTCATTTGCTGTTTTTATGTATTACATTTGATATATTTTCCCATTCAATATTTATATCTTCTGACGTCGCTATCTCTGATATATATTTATTCATTCTGCTTTCATAATGTTGTCTAATACTTTGATCTTGTAATAAATATATTTTATATACTTCTTCTTGGTTTCTTTTGTTCTTTATGTTATTTTTCCGCCATTTAGCTATTATGTTTATTTTGCTTATCACGAGATAGTGATCAGAGTATATATCGCTGCCTCTATGTACTCTCACATCTTTTACCAAGGCTCCTAGCTTGTTGTTTACGATTAAATAGTCAATTATTGATCTTGAGTTATATCCACTTCTTGTATATTTATGTATGTCCTTTTTTCGGAAATAGGTATTCATTATTTTTAATTGATTATAGGCTGAAAACTGTCTCAAATCCTGTCCATTATCATTTATTGTTATTTCTCCATTATTTCCTATTACATTAGGTATAGGGACATTGCCTACTCTGGCATTTAAGTCTCCACTTATTATTAAATGATGATCTTTTGTATATTTATCAACTAATGTTTGTAATGTTTTATAAAATTTTTTTGTTTTCTTCTTTCTTGCCTTCCTCTGGGGCATACACAGCAATTATCATCATATATCCTCTTTCAATTTTAAATCTGGCTATCAGGATCCTTTCATTTATAAACTCATAGCTATTCAATTTGTTCTTCCATTTTTCATCTATTAAAATTGCTACTCCACACTGCGCTCTTGTTGTCTGTTCTACTCCGCTATACAACATAGTATAGTGTTGTAAGTCCTTTGTTCCTTTTAGTTTCTTTTTTGTTTCTGTTATTGTTGCTATATTTATTTCTTTTTTCTTTAATTCTCTTTCTAATTCTTCTTCTTTTGTATTTATTCCCCTTACGTTCCAATTTCCTAATTTCAAAATGTCTCGAAAAATCACAATCTTATTAAAAATATATAGACCTACACCATACACGGGTTAGAGGTAACTGTCCACTACGTAACAACAGGTGAGGATTTTATTATCATAGGGATATCACAGGATGCAGAGCACTCTCCAAGATTTTTTTTTCAAATGCCCCAGGTTTGTCTTTCGACATTCCTGGTTTCTCTCCTGGCATGGCGTACTTGTAACCACTTCTGAGGTTGGGGCGCCTGGAAGGCGGGGTTACGTTGCCCCGATGATATGATGGGTGATGATGATAATGGTGCGCCAGGAGAGTCCCTAATCCTAAGCTTAACCTAAGATGAATATGAATGATGATGATTGCGATGGCCATATGATTTCGGGGACCGTTTGGGCCTTAAAGTTTTCCTGACATTTGTCTTACAGGTGAGGAAAAACCCCGATAAAAACCTCACTCACAAAAACTGTCCCGACCGGGGATCGAACCCGGGCCCGCTGCGTCACAAGCCAGCACGCTACCCCGAGACCACAGCGGTGGACACACTCTCCAAGATTTTATTTGTATAATAACAATGCTAGAAATGCATACAATGTAAGAAAAATAGTCATATTAATACAGCGTGCAGAATAAGTCTATTAACCGAAAATGCAAATACAGAGTATTCCATTCAAACCTCCCACATTTTAATTAATCATAACTAACAAAGCATGCGGAATTATGAAATGAGGTCGGTATTAAACGAAACAGAAACTCCAAGAATTGTCATTGCCACACTCTAAAACCCCTCGATATATGCACCATTAGAAGCATATGTATATATATATATATATATATATATATATATATATATATACACACATACATAGTCTGTATTCGATTTCGTGCCACGTTTTGTCCAACATGTCCATTGAACTGCCGGGAAGCTTGGTGAATTGATTTTTGTAGACTTTTCTGAAATCCTGCTCTAATTTCTTCAATATTTTCTTCTGAAACACGTGTAAGAGCACCTCCTGATTATTTTTAACGCGTGCAGTCGCCAGAAACGTCTCAAGCCATGCCTTAATGGTCTTCCCATCAGGTGCATTTCCTCCATATTCTCTCCGGTAATTTCTTTGCAGTGTAATTATTGACTTCGTCTCTGCATACCAGAAAACAGTTTGTACTCGTTGCTGAGGAGTCGCCATTTTGTTTTATGTCATTATTGTCCAACATGTGACAGATGAATTAACTGCAACAATGAAAACACAAATTCTTTGAGTTTGTGTTTCTTTTAATACCAACCTCATTTCATAATTCCGCATACTTTGAGAGCTATGATTAATTAAAATGTGGGATGTTTGAGTGGGACACGGTGTATATTATTTTCTGTAGCTTACAATATCTGTAAAAAAAACAACTAGACATTTCCAGGCTATACCATTTTTTTTCTTTATTTACAGGGTCTGGATTGGTATCTCCACTCAACCTCATGAGAATGAGTATATGCTAATACAATAAGTGGCGAAATCTGGTAACATTTTTCCAACGTTGAGCTACTGCATCATGTTAACCACTGTACTATCACCTGCTAGTCGATAACAGCAACAATATTACAATCATGTCCACCGCTGTGGTCTCGGGGTAGCGTGCTGCCTGGTCACGCAGTGGGCCCGGGTTCGATCCCGGTCGGGACAGTTTTTCTGGGTGAGGTTTTTATCGGGGTTTTTCCTCACCTGTAAGACAAAGTCAGGAAAACTTTAAGGCCCAAACGTCCCCGAAATCATATGGCCATCGCAATCATCATCATTCATATTCATCTTAGGTTAAGTTTAGGATTAGGGACTCTCCTGGCGCACCATTATCATCATCATCATCCATCATATCATCGGGACAACGTAACCCCGCCTTCCAGGCGCCCCAACCTCAGAAGTGGGTTACAAGTACGCCATGCCAGGAGAGAAACCAGGAATGTCGAAAGACAAACCTGGGGCATTTGAATATATATATATATATATATATATATATATATATATATTACAATCGTTATTAGCTGTCCAGAGATGATGTGCCATGGTTTAATTAATCTAATTGAATTTGTTGTCTCATAATTTTAATAAAATTATACACCGTGTAAATAAATGAAACTGAATTAATTTATAGGTTATAAGAGCAGTTTCAAGTAACGAATTTAATGCAGGAAACTAAAGATCCGATACAAAAAAATATCTGCATTAGTTGTGCAGGTTGTTAAAATAAACTTCGATTTTTTAAATACGCAAGAACACAACTGCTCTGCAATAATTTAAAAATACAAAACAATTTCAATACTCGGCAATAAATACATTTCCCTTCTTTTCGATAACTTTGTTACCTAATTGGAGATTGGAAGAAGCCCTATTATTACGAACTAATCAACTGTATTTCACGCATTTATAAAATGCTCTTAATTTGCCGATATTTAAACAGCTTCTTTAAAATACAGGCCTACTTTCTTCAGAAGCTAAGTGCAGAGAGAGGGAGAGAGGAAGCGGGAGGCAGAGAGAGAAATAATCAATTAAAGTTATTTACATTGGTTCTCATAATCCAGTATTAAAATTAAACAGCAGTAGATGGAATGCTATGGCTTCAGACCTTAATTAGGGATTGCATGAAACCTAAGTAATAAGAATTAATCAACCGTATTTTCAAAATTTAGTTTTCAGAGCAACAGTAATTAGGGATTCCATGCTGGAAATTTCACAGATTATGTAAAAGCTAAATTTTGGAAATCAAGGTGATTAGTTCTACGTAACTGCTTCTATCCAAACTCTAATTAACTTCATCAGCCCTTTGTATCCTATATGATATACGAAGGTTTAATATTTTCTCGCTCAGTAAACAAACTGAAGATCGCTGTGACCAGTTTTATCATTATATTAGACAAGACTGTCTCATGCTAATATTTTAATTTTATTTCTGTTAAATTCAGATGACAGCTTTGTAGAACTCTTGAAAGTAATAAAAATAAACTGTATAAAAAGATTGAATTTTCCCTTTAATGTAAATTATTTTGATACTTATTAACTCCTCTTCTTTTTCTCTTTGGTTCAGATCCATGACCTGTTCCATTAGAATTGAGTCCCCTCCATTTCTTTCTTTCTTTCTTTTTTTTTTGGTCTTCCAGATGTTCTTCTTCCATCCTCCGGTAACTTATCTCTTGCCATGTGTACAATATGAAGGGCTTAGGGCAGTAACATGATAAGTCACATTTTGTTAAGAAATGCAATTTATTACAATGATAGCAAATCAATGTATTGAAATATCGTAAAATCATTTGTAAGTGCGCCAGTGATGAGTTAAAACATGTAGATACATAATACTGCCCAATTAGTATTTATAATTTTTGAAACATTAAAATCCACATTTCTCAGAAAGTACAATATGTGGCTTATTATGTTATTGCCCTAAGTCCTTCAATTATATCTGATGTCAGGTGGGATATATGTTGATTCCATTCAAATCCTATTTTTTTTCCACCCATTCACCTATTGCCTGAATATTCAGCTGTCTTCTTATTTCCTCATTTCTGATTTGATCTTTCTTTGATTTACTTACAATCTTCCTCAGAGTATTCGTTTCATTTGTTTCTGAAGTTTGTTTTGTTTTAACAGTATCTCTCTTGTTTCGGAGGCAAAGAACACTATTGGGCGTATCACTGCTTTATATATTCTTGTTTTGGTATCTTTGTTTAAGGCTTATTGTCTCATGTGACACAAAAACAAAATTATATGTCATTAGTAAGTGGTGGATTCACATAAAAAACGTCCAAAATTTGGAGTCCAAGGATAAACTTACTTTCAAAATGAATGTTACTTTCCCTCAAAAATCCATTAATCACGAAAATATGATTTTATTTCTTGTAATTCTATTCCAGAACTAGAGGTTAATATCTGACGTCATCCCACTTCATTTTATATTTTCACTCCTATTTAGGCCTAATTTGAACACAAGAAGTAATATCAGATAAAATAATAACTAAGGGTTTTTTTTTTCTGAGATCCTAGATTTCGTATCTTAAGTTGCTTATAGTCGATGCTAATGAAGTTGTGGTTAGTACGCCTTTGGTTCCAAGGTTCGCGTGTTCAAACCTGATTGGGATCGACGAATTTTTCAGAGTGTAAAAATCCTGAGTATGAATTCCTTCAAAAGAAAACTGAAGCCGTTGGTCCTGTCGTACATTAACGGCAGATTTCTCGCCGCGATTTAAATTAAAACACTAATGATCTTAGCTGTTAAAGAGCATCGTTAAATAAAAATAATAACACACACATACCTTCTATTTGTTTTTCTGCATCATATATATAAAAATACGTGGTGTAACAGGCCTAGAAGACCCTTGGTCTACCATCTGGCAGCTAGAACACACACACACCCTCATATATATATATATATATATATATGGAATGATAAGAAAAACAAATGCCTGTCTTATCATTCCATATTAAGCTTGCATTGCTCAATGTTAAACATTTAATTATAACATATATATATATATATATATATATATATATATATATAATTTGCAAATGCCCAGGTTGTCTTTTTCGATATTCCTGGTGTTCTCTCCTTGCATGGCGTACTTGTAACCCACTTCTGAGGTTGCGGCGCCTGGAAGGCGGGGTTGCGTTGCCCCGATGATTCGATGGGGATGATGATGATAGTGGTGCGCCAGGAGAGCCCCTAATCCTAAGCTTAATCTAGATGAATATGAATGATGATGATGATTGCGATGGCCATATGATTTTAGGGACCGTTTGGGCCTTAAAGTTTTCCTGACATTTGTCTTACAGGTAAGGAAAAACCCCGATAAAAACCTCATCCAGAAAAACTGTCCCGACCGGGGATCGAACCCGGGCCCGCTGCGTGACAAGGCAGCATGCTACCTCGAGATGACAGCGGTGGACAATATATATGTGTGTGTATGAGAGAGAGAGAGAGAGAGAGAGAGAGAGAGAGAGAGAGAGAGAGAGAGAGAGAGAGAGAGAGAGAGAGAGATATCAGTATGACGGATTCCTCAGCTGAAACAGCTAGTTTTATCAACCCATACCCTAAATTCCTCACGATACTCGATGGGCATCTGTTTGATAAAGGTTGGAATTCCACGAGAAAATTTCTTTTCCATGGGGAACGAACCATATTTGTGCTAAGGCATGACGTTTTACGCCTCTCGGGTACATCGCAACTTCTTCATAATTGTATAAGTTCTTTGGTATGATTAATTTAAGCTCTGTTTACTTATGCCATTGTTAGGAAAATATTTTTTGCACTTTTGAAACGTATGCACAAAGGGTCACAGTGCAAGTCTTGGTTTTATATGTATTTTATAAGATATGTATATGACATAAAACTACAGCCAGCTACTAACGACTTTCTCATTCTTGTCAGTGCGGCGGTGTCATGCATGTTTATGCACCTACAACATATTCAAAACATGAAAAGCACTTCATGCTTTTGACAGAAAAGAAATCCTCGCCATAAAAGAAATCTAATGGCATCTTCTCATAACCAGCCACTGTTGACACTATTTTACGATTTTATGCAGCCAGCCATTGTTCTCTCTCCCTAATTTCACATTTTCTGAAGCGAAAATGTCAGCATAAAGTTAATTTGGTAAACCGGATTCTTAAAGATGAACTATGTTCTTTTATTAAAGTTTCAAGAATGAACGCTGTATATTTTACACGATCTGTCAGCGGCGGTTCCTACAAAATGAGTTCAAGACTACGATAACATTTTAAAAGAACATAAAATAACTTTCCTGAATATAAATATACATACATTTACTTAGGAATTATTTTAGATAATCGGCACGAGATGTTAGCCGGGTTGTCAACCCTGATTGAAGGCCACTGACCCTGAATAAATAAAAGTAGATAGAGACCTATCTCTGCTGCTTCTGCTGATGATGGGACTAGTCCCGGAAAGCCTACGGATAATTAATATAAATGCAGTTGAAAAAGCAGACCTATTAAGAAACAATTTTATAATTTTATATTGTAATTTAAGACTATACTCATGTGCAAGTGATCAGCGTTTCTGACTACAGTTCATGAGGTCCCGGGTTTGATACCCGGTCAAACCAAAGGGATTTTTCCTTAAAGGGAATTATTCCTGTGGTTGCCCATGGTCTGGAATTTAGATTTAAGTTTAGGTTAAGAACTCCCTGGCGCTTAATTATCATTTATCATCACCCATCATATCATCGGGGTAACGTAAGTCCACCTTCTAGGCGCCCCAACTTCAGAAGTGGGTTACAATTAAGCCAATGCCAGGGGAGAACACCAGAAATGTCGAATGACAACCTGGTGCACTGAATAAAGAAGATTTAATTTTGTGAATAATATCTCAACGGATTTTTTTCATGAATTTATTAATTAAAGTTGACTATAGTTACATAAATAATAGAGATCAATTATTATTAAATATAGGGCTATTCAAATAGAAGGAGCAGACTTCAAACTTTTATTTCCTCCAAACTACAAAATATAGAAACATAATTCTAACGTTCCTGGGTAGGAAAAACCTCAAATTTCAGTATTTTATGCATTCAATATGAGCACCATGTGTTATACGACAAATACGAAAACGGTGGCTCATTTCTTGCCACACACGAATCAGCTGGTCTCTAGTTATCGAATTCACAGCTTCAACAAATCGATGTCGCAGATTTTCAAGAGTGTCAGGCATAGGGCGGATAAAAACACGGTCTTATACGTAACCCCACAGATAAAAATCACACGGGGTTAGGACGAGAAAAATAAATCGATTAATGTTTAAGTCTCCATGCATGTAATCGTCTCTATCTTTTCAGGCTCTCCCCAATAATATTCATCATTACAGATATCCTAATTTACAAAATAAGAAGAAACCCCCAACCTTTAATCATTTAAGTAATGGGTGACTGACTCGTAATGGTTTATTCATTAACTTATTTGGCGTAGCCCAGAAATAATTAAAAGGAAAGTATTTAACCCCTCCCCAAAAGAAGAGCTAAATCGAATTAATAAATATACTCCTGCTGTAACAAGAGTGGTGACCTGGGAGGCCACCGGTAATGAAGTTGATCTTCTACTTCTCCTCTTCCAATCCAACAGCGCCAATGCGGCCGTGATCGGAACTTCAAACTTCTCTCTTTCTAGATACGTTGGAATTGTGTTTCTATTTTATGTCGTTTGGAAGAAATATATGTTTGAAGTCTGCTCCTTTTTTCTAATAGCCCTGTATATAGTTTTCTATTATTATAAACTGGAATTGGAACATGAACAATTCTTATCCTACAGTGACATGGAGCTGTACAAAAGGTAAGCTAATGACTTATATCTGCTTTCCACGTAACGGAGTAAAGTAACTCCATCAGGACAGAGCTCCATGGTCCATACGTTTTGTTTACAAGTAGAAACTAATTGTCGCGTGTCTGTCAGCCGACAGTCTAAGTGCCTATGAACATAGCTAGACTCGCTTCAGCTACAATACATTATACCAACTAAAGTACAAACCATCGACAGAAACAGAATGTATATACTATCCGACACAGGGGAACATTGACCTGCTTCTTTTTGTGGATGATTTGTGAACTAATGCCGTGTCATCCAGCGTACACTCGCTTCACGTCAGTCTGTGGCGTCGAGGAGTGCAGCTATTACCCTAAATAAGCTGGATAAGTGCTTGATTTGCTATTTTTTCCTGGCTATACATGATTAGTATCTATGTCCGTGCGACGCAGCAACAGTACTGCTATGACTGGAGGAAAACGTTGCGCTGTGTCGTATAATATGTCAAATCTGGGGCACGCGACATGCAGTTATAGTTTGTAGACAAAATGTACAGACCATGGACCCTATTCTGATACAGTTACTTTATCCTAACCGTGCTGTGCGTCCAAGTGATGAGGTGGATCGCGAGGAGGGCGTTGCATGTTTTACTTTGACGCTGGTATGCACATAAATAGAGATGGAACAATTCCTTCGTAAACACGATATCAGCGAATGGTTGATGTGACACTGTACATGACGTCTGAGGAAGGAGCAATAATAATTTTCTCTACCATCTGGTTACAGCACAACATTACTAAATTGTATTGTTTAGTATTCTCCATGGTATCTTTACCTTGTCGAGGTGGAGTGGCTTGCGTGCTTAAATGATTTCGAGAGCTATGCCGCGGCGGTAGCATTGCTGCCGATAGTGTTACCCATGCCGGACTGGTCGAAGAAGCCAGACGAAAAAAGTACCTTGGTCGAAGGAGTGACGATCTTTCACCGTAAAAATACAACCGTCAAGAAATGCGGACATGGGTTCAACTGGGGTAACATTTTCCGGAGGTCAAATAGTCCCCCATTCGGTTCTCCGGGCCAAAGGCTCAAACACAGGGACATGTTCCTAGAACATGGAATGTTAGGACTTTATACAATAGCGGGGCACTAGAGATATTAACGTGGAAATTAGATAAATCGCCCTTGGATATAATATCCAGTGTAGTAATATTTTACTCCAAATGTTCCGAACAGTCAGTGCGCAAGTGTTATGTTCCACCGAAGTAGGTCTGAATCCTGCTCTTGTTTACATGTGACCGCTGTTCAGAGTTCAGAGTGACCTCTACTGTATGGTTGAATATTAGTCAACCTCGCATCTTTGCAAGGAGAGATTTCAGCTCTACACATAAAGTCCTATGTACGTCTCATCCCTTGGACGCACAATTCTGATTATTGTATAAAACTATTGTAGTCGATATTTATCATAATAAAAGTTAAATTTACAAAAATTAATATTGTGTAAGAAAATGCTTGTTTCAAACCCGAAAATAGTTGCTATGTAGGCCTTACTTACTCACTGGCACTATCAAACCCATAGGTTCGTGGCCGCGCGGACATAAGCTCTCCATACATCCCTATCCTCAGCCAATGCTTTCCAATCATTCCCTGTATAATCTACTTCCCTCAAATCATAGTTAATGTTGTTCTCCCACCTCATTCTTGGTCTACCAACTGGGCGTTTTCCTTCTGGCTTTCCTACAAGAAGTTTCCATGCACGTCTTTCATTCCCCATACGTGCAACATGTCCTGCCCATCGCAGTCTACGAGACTTAACTGTTCTTATTATATCTGGCTTCCTATAAAGACCATGTAGTTCATTGTTATGTAGTCTTCTCCATTCACCTGTCTGTTCATTTCTCTTTGGTCCAAAAATCTTCCTAAGAACTTTATTCTCAAATACTCGTAATCTCCCTTCCTAGGCCTATTATCAGAAAATACTTCTTATCAGAAATACTAGGGCACTCGATAAGTAATCGCAACATTGTTGCAAATCAGCGATACTATGGTGACCATGTAATCTTGGAGTATTTTGTTGTATAAGTCTGTAATATTTAAAGTCTCGAAATAACAATATTTTGTGAATATATTCATTTTTTCTCACGTTTAGTAAGTAATACTGCCCTAAAAAGATATTCAGCAGAATTTGTTCACAAGGTGGAATTGGGAAATACTCGAACATCCACCAAATTCACCAGATGGAGCCCTTGTGATTGTAACTTATTCTCAGAAATCGAATAACCTCTACGAAGTATTCGATTTCAATCAAGAATTGATATACAGAAAGCTCTAGATCGATCAGATGAGAGAGATATCCTGAAATGATGCTGCAGATGGAGTGCGCCGTCTTCCAAGATTTGGCAACGTGTTGACTTAATAGGAGACTATAAAGTTCATAATGTCAAAATTAACCTAAATAAATGCTTTGTGATGTTGTAGCAGTGTTGCCTTTACTTATCGAATTACCTAGTAGCTCGTCTCCCTTTACTTCGAATAAACGAGGTTATATTATGACACGATTTCCGATATATGCAAGGCACGAGCCGCCACTGTCAACCTAAGTTTTATAACTGAAACAAACTGTCAACACAATAGTTCAGAAGGGAGAAGCGTCTAACAAGAATTGGATTTCTAAAAAGTTGTCCTAGTTTTTATAGTCCAAGGTTCGTAATACCTACTCGTTGAGCATTTGTAAAGGACCAGTTGCTTAAAACGAGTATTAAAACGCGTGACGACAGATATTTCAAACAACACAGTTGTATTAACCACCGCTAGGGGCAAAACATACCCTAAATTTACTTCAATTTTCATATAAATGGATAGTTCAGAGCATAAGTAGACCAAGTCCTCCATATCATGTTTGGAGAAACGAGATGTTACAAATTATGTTAATCCTTAATTAATTCAACAAAGTATTTCATTACATTTTAAATTTAATACTAAAATTTTGATCATGGTATAAACATACTTACTTACTCACTGGCACTATCGAACCCGTAGGTTCATGGCCATGAATACATAAGCTCTCCATACATCCCTATCCTGAGCTAATGCTTTCCAATCATTCCCTGTATAATCTACTTCCCTCTAATCATAGTTTATGTTATTCTCCCACCTCATTCTTGGTCTACCAACTGGGCGTTTTCCCTCTGGTTTTCCTACACATGGTATAAAAATGTTCCTATAGTATAGATGATAAGATTATAAAATTTATTAAAGCTCAAGTTATTTTCAATATCCTTGTAAAGTTTTATTTTTAAGGGGGGAAACATATAGATACAATTATTGTAACATTAGCTTTTTTAAATAAACAGGCCTAGCATATTTGTTGGACTTGAATGTGTGCTCAGAACAATCGAAATTATATATATATATATATATATATATATATTTGGGGGCACGCCGTAGCGTAGTGGTTAAGGCACTGAGCTACAAGCCGGAGGGTCGAGGGGTCAGGATTTTTAAACTGACCCAAACCCTCTGGCGGCACTATGGCCCTGGGGTCGACTCAGCCTCTAACAGAAATGAGTACCAGCCGCTTGTTCTGGGGGTAAAGGCGGCCGTCACGCAGGGCTGACAACCTGGCTGACATAAAGTGTCGATTGTCTAGAAAAAGTGGGAGCCTTAACCTCCCACTACCCCAAGGGCCTCCGGGCCTGTTGTGGGATCAAAAAAAATATATATATATTTGGAACGTATAAATAAAATAAGTATTTATATAAAAAATAACCGTAGCTATATTTATTACACGCTTCCTCAACCATTACTGATTTTCTAGTCACTACAATATCAATTAAGTTTTGGCCTTCTCAACAATTGCATTTCATCTTTTCAGATGTCGGGGTACTGTCTTTCCAATTAAAATTTCCCTGCTCCTTGTTAGGCATATATTCCAATATACCATCAATACATCTATTTTTGAATCTACAAATACATTTTACCTGGACCCTAAACAGTCCATGAAATTCTGCTTTACCTGACTAAAACTTTTAAAATCATCATAGCAACCCTGTAAGCGACTAATGTGCAATAAAACAACAAATATGTAATGAAATGCAAATAAATAAATGAATAAACTCCGCGGCGCGACAAGCCTAGAATGCCCTTGGCCTACCAACCGGCAGCTGCCTCCAACCACATGTGTTATTCATAGAGGTAGACGATCATCCAGTATGTGTAGGGATGACATGTGGTCAACATGTCGGGTCCCCCAGCCGTTACAGCTGGTTTTCTCAAACTGGAGCCGCTACTTACTGTAGCTACCCAAATTCTTCACGATGCTGGGTGGGCAACCGGCCCTACTGTCCGAAATTCCACGAGATAATTTCTTCCCCTATAGAAACTCGAACCGGCGCCAAATCCCGTAGCTCTGCGCCAAGGCATCTTGCCGTAAGTAATGAAAGAAATCTTCATTTTAATTGTTGCTTTTAACATTCAGTATTTTGACTACAGAGGCAATGTTTTCAGTACTTCGGCTTTTCATATATTTCCATTTAAATATCCACCCTGCCAACATTATTCCAATCTTTAAATATTATTATTATTATTATTATTATCATTATCGGCCGCGGTGGACTAGTGGTTATGCTCCTTGCCTCTGGTCCCGAGGGTCGCGGGTTCAAACCCACTGGGGTCGTTGGATTTTTTACTATGGAAAAATCCAAGAAGCAAGTCCTCCAGGAGGGACTTTAAGCCGTGGGTCCCGAGTCGGAAGATTTTCAGGCTCATGAAAGATTCTTAAGCCTGAATGAAAGGCCTCTAAGCAAAATTTACCGAATTTTCCCGTCCTAATACTGCCTTGGTTTCCTAGATGTCAGTACGAGGCGTAACGCTGACCACGGACCACTCAAGTGACACCTATACGAAAACAAGTGTAATTAAATTAGTATGGTTCTCTGTTAAGGGAAACATGGGCTTACAAGATACAAGATTATTATTATTATTACTATTATATTATTACTATTACTGATATTATTACTATTATTATTGTTACTATTATTATTGTTACTATTATTATTATTATTATTATTATTATTACTATTATTATTATTACTATGAGTCCTGGTGAGGTCAGGATTTTTAAACTGACCCAAACCTTCTGGGGGCACCATGGCCCTGAGGTCGACTCAGCCTCTAACGGAAATGAGTACCAGACACTTGTTCTGGGGTAAAGGCGGCCGTCACGCATGGCTGACAACCCGCCTGATATCAAGTGCCGATTGTCCAGAAAAAGTGGAAGCCTTAACCTCCTACTACCCCAAGGGCCTCCTGAAGCCTGTAGTGGGATCACTTTACCTTTTTATTGTTATCATTAATTCATTTCCATCAGTATGAGATGGAAAAATAAAATGAAATATTAAATTGAACTTTTATAGGAAGCAATTACTATGATGTTAAATTTAATATTAAATTTAATGTTTCATACCTCTCCTCATATCCAGTCTTCTAAGTAGGCCTCGGTTTCAAATCCTTGGCAGATTCATCTTCAGTACCCTCCCTTTGACTGATGTTATGACATAACTGAAGTTGAATCCGCCAAGGATTTGAAACCGAGGTTTACTTAGAAGACTGGATATGAGGAGAGGTATGAAACATTTAATTTAATATTAAAGTCAATAAAATTCATTGTTAAAACCGCTGAGGTGGAGAGTCATAAAATAAAATAAGTTAAAATATACCTTCTTAGGTAAAATCCGTCGTCCTCAACTTATAAAATATGTATTCTTTAAGCCTGTAGGCCTTTCAGAACATCCGTTCCATCTTCAGCAGGCCCTTCTTCGCTACAATATCTAGTATGATGGTCCTAATTAGGACCAGCAGCATCAACCATCATACTATATATTGTAGCGAAGAAGGACCTGCTGAAGATGGAACGGATATTCTGAAAGGCCTACAGGCATAAAGAATACATATTTTATAAGTTGAGGACGACGGATTTTACCTAAGAAGGTATATTTTAACTTATTTTATTTTATTAATATTAAATATTTAATACCTGACAGGTGCCGTTATACTCAACTAGGTATACATTTATTTTTTTAATCTGCACTCATACCCTTTTGCTTAAGATGGAAGCCGGTTCCTGAAAGACCTACAGTTTAAAAAAAAAAAATTAACTAGTTGAGGACGACGGCACCTGCCAGGAATTTATTTTAATACTTTATTTGGGTGTGACTATTATCTCAACGGAATTTCATTAATATTGGCGGACAAATAAGCTTTATCTTCCAATTGTTCCTTTTATAATACACCTCTCTCAAATTATGGTTAATGTTATTCTACCACCTCATTTTCGTTCTACTACAGGGTTTCTTTCCTCCTATTTCCCTTTAAGAATGTTTCATGCCTCTCTCTTTCATTCCCCTTTCTTAGCACATCTATTTTCCATCCAAGTCTTACGAGATTTAATTGCTATTATCACATCAAGTTTCCCACAAAAAGCATGTAGCTCACTGTTACTTAGTTCTCTGCATTCACCTGTCTGTTCCTCTGCCTTTGGTACAAAAAATCGTAAAAACTTTATTCTAAAATATTTTTTTTCAGCCATATAAAATAATTGGAAGAAACTTTCTATGTTTTTTTAAATTTAATCTTACTTGAGAGACGCTGGGATGAAAAAGAGTCCCTGTAATGCATATTAAGAGTATGGGTTATAAAATTTCAGTCTATTTTTAACTTCATTCTGTAACTTATTCCTATTTATAATTATAGTTCCTAGAAATTTTCTTCCGCCAATCATCAAATTTTCTCCCCTCTCTCCTCTGTTTATTATTTAATATCTTATTGTTAAAAAATAAGAAGATGTTTTCTAGATTACAAAACTACAGAGGTATAAAAGATAAAATATACTTGTCAATAACGATAATAATAAAATAACAAATATATGCCCTAATAATAATAATAATAATAATAATAATAATAATAATATTAAATCTAGAATGTACGCTTTTAGCATGTCTGACTAGTATCTCTAGAAAGTATTGCTTTGGTATAGTTGGAACAGGGACCACTCTATATCGTTTGTGCAATTGAGTAGCTACATGATATAAGTAGAGAAAACCGGTTATGAAAATGAACTAAGATTGAGGGACGGCGTCACGCTAACCACAAGCCTTCCTCTACCATCTTCTACTAGCCGGCGACAACAACCATTTCAGTCCGTCTTGATTCTTCGAAGCTATAGCCACTGAGTTATTTATTTATTTTTACGACTAAAATTAATTTATTTTCTTAAAAAAAGGAAATTAAATTAGGAGAATAAAAATTATGATGATAAAAAATGCATTTGCTTCCATGTAATATTTGCTCGGTCAGTGACGCCAATTCCCTCCGTTGATAATATCTTCTTTACACATCAGAAAAGAGTAAATGTAAGACAATGTTTTAGCTACCCACATTCTTTAAAATAAAAAAAGAGCATAATTGTATGCGGGTACAGTATACTGAACATACCTACAACATGATATATGTTCTTAATTCTAATTAAAGATAACTATATTAAGCTATAGTAATTCTTAACATCATGAGGTTTCGTATCTTCCAAGCGCTTTAATGCATCTAAAAGCATACAAACGATAATGAGTTTTAACACGCTACGTTTAAAACTATGAAAAACAATTTCACGCGAAAATTGCTGATGCATCAGATTAAAACCCAGACATCTTAAGCTGCATTAGTCATTTTCTTCACTTAGTTTGTGCGGTTTTTGTGTACTGTTATTTACATTAGTATGGAAAATGATGATAAAATAACACATTTAAGAGTAGAGAATATCAAGATTCATCGATGCGGTCTCGCTATTAATGTATAATATAACCCTCCATGGTATTTTTACCTTGTCGTGGTGGAGTGGCTTGCGTGCTTAAATGACCCCGAGAGCTAGGCCGGCGGTAGCATTGCTACCGAAATGGTTACTCATGCCGGACAGGTTGCAGGCAATAAGCCAGACGAAAAAAGTACCTTGGTCGAAAAAAGTGATGAATCTGACGATCTTTCACCGTAAAAATACAACCGCCAAGAAACGTGGACACAGGTTCCATTGGGGTAAAACGGGGACTACTTCAGGGAATCCATGCCAAAGGCTTAAAGTGAGCTACATGGTCTTCATAGGAAGCCAGATATAATAAGAAAGTTAAGTCTCGTAGACTGCGATGGGCAGGATATGGGGCACGAATGGGGAATGAAAGAGGTGCATGCAAGCTTCTTGTAGGAAAATCTGAGGGAAAACGCCCAGTTGGTAAACACATAATGAGGTGGGAGAATGGCATTAACCATGATTTGAAGGAAGTTGATAATACAGAGGATGATCGGAAAACATGATAGGGATATTTGGAGAGCTTAAGTTCACAAGGCCATGAACATACGGGTTTCATAGTGTCAGTGAGTTACTTATGTATAATGTATTCGACATCAAATACTTGCTAATAACATTAAATTGTTTCATTAACATTACAACCCTTTTTGCTGCATAACACTTTGTTTAATTTACATAGACATTTAGCTCATTGACCCTAGAGATTTCGAATAATTGAAAGGTAAACGACCAATTTAATCTACAGTCCAAAATGCCAATAATGAAAGTGAGGTTATGTTTCAATAAAATGAACTATTAGGGACAGCAACCTGCGTGTTTTACCAAATTTAGATATACATTTCCATTGAAATTCCTTACATGTGTGGCGTGACCGTATCAATTTGTTTCCAACGATATCAAAATATCATCGTCACTCAACGATTGCCAAGCAAGCATTTATTCGCGCTTCAAGAAAACTTAATATAAATCTTAAATTGAGTTATCAATTAAAAAAAAAAACAATTCATAAAATTACAAGTTGCACAAATTAAGTTTTTAATATACTTTTAAAGATCGAAGGAAAAATGCTGGTATTTACACTACATGTTATTTCAAGTAACGATCATTGTAGAAGACATCAAAGTACTGGTATATCACAACAATTATTGGAAAGACCATTTAAATAGAATATCACAAACTGTATGAATTCGGGGAGCCTTTATAAAAATGAGATGGGCTAAACATTTTTAATAAGAATGGAGGAATCAGCACCAGCAAGTAGAGTTCTTCAATCTGAACCAGAAGGAAGACCGAAAATCAGGTGGCAGGACGATGTAAAGGAAGATGAGAGAGCTATTAGAATAATTGAAATTTCTTCCAGACAAGTCTTGCGATGCACAAAGACCGGACAAAAAAAATATCTGCCGTTTTTAAACTGCAAGCGTACTAAAATCCAGCGCCAAACCTCTCAATAAATACAGAGAAGTAATATAACTCCTGTATTGGCAGAATGGATAACCTTTTCTACCTGCCATCCGCACTGCGTCCCGCCTCGGTTCACTCCGCTCTTAAACTCGTACAACGGCTTGCAATTGTTGGATTCTGGCTTTGATTTCTGTGCCTTGCAGTTAAAAACGGCAATTTTTTGGACACGGCCTTGGTGCACCACAACGCTTCTCTGGGAGAAATATCAAGGTAGATTTCAGCATACAATGGTTGACAGTTTCATTGTTAGGATATTTATACCTTGAAAGAAAAAAAAAAGTCAGACTCCGGTCGTGTTTAAAGTCCTGAACATTGTAGAGCCGATTATGAAGAGCATTATATTACCAGGAACGACAATTCAGTATTGATTTTCAGAAATATTACGTGGAAATTGGTTTCTGAAAATATTTAGTTAACTTTCAGTACTTTGGATGAAATATTACAGTCTTCAGTTTTAACAACAGATATTGATTGTGACTAAATCACTGGCAGTATCGAACCCGTTGGTTCATGGCCGCGCGGACATAAATTCTCCACACATTCCTGTCATGAGCTAATATTTTCCAATCATCTCTTGTATAATCTACTTCTCTCAAAGCATGGTTAATGTTATTCTCCTACCCCATTATTGTTCTTCCAACTGGGCGTTTTCCCTCTGGTTTTCCTACAAGAAGCTTCCATGCCCCTCTTTCTCTAGTACAAAATTGGATAAATAGAGGAGATACTGTATTTCCTTGCTTTAACCCATTGTGAATTTCAAAAGTATTCTAAAACTCATTGCCCACACACACCCTAATTTTGTGCCATTTAGACACATTCGGATAAGTCTAACTTTTTAGGAATTACAAACTCCAGCTGGGTACTATATAACTTCTCCCTCTTAATTGAATCGTATGCACAGTTACTGATTGTACAAGGAAGTATTTTACTCGCGTCCGGCGAGGTCGAGGGATGGCATATTGTTTAAGATCAGTGATATACTGTATAAGAATACTGGCTGAACAGAACTGTCGCATAGTCACAATGCATTAACGTGAAATAGTTGTCATAAATATACAGAAATGGTGGAATTAAGGTTTCGCCGGAGAGGAGAGAAACCATCCCTGGCTCGGATTCGTCCATCATAAATCCCACATGGGATGACCGAGATGCGAACTTGGGACTAACAGGTTGGGGGCTGGTGTCTTAACTACTTGTGCCACGGACTTAAAGACAATTGACTATGAACTATAAATATAGGTAAAATTCCAGGCATAGTGTGGACAAATAAAACATTTTAAAGAATAAAACATTAAAAATAAACATAATTTATAATGAACTGGCAGTCGTTCGGTTGTTAGACAGGTGAATGTAGAAGATTATATAACAGTGAGCGACATGATGTTTATGGGAAACCAGGTAATAAGAACAATTAGGTCTCGTTGTAGATTGTAATGGGCAGGAAATGTGCTATGTATGGTAAAGAAACAGGGATGTGGAAACGCACTGTAGGAAAAACCGACGGAAAGGCCCAGTAGGCAGGCCAGGAATGAGGTGGGAGAATAATATTAACAATGATGTGAGGGATGTAAATTATACAGGAGATGATTGGAAAACATTAGCTCAGGATAGGGATGTATGGAGAGCTCTATGTATGAACCCCTGGGTCTGATAGTACCAGTGAGTTAGTTACTTTAATAGTTATAAAATCGTGATCGGAGTTCAGATCTCGTTTTAGCAATTAACATCTTGGATTTTCTGGTTTCTTGGAGGTGATATCATCGTCATCATCATCATCATCGTCATGAACAAATACGTTTTAGGTCATGTGGCCTGTGACGGTAAACCTAACGAAGATGGTCTTGATCTTTCCACCGATGTTTTGGTCTTCTTGGTCCCTATGTCCAGTTGGAGTATATTGGAATGCCAATTTTGGAAGTCTATTTCTTTCCATTCTTCTCAGATGATTTTTCCATTCTTGTTGGTACATTTCTATATCTTCATTTAAACTTGGTCCTTCATGTTTTTCTTTGATATTAGTGTTCCTTTGGTGATCCAGTCTATTAACTCCTAACAGTTATCGCAAGAAGCGCATTTAATTTATGAGAATTTATTTGATTTAAAATCCAGATTTATTACAAAAAACAATAAAAATTGTGAAAAAAAACGGTGGTGATTCACATTGTTTCTCCAATCGACTGGTGGCTCGATCAGTTATCTACCTAAATTTTAAATGGAGAAGATAATACGTTTATTAATATTTTTGTAAAATATTGATACGTTGGTGTGAGGTGAGGGAATGACCGAGCCGTCATAATGCCGCCAGTAACTTGCTCGCTTGTGGTTCCACTTTCACTACTGGCGTCCCTGCCGGCGCCGTCATGCCCACCTCCGCCGTCCTACAGTACTAGGAACACATTTCAATTATTTCCGCGTTCTCAGACCATCCAACTATCCAGTGGCGTATTTTACATGTTCTATTTTTATTCGATTTACACAACATTTTTAGGTCAGATCACTTTTCTGTGTGTCTACTCGATATGGCTGCGAGACTCAATCAATATGATGTGGGAGTCCACAGAAGATAGCGGGGAGGAGGGCATCTTTACCATGAATCAGCTCATTAAAAACCGTTAATACTCTTAAATAATATATTATTCACTCCTTCTCTAATTACTTCTTCTTCTTCTTCTTCTTCTTCTACTTCATGAAATTAAGCCTTTTGACCTGTTTTCACATCAAGTAAATGGGCGTCCGACACTTCTATGTCCTATAGGTTTGTACTTCAGTAACAGCTGGGGGATTATATCTGTAGGTAGGCATTCTTTTAACATGTTCATACCAGTTGTTTCTCATATTGTCAATTCTATTTGTTAAATTAAAAATATTTAAGTATTTCCTAATATCTTCATATCTTTCTCTGCCCAAAATTATCACACCTGTTACTGAACGTAAGAACTTCATTTCTGCAGTTTCTATTTTTCTTCTGTCTGAACGGTCAAGAGTCCAATTTTCACTTGCATATGTTAAGACAGGCAGTGTTATAATTTTGTTTCATTCTAGATTTATTATTAACGATGCCAGATAGTTGAACAAGTTTCTTCATTCAAATATCTTGGATATCATTTTAGTTATGACAGCGAAATTGATAAATCAATAAAAATTCAAAATTATAAAAATCCATGGGAACCATTAATAGAGTTTTTAAACCATATTTAGTACAAAAGCATACAAGAACAAGAGCTTATAAAACCTTAGCGAGACCAATGCTTACTTATGGAAGCGAAGCCTCGGCTTTATGCAAAAGAGATATAACCAGAATAACAGCTAGCGAAATGAAGTACATGAGAAGAACAGCTAGATACACAAAGTTAGACAACAAAAAAATGTAGATATCCTTCAAGAACTTCAAACCACTTCGGTTATGGACCACATAACTACATATAGAAATAATTGACTAGTGCATTATAACATGCGTTTCTAGAGTTGAGCCCATTTTAATTTCTTTCTGCAACCTCATTCCTGTTCATAATTATTTTATTTTCTTCTTCTTCTGTGGCTTCATGACCCTTTTAGTTTAGCCATAGCCTCCTTTGTAATAATAATAATAATAATAATAATAATAATAATAAATAATAATAATCCATAGTAATTCTGCCCGAAGGCAGGTCCTTCACTGCAATCATAGCATTTTCATGCTATGCTTGCAGCTTTACTAGGGAATTGTGTAGGTGTGGTAGCTTCCCGTTGCTTTCCACACCGGTGAAGGATGATGATGATGAGGATGATCATGATGATGATGGCCATATGATTTCGGGGACCGTTTGGGCCTTAAAGTTTTCCTGACATTTGTCTTACAGGTGAGGAAAAACCCCGATAAAAACCTCACCCAGAAAAACTGCCCCGACCGGGGATCGAACCCGGGCCCGCTGCGTGACAAGGCAGCACGCTACCTCGAGAACACAGCGGTGGACATAATAATAATAATAATAATAATAATAATAATAATAATAATAATAATAATAATAAACCACTCTCTTCTATCTTGTGCTTTATTTCTCCAATCCTAGGAATATGAGTTTCGCCACTTCTTCAAAATTTTAATTTGAAAGTCCATTCCCATTTAATAATGTAGTGAAAGAGACCAATTAGTTGCTCATGTGGTAAGAATGATGGACGAACAACTAAGACCATACATGCGCACTTTGGAGGAAGGTGGACTGTGGGACGATCGAGAGGCCGATAGGAGAACACAATACTTGTAGACGCCACTACATTTCGGGAGTAAGGATTTGGAAGGCGATGGCTAAGAACAGGGAAGAATGGAGGAGGAGGTATTGGGAAAGCCAGGGCCCAACTTGGGCTGTAGAGCAATAGAATGGATGGATGGATGGATACAAACACGCTTCATCATTTTATCCGACTCCAATAATGGAGCTTGCCGTGATTATACAGAAAATAAATTAATACAATTAATTTTAGATAAAAAATATAATGGATTTAAAAATATATAACAATTTCCAAATATGTAATGGCAATTCAAAAAATTAAACAAGTGAATAAAAGATAGTGAATTGCAATGAGGTTTACTTGAATAGCGTCGACGTCTTTATGGAGGTTTCGAGACCACGTACACGACAGACGGGCACAGTGCAGGTCTTCCTGGATCTGTGTCAGCATATCGCATGACCTCCATCAAACAAAACACCCAGTTTCTCAGTCGGGACTGACTCACTTCTCTTGTCATGGTGGTAAATTAATTGAAATTTACCAACCATCAGTTTTATAAATATATGAGAAAATGTTATCAATTTTAATAAAAACACATGGACTATACGGTATGCTTGTTACATGCACCTTAACCAATTCTTGGTTCTTAGAAAGCAGATGTTCTAACCACTCACCAAATTAAATAATGAAATCACAGTTATTTACTTGCAAGAACTGTAGAATGAGTTAAGCTAGGCTTCGACTTGAATTTCCACTCCGTAAGTCTCAATTAAGAAATAATATTAGATAAAAAAAGGAGACCCTTAAAATTTTATAAAACAATTGCGGTTCCAACACTACTATATGCATTGGAACACTGGATATTACCAAAAATTTGAACCGAAGAATAAAAACTTTAAAAACATGTTTTTGAGTGGTGTGGCTGGCTAGACAATCGCAGATCGGAAACGAGATAATGATATATACATTCAAGCTATTATATAGGATTACAGAATACAGAGACGAATGTATGGACCAAACCATTACAATACATACCAATAGAATCCCAAAACAGATTCTTCGCTACAGACAACGAGGACGAATAAATGTAGACCCAGTAAAAGATGAACAGACAAATTCTAACTTGAGATCGAAAGATACATTGAGGTCTAAACTAATCCTTGATGCTACTGATTATGATGATAGAAACAAAAATACAATATTGAAGAACAAGGCAGTCTTGTGTTTAGACATTCTCTCTCCACCTCTGGGACCCGAGTTCGCGTCTCGGTCATTCAATGTGGGCTTCTGGTGGACGAATCGGAGACTCGGCAGGTATTTTTCTGGGTTTCTCCATTTTTCCGTATCAAAAAGTTTTTTCCACTAACCAGAAAATCCAAGTGTTTTTTATTTCTACAACAAGATCTGAACTAACTCGCTGGTACTATCGAACCTGGAGGTTCATGGCCACGCAAACATAAGCTCTCCAGACACCCCTATCATGAGTCAACATTTTCCAATCATCCTCCGAAAATAAGGGATCACATTAAGGCCTTAAGAAGGCCTTTGGGGCAGTAGAAGATTAAGGCTCCCGCATTTCTATACAATCGCATGATATGTCAGCCCGATTTTCAGGCCTGGGTGTCAGTCAATTACCAGAACAAGGGACTGATACTCATTTCCGATAAAGGTTGAGTAGGCCCCATGGCTAATAGTACAGCCAGAAAGTATAGGCCAGTTCAAAAATCCTGACCCTATCGGGACTCGAACCTTCGACCTTCTGGTTTGTAGTGTATTGCCTTAAACAACTAAAGCCTGTACCCTTAAATATTTACTTTTCGTACCATTCAGCAATATGTCGAAAACTTCAAAGTAACAAACAATACACTAACCCATAAAAACCATGTACCGTCGGATAGAAGAGCTGATACAAGATTATAAATATTACAATATTTAATTGACAGCCTCATGGGCTAGTGGTCAGCGTTACTGACTACTGTTCATGAGGTCCCGGGTTCGATTCCCGGTCAGGCCGTAGGAATTTTTCTTAAAGGGAATTGTTCCTGTGGTTGCCCATGGTCCGGAATTTAGATTGTCCATGGTCTGGTGCATTATTATTTATAACTATCCACATCATCGGGGTAACGTAACTATGCCTTCCAGGTGTCCTAACTTAAGAAATGGATTAAAATTCCGCCAGTGCCAGGTGAGAAAGCCAGAGATGTCATAAAGACAACCTGATGGCATTAGAAAAAAAATTGTGTAGCTTTATGCATTCAATAAGAGAAGGCCTGGGCGTTTTCAATGGTGCCAGCAAAGCCAAGACCAAGCACCTGGTAGCTTGTTGCATCTGTAGCATCATTCACGCTAGGAGACCTTGCACAAATAAAAATACCCATATCGCGGATCACAGATGTTCTTCAAACAGCGGAGCCACTGCAATCGGGCGCGGCGTGAATTCTAAAACTTCACTTTCTCATTTGATTCAACGTAACCTTTGAGGCTGATCCTCATTAGTAGATTGAAACATAAAAAATAATCGCACTAGAGCAATAACATGTCAATATCAAGCTGCTGGCAAATACTGTGATTTTTTTACAAATATTCGTCGACCCTACTTAGTAGATACTGAAAGTAAGGTAGAATTCGTTAGAATAATAAATCCGAAGGTATTTTTAACAGTAAAGTATGGGTGAAACAGAATTTTGTCAGTATTTCTATTTAATCCTGGGGGGATTATTCTAGGAAAATATAATAATTAGTAGAACAAGGATTTTAATGCACAATAAAATACAGGATAAGGCATTATAAGAATGTAATAATACACTAACAATTACCAAAAGTCACTAAAATTAAAAATAATGCAATATAATATTTATAATATTCACATTTGCAGGTAAATATAAGGTGTTCACATTTTTTAGTCCTGCATTGCAATGTACAACAAACAATTGATGTATATTGTCGAAGGAGAACAATTTTGACTCCTTTCCATTTGTAGCGACAATAGAGATAAATATTTAAAATAAACTATATCACTGATTGTACAGTCCCCTGGTAGTACTGCTACACAATAATTTTCACCTGACAGAACATCAGTATTACAATTATTTTTGCGCTAGTGCGTTTTGTCGTACTTACCAGCAATGGCGACCATTATTGGAAGTTCAACTTCCTACATTTCGGGGTTGCCAACCTAATTAACTATACTGTAATATTATACCCACGTGCGGGAAGTAAAACCACTGCCCTCTACGTATACTATGTACAATGTATATACCGAAAATATCTAAAAGATAGTGTTAATATACATTATACGAAACAAATCACTGGATTTTAAATGAACTGAACTTTATTTGAAACAATATAAAACATTAAATACATACTTGCGGCCATGTTATCAATAATTGTTCTCAAGGCCTCCTGTTTCAACTAATAAACATTGCCCATACTGTCATCGTTAGTCAATTGTTTATAATGAACGCAAATATTTCCAGCAATGATGTCATTATTTTACTATTATTTATTATTTTGAAAACAGCATCGCACAAAAAATAATGTACAACGCTCGTTTGTGAAGTTTATTATAAAATCTCGGTTTTTAAACATTTTTCCTCGATTCTGTAAAAACCACTTCCCAACCTCGCATCATAATATATGGTACGTTTACTCAAACCATTATAATTTACATGCTTTCCAATTTCCCCACTCACTTTTTCTAGATAATTTACTACAGTTTTCACTAGGTTCATTTTGCTCCATTAATCGGACTTCTGATTTCTACAAATTAATCCTATGTACAATTAGTTTGAATGTGGAAAGGCAGAACCTCTTCTCGTTTTGTAAAATACCTATAAGTTCAAGTCAATTTTTATACTGGTAGGGACAGTAAAAATAAATTATATTTAAAAATGCACTCTTCCTCGCAAAAACGCATAAAACTGTCAAAAAATGATATATGAGTGGTTGAAATAAGCACTAACATGCTAGAAAATCCACAAAAAATACAATATGTCAAAAAATTGACAAAATATGCAAATAAATGCAACCGCAAAGTTGCCTATTTAGGATCCTTTTCAGCCAAAACGGATTTACATCTAACTGAGCATTGTATAGTTCTCATAGACAAAAGATGCAAATGCAACAAAATCCTTGCCCTAATAATTACTAATGTATTGAAATTCTTAAACAAATTTATAAAGATAACACGGCTTATGTTAAAATTGGAAATACGTATAATATTTTATGCTATAAAAACCACAAAAGAACTAAAACAAGGGTGCCCTCTATCACCAATTTCATTTAATATTCATGTAGAATTTATTATTAATGAAATAGAAACAAATCTGCAAAGGTATGGGTATCGCTATAGGCAAGAGGTTTTTGCTGAAATTACAATTTGCTGATGATCAACTGATTTTAGCGCAAGACAAATTCGATGTGGAATTTATGATAAAAAGGTTGAAAATCACATATGAATCATGGGGTCTCACAGTAAATTTACAAAAAAAAATGTTTCGCAATAAATAGCAATGAAAGAGAAAATTTAATGTTGGAAGAAGGAATTAAAATAAAGCAAGTGAAACAAACTAAATGTTTAGGAATAATAAATAGGTAACAACGGAGATATAGATTAACAGAACATAAAGAATAGAATTTAATTGAGTAGCAAAATAATAGCATCGTTAAATTCTACATGGTGGGATAAGCATATTTGGAAACACACAAAAAATATATTGGTAAAACATTGGTGGAATCTGTTGCAATATATGGAAGTGAGGTATGGACAATCAATAAGTACTTATAAGAAAAGTCGAATAGCTCTATAAATGGATTATTTACATAGAAATGCCACAAAGTCAAAATTAGAACATGTCACAAATAAGGAAATTAGAAACATAATGGAAGCAGAAGAAAGCATAATTGAAAGCATTGAGGAGAAGGAATTAAAACGGTTAGGACATATTTTAAGAATGGAAGATGAGCGATGGTCGAAACAACTGTACCAATGGCAACCGACCAAAAAGAAGAAAAAACGAAGACCAAAGTTAACATGGAAGGAAAACATTGAGGATGGCAATGCAAGCAATAGGGTTAAGCACTGAAGATGCCCAAGATCGTAGGCTTTGGAAGTTTGGCACGGGAAGAAGGTAGCAGCTGTAAAAAAACTCGAAGATAGATAGATGTAATATATTGGCAAATCCTATGGTACGTTCTGTCAGTCAAATTCCAAAATATATACTGAATTGTCTATAATATAATATTATAGTGTAAATACCGTATATGGATTGTTCATTGTAAATATTTAATTTCAGCAATGTTCTGGTGAACTTATGCAGATTACATAAATGTAAAATGTTAATTTTTCTAAGAAGTATTAATCAAAATTAAAGTATAAAATTATGGAATATTTCCCTAAAAGGTCCGTCTCCTCAACTTTATTAGTAATTTAACTGTAGCGCTTTCGGGACTAGTCCCATCGTCAGTTTTAAACCTTGCTGATGATGGGACTAGACCCGAAAGCGCTACAGTTAAATAACTAATAAAGTTGTGGAGGCGGACCTTTTAGGTAAATATTCCATAATTTTATACTTTAATTTTGAATAATATCTCAACGGAACATATCATGAATCTTATAGTAGTAGTAATGTTATAATTGTAGGTACCAGGCAGAAACGATTTTAGAAATGTATATGATTGATTAAATACATACTCAGCTATTGATACCCATGTTCGTATCATTAAGGGGCTCTCATCATTTCAACATCCGCCCAGAATTAATTTTATTCAGTTCACTTTAATGAACGATTTAGAATCGTTCAAGTTGCATTTTTTAACGTCTAACACAACTAATATTAAAACCAACCGAAATGTGACCTGATAAATAATCTACATTAGACAAAAAGCACAAACAAGATGAGTGTGAATTATTTGAGTTGGCTTTTTTAAATTTAAGATAGATGTGCGTAAATGTGAAGTGAAGCATTATTCTTGGAAATAATACACGAATATTCATAAAATAAAACTTAACAGCATCGTTCATGAAGGTGCCTTATTCGTTATAAATTCGGACTGTCGCAAATCACCGAACTGTCCAATTAATTTTTGTCCTTTGATTATACAGTATTTTCACTTTACGTTAGACCTTAAGACAAATATTGAGATGAAAACAGTAGTAAAAATATACAAGCCAATGGAATTCCATTTATATTTCTTCGTTTATATAGTTTAATTAAAACATTACATTTTCATTGTATAAATATTGAATTATTTTAATTATAAACTTATTTAAGGATTTAATAATCACCTTAGTATCGCTCATGTCTTTCCATTCTAAATTAGAGATAACTATACAGAATTTTCATGAAAATGTACAGATATATTACAATCATCCTTTATCTTTTTTTAAATTGATGTAATTTCTGAAAGTTTTATACAAACCAAGGTCGACTAATCTTGGATAAGCCATGCATCCTTGAATTCTCAAGTAGGCCTACTAGAAAAAGTCCATGTTTATTATCTGGACATATAAGTACATGTACGGTATATAACAATGAGTTGTTATGAATAAGTGAAGGTAAAGTCCCACAAATCAAGGGAATGCTCTTTTCTACAAGATTCGTTATTCTTTATATCCACAGACATTAATAATAATAATAATAATAATAATAATAATATAATAATAATAATAATAATAATAATAATAATCCAAAGCTATGGGTCTCGGAGTAACATCGTTGGCTCGTACTCAGCAGGTCCGAAAAGTTTGAAAGTTTAAAAAGTTTGAAAGAGTTTTTTTTTTACCTTTATCTTTAAATTATTTATTATTTTATAGGATTTAAGCTTTCTTTATTTCCCTTATTATTTAGGGTTCGATACCCGATTGGGAATAATTTTTTGAGTGAGGTTTTCGGATTTTTTTCTCACCTGTAAGACAAATGTAGGAAGATATAAAGGCCCAAATTCCCCCTAACACCATTTAGTAATAATTATCCCAACACATTCGCTTTGTTTAGTATGAATGAGTTAGTGTATGGTATGTCTCGTTTTAAATGTTCGTGCTGTCTCGAAAGTGGCCCCACATCGAGCTAATCCCTTTTGTGGGGAGACCCTCCATGTCCTTATATGGTCAAGAACTACGTAAGCCGATGTGATGTAGAGTTTAAATATCCTCTTCCGTGACACTGTAAGGCCAAGGAATTTATTATTATTATTATTATTATTATTATTATTATTACTACTACTACTACTACTACTATTGATTATAGAAGGGAGATTAACCTTCCTGTCTACGGAAGACATTCGATCGATATCGATATATATATATATATATTCATTCATTCCATCGCTATGGTCTCGAGGTAGTATGCTGCCTTGTCACCCAAAGGGCTTGGGTTCGATTCCCGGTCAGGACAAGCTCCTGGGTGAGTTTTTTTTCGGGGTTTTTCCTCACCTGTAAGACAAATGTCAGGAAGTTTAGGGCCCAACGGTCCCCAAAAATCATCCGGCCATCATCATCCTTATCATTACCATCATCAACATCCCTCACGGGTGTGGGAAGCAACGAGAAATTACTACACCTATAATTCCCTGTAAAGCTGCAAGGCATAGCATGAAAATGCTATGATTGCAGCGGAAGACCTGCCCTCAGGCAGAATTACTATGGATGGATTAGGTCACCAAAATCTGGTGTACGTTACCACCAGACAAAGCAGTGGACCTTTGAGTAAAGGTCAGATAAAATTAGAATATATTAGAGGATAAGCCAAGATAGAGTAATGTGATAAACATTAATTAGACAATTTATATGCCATTAACATTCCCCTGTTCCCTCTAATGCACATAATGTAATATTTCATTTTTCCATTATCTTATTATTATGAGTGGCTGCAAGAATGTAGCGCACAAAGTTGATTATAAAAAAAAGGTGTGAACATCGCAACCGATATCACTGCAACATCTGCAACTGCACTTGGAATGCAACGCAGTAGCATCATTCATGTCACATACATTACTGTCACCATCAAGGTGAAACATTTACATCTCCAGTATGCCAATTACATTTTTAAAAGTCGGTTGAAGGACATCTTTCACTGATTACTTGGAAGTAATAGAGTGCTTCGTCCCGCGCCATAGCCAAGCGGTTTAACGCATCATGCCTTGATGGAGATCTCGAGAATTTGCGTTGGTTCGAGTAACATTGGAGAAGAAATTTTCTCACGTAATTAATAATAGCAAAATAATATCTATCGGCCGCGGTGGACTAGTGGTTATGCTCCTTACCTCTGCTCCCGAGGGTCGCGGGTTCAAACCCGGCGGGGTCGATGGATTTTTTAGGACGGAAAAATCCAAGGAGCAAGTCCTCCGGGAGGGACTTTAAGCCGTGGGTCCCGAGTCTGAAGATGTTCAGGCTCGTAAAAAATTCTTAAGCCTGAATGAAAAGGCTTCAAAGCGAAATTTACCGAATTTTCCCGTCCTAGTACTACCTTGGTTTCCTAGATGTCAGTATGAGGCGAAACGCTGACCAAGGACCACTCAAAATGACATCTATACGAAAACAAGTGTAACTAAATTAGTATGGTTCAAATTCTTCCCTGCAGGGGGAGAGCGCCTAAATCTCTGTAAAGGGAAAACATGTGCTTACAAAAAAAAACTTTGTTGAAAATATTTGCGTTCATTATAGATAATTGACTGACGTTAGCAGTCTGGCCATTGTATATACGCTAAATGCCGAAAATAATTTAGTTGAGATTACAGCAGGCCGTGACACCAATCAGGCATAACATGGTGGCAAGTACGAATTTATTGTTTTATATTGTTTTAAATAAAGTTCAGTTCATTTAAAATTTCGGTGATTTGTTTCGTGTAATGCATATTAACACTACCTTTTGGATAGGCCTATATTTTTATATACACACTGTACATAATACACATATTTTTACAACTTTATCAGCTACTCTACAGGAATATTTTAGCGTTCCCTCCAACTCGATCAGCCTAAAGGGCAATGGTTTTACGCCCCGTCCTAGGTAGGTAAATTGTAATATTACAGTATGGTTTAGTTATTTATAGGTTGGCGACCCCGAAATTTAGGAAATTGAAATTTCAATCATGCTCGTCATTCCTCCAAGTACGACAGAACACATTATCGTGCAAGAATAATTAAATTAACATTAAATAAAACTTATAATGAAATCCTAATAATAAAATAACAAAATGCATCAACTGAACACTGAAAATAGAAAGAAGCTATTTTTTTCAGATTTAGTGTGTAAGTTATCGTATCTGCTTTAATGTGTATTCGTTAGACCATTATATTCTAGATAATAAGTATACAGTTAAATAAATGTTCTGCTGTTACGATTTATTGCTTCCTTTAAGAACAATGTTATCTTAAAGTACATACAGTTACCATTAATAAGATTTATAAATACCAGAATAAAGCCCTTACATTATACATCTTTAATTTAGAATATCCCATAGAATAATACACACACACAAATATATATATATATATATATAAGGTTCATGGCCACACGGGCATAAATTCTCCATATATCCCTATCCTATCCTGAGCCAATGTTCTCCAATCATCCCTGTATAATCTACTTCCCTCAAATAATGGATAATGTTATTTTCCCACATCATTCGTGATCTACCAACTAGGCGTCTTTCTGGTTTTCTACAAGTTCCATACGCCTCTTTCATTTCCCATACGTGTCACATGTCCTGCCTATCCCATACGTGTCCTGTTGTTATATCTAACAAAAAGTAAAGTGATCCCACATCAGACCCGGAGGCCCTTGGGGTAGTGGGAGGTTAAGGCTCCCACTTTTTCTAGGCAATCGGCACTTTGTCAGCCCTGCGTGACGGCCGCCTTTACCCCCAGAACAAGCGTCTGGTACTCATTTGAGTTAGAGGCTGAGTCTACCCCAGGGTCATAGTGCCGCCAGAGGGTTTGGGTCAGTTTAAAAATCCTGACCCCAAGGGGACTTGAACCCTCGACCCTCCGGCTTGTAGCTCAGTGCCTTAACCACTACGCTACGGCGTGCCCCTTGTTGTTATATCTGGTTTCCTGTAAAGATCATATAGCTTACTGTTATGAAGTCTTCTCCATTCCCCGGTCTGTTCATCTCTCTTTGGTCATAACATTTTCCTAAGAACGTTATTCTCAAACATTCGTAATATTTTATCCTCCCATAAACTAAGAGTTCATATTTCGCATTCAAGTAATATAATTGGGAGAATAACAGTTTCACAAATTTTCAATTAAAATTTTTTTTAGAGAAGTTGACACATCAACAGTCCATATAGTACACAATAGCATGCATTACCACAATTTGAGCCTAAGTTTAATTTCTTCGTGCATCTCATTCCTCTTTGTGATTACTGTTCCTAGGTATTTGAATTCAACTACTTTTTCAAAATATTCATTTGTCATTAACTGGCCATTTCCATTATGTACTGTATTTGTATGTATCACCACACATTTAACTTTACTGACGTTTACATCCATTCCCAATTTCTTAGTGATACTCAAGAGACAATAGAGGGTGCGTATTCATCCTTAGTATCTCCTCGCCATCATTATAAGTAATGCCACGAGTGATTTCCAAATTATCGATAAATGCACGACTCACGAAGTGAGGAGTGAATTTATCTAGAGAATTTGGAAATCAAGAGTGACATTTGTTAGGACTATTTAACGAATAAAATTAAGTTGTTTACTCACAAATCATTTTTTAACTATAGTTATTTTAACATATTTATATATTTAATGTAAACGGTGATATTTGAAAACAAATGAGAAACAATTGGTACGCTTCATTTGCTTCTTTTGTTCATCACTGCAACCAGCTCATAATATTATTCATTGCCAAAGGATCACAATGTTGTAAGAATGCACCCTAGTGGAGAAATTTATAACCAATGTTATAGGTATTAATTAATTTCTGATGCCCTATGATATAAATATGTCAATTATATTTTCTGCAACATCATTTCCTGGAAAATAATTCATTTAAGAAAGTGCAAACAGTGTTTTTTTTTGTGGTATGATCAATTGTTACAAATGTTTTTATATTATCTCTCGTATGCGCTACGTGTTGACATTCATGCACTATATATATATATACACACACACACAATCTGCTAGCCGTATTTCTTAGAGAGTCAGTCACTGCGAAATAATGATATGACCTATTCAGAATTTTAAAAAGGAGGTGCTTTCTTTATTATGATAAACTTTAGTTGGTAAAATTCTAGGCGAAACAAGACTGTGATTGGTTGTAAATAAAAAATCATTGAAATGTGATTGGTCATTGACTCCCATTTGGGGTACGAGTTAAATAGTCAACATAAACTAACTCTGCTATTATTTTTTCACTATTTTCGTACTTTCTTCTGACCAAAAGGCCATCATCGATGCGACAAACATGGACTAATAATAATAATAATAATAATAATAATAATAATAATAATAATTATTATTATTATTATTATTATTATTATTATTAATAATCTTCACTCCAAATTTTAGGCGTTTCGCCTGTTCCGAATTTACAATGATTCCTTCCATCTCTTCCTAAGTCTTCCTACATCCCTTAATCCCTTTGGTTAATAATGATATGCTAGCCTGCGCAATCTTGTATTTTCCGTTCTCTGAACATGCTATTCCCAACCGACGCGGTGTTGTTGAATATATTTCTAATTAATTTCTTATTAATTTCTTATTTCTTCAATTCTTATGTGGTCTAATTTTGTGCATCCTTTGATTTTTCTTAGAAAAGTCATTTCTGCACTTTGTATTCTACTCGAATTCCTTTTATTTGTTACCCAGGACACACTACCGTATAAAAGTACCGTATAATAATAGTATTTATGGATGCGAAACATGGATTCTTACTTTAAGTGAGGAAAGGAGGTTACGAGTATTTGAGAATAAAGTTCTTAGGAATTTTTTGGACCAAAGAGAGACGAACATACAGGTGAATGGAGAAGACTACATAACAGTGAACTACATGGTGTTTATAGGAAGCCAGATATAATGAGAACAGTCAAGTCTCGTAAACAACGATGGGCAGGACATGTGGCAGAATGGGGAATGAAAGAGGTGCATGGAAGCTTCTTGTAGGAAAACCAGAGGGAAAATGCCCAGTTGGTAGACCAAGAATGAGGTGGGAGAATAACACTAACTATGATTTGAGAGAAGTAGATTATACAGGGGATGATTGGAAAACATTATCTCAGGATAGGATGTATGGAGAGTTTATGTCCGCGCGACCATGAACCTCCGGTTCGATAGTGCCAGTGAGTTAGAGTTAGAATAATAGTATTATAAATAATAATAATAATAATAATAATAATAATAATAATAATAATAACACCAGCTGTGTTGCTGATTTGCTTGGGAGTTGATTGTAAACTGAAAGAAGCTTCGCAGTAATTCAGAATGAAAGATAGCAATGTTTTGTGAACAGAGTGACGATTTGACCCTGGTTGCAAGAATGACGAACGAGTACTGATAATACATTCACGTGCTATAAGCTTGATCAGGGTGCTCTTCAGTGAAGTCACGGAATGCTACACATCAGTTTACACGCTTGTCTTTGTCACAATCACGTACCAGACACCAACATTTACTTTTCCATTTCTTAGAAGGGATTATAAAAACGTGATTGTTTTTATTAATTAAACACACCTACCGTTTGCTTTGAAAATTTACGATCCAAATTAACGAATGTCACATTCAGAAAATTTAAACGTGCGCAACACATTTAATTTATTAGGAATATTCCACACTAGAGTGGTTTTTCTTCAACCCAAAGTGATTTGTCGCCAAATGTTTCTGTCTAAAGCATCTTCTTCCCTCAAATGTCTTGCTTCCATACCTGTCGTTACTCCATCTATCCAACGTTCTCTAGGTCTACCTCTTTCACTTCTTCCATTAATGTAAACGTGCGCAACACATTTAATTTATTAGGAATATTCCACACTAGAGTGGTTTTTCTTCAACCCAAAGTGATTTGTCGCCAAATGTTTCTGTCTAAAGCATCTTCTTCCCTCAAATGTCTTGCTTCCATACCTGTCGTTACTCCATCTATCCAACGTTCTCTAGGTCTACCTCTTTCACTTCTTCCATTAATGTAACGTGCGCAACACATTTAATTTATTAGGAATATTCCACACTAGAGTGGTTTTTCTTCAACCAAAAGTGATTTGTCGCCAAATGTTTCTGTCTAAAGCATCTTCTTCCCTCAAATGTCTGGCTTCTATACCTGTCGTTACTCCATCTATCCAACGTTCTCTAGGTCTACCTCTTTCACTTCTTCCATTAATGTAAACGTGCGCAACACATTTAATTTATTAGGAATATTCCACACTAGAGTGGTTTTTCTTCAACCAAAAGTGATTTGTCGCCAAATGTTTCTGTCTAAAGCATCTTCTTCCCTCAAATGTCTGGCTTCCATACCTGTCGTTACTCCATCTATCCAACGTTCTCTAGGTCTACCTCTTTCACTTCTTCCATTAATGTAAACGTGCGCAACACATTTAATTTATTAGGAATATTCCACACTAGAGTGGTTCTTCTTCAACCCAAAGTGATTTGTCGCCAAAGGTTTCTGTCTTGAACACCTTCTTTCCTCAAATCTCTATCTTCCATACTTCTCCTCAATCCATCAATCCAACGTTCTCTAGCTCTACTTCTTCCATTAATTTAAACGTGCGCAACACATTTAATTTATTAGGAATATTCCACACTAGAGTGGGTTTTCTTCAACCAAAAGTGATTTGTCGCCAAATGTTTCTGTCAAAAGCATCTTCTTCCCTCAAATCTCTGGCTTCCATACCTGTCGTTACCCCATCTATCCAACGTTCTCTAGGTCTACCTCTTTCACTTCTTCCATTAATTTAAACGTGCGCTACATATTTTATTTATTACAAATATTCCAAACTAGAGTGGTTTTTCTTCAACCCAAAGTGATTTGTCGCCAAATGTTTCTGTCCAAAGCATCTTCTTCCCTCAAATCTCTGGCTTCCATACTTGTCCTTACTCCATCTATCCAACATTCTCTAGGTCTACATCTTTCACTTCTTCCATTAATGTAAACGTGCGCTACACATTTTATTTATTAGGAATATTCCACACTAGAGTGGTTCTTCTTCAACCAAAAGTGATTTGTCGCCAAATGTTTCTGTCTAAAGCATCTTCTTCCCTCAAATGTCTTGCTTCCATACCTGTCGTTACTCCATCTATCCAACGTTCTCTAGGTCTACCTCTTTCACTTCTTCCATTAATTTAAACGTGCGCTACATATTTACATATTTTATTTATTACGAATATTCCAAACTAGAGTGGTTTTTCTTCAACCCAAAGTGATTTGTCGCCAAATGTTTCTGTCCAAAGCATCTTCTTCCCTCAAATCTCTGGCTTCCATACTTGTCCTTACTCCATCTATCCAACATTCTCTAGGTCTACCTCTTTCACTTCTTCCATTAATGTAATCGTGCGCTACACATTTTATTTATTAGGAATATTCCACACTAGAGTGGTTCTTCTTCAACCCAAAGTGATTTGTCGCCAAAGGTTTCTGTCTTGAACACCTTCTTTCCTCAAATCTCTATCTTGCATACTTCTCCTCAATCCATCAGTCCAACGTTCTCTAGCTCTACCTCTTCCATTAATTTAAACGTGCGCTACACATTTTATTTATTACGAATATTCCAAACTAGAGTGGTTTTTCTTCAACCCAAAGTGATTTGTCGCCAAATGTTTCTGTCCAAAGCATCTTCTTCCCTCAAATGTCTGGCTTCCATACCTGTCGTCACTCCATCTATCCAACGTTCTCTAGGTCTACCTCTTTCACTTCTTCCATTAATTTAAACGTGCGCTACATATTTACATATTTTATTTATTACGAATATTCCAAACTAGAGTGGTTTTTCTTCAACCCAAAGTGATTTGTCGCCAAATGTTTCTGTCCAAAGCATCTTCTTCCCTCAAATCTCTGGCTTCCATACCTGTCGTTACCCCATCTATCCAACGTTCTCTAGGTCTACCTCTTTCACTTCTTCCATTAATTTAAACGTGCGCTACATATTTTATTTATTACGAATATTCCAAACTAGAGTGGTTTTTCTTCAACCCAAAGTGATTTGTCGCCAAATGTTTCTGTCCAAAGCATCTTCTTCCCTCAAATCTCTGGCTTCCATACTTGTCCTTACTCCATCTATCCAACATTCTCTAGGTCTACCTCTTTCACTTCTTCCATTAATGTAAACGTGCGCTACACATTTTATTTATTAGGAATATTCCACACTAGAGTGGTTCTTCTTCAACCCAAAGTGATTTGTCGCCAAAGGTTTCTGTCTTGAACACCTTCTTTCCTCAAATCTCTATCTTCCATACTTCTCCTCAATCCATCAATCCAACGTTCTCTAGCTCTACCTCTTCCATTAATTTAAACGTGCGCTACACATTTTATTTATTGCGAATATTCCACACTAGAGTGGTTTTTCTTCAACCCAAAGTGATTTGTCGCCAAATGTTTCTGTCCAAAGCATCTTCTTCCCTCAAATCTCTGGCTTCCATACTTGTCCTTACTCCATCTATCCAACATTCTCTAAGTCTACCTCTTCCACATATTCCATTAGCTTTCGAATCAAGTATCTTCTTTGGTATTCTATCTTCTTCCATTCTTATGAGGTGTCCATACCATTTCAAACGTTTCTCTTCTATTTTTTATAATATTTTTTCAACTCATTTCACTTATTGTGCCGTTTCCTACATTATCCCGTCTTGAAATTCTTGTCGATCGCCTCCAAAAATACATTTCTACGCTACATATACAAATTTATTTTAACAAAATAGCAGAATGTGGAATAATAAAATGTTCCCTTTTTTGATTCTTAGTGTTAAGCGTCCACGTTGCAATTTTGTGACGATCTATTTCATATGGATCTATGCAGCATGTTACATAATTCATTACATCATCTCTCTCGCTCTACGCTTTAATTTAGTCCTACATTTAAGGGTAATTTTGCATATCCTCCATCTCTTGGGACTTACAGGAACATGACCTATCGGGAGATTACTTTACACTTAGTAACGCACACTTTCCCAGATGTTCTCCAGGACTGTTCAGCATATTTAGTGAATAATGATTGGGCTTTATGGTTATGGCATAACATTTTAATATTAAATAATCAATTGAATTGGTATTTACTTGATGAAAATCCATTATGTTTAGTGATTAAATTAAATAAAACTGTTAAAGTTTTATACTATTTTCATACTTATTTTATACAAGTTCGTTACAGCTGTTTCAGTACTATGTACCTTCTTCAGACGAATACTAAGGGTAGTACTCGTCTGAAGAAGGTACAAAGTACTGAAACAGCTGTAACGAATTTGTATTAAAATAAGCATGAAATCAGTAAAACTAAATATATGGTCACACGTAGAAATTCAGTATATAATGGAAATGGACAGCTAATGACAAATGAGGGAAATTTTGAGGAAGTGGCTGAATTCAAATACCTAGGAAAATAATCACAAATAGGAATGAGATGCAAAAATAAATTAAACATAGGCTCAATTCTGGAAATGCATGCTATTATGCATTGCAGAGACTTTTGATGTCCCAATTCCTTTCAAAAAACGTTAAGCTGAAAATATATAAAACTATTATTCTACCAGTTATATTATATGGGTGCGAAACATGGACTCTTACTTTAAGGGAGGAAAGGAGATTACGAGTATTTGAGAATAAAGTTCTTAGGAAAATTTTTGGACCAAAGAAAGATGAACAGACAGGTGAATGGAGAAGACTACATAACAATGAACTACATGGTCTTTATAGGAAGCCAGATATAATAAGAACAGTTAAGTCTCGTAGACTGCGATGGGCAGGACATATTGCGCGTATGGGGAGTGAAAGACGTGCATGGAAACTTCTTGTAGGAAAGCCAGAGGGAAAACGCCCAGTTGGTAGACCAAGAATGAGGTGGGAGAACAACATTAGTTATGATTTGAGGGAAGTAGATTATACAGGGAATGATTGGAAAGCATTAGCTCAGGATAGGGATGTATGGAGAGCTTATGTCCGCGCGGCCATGAACCTTCGGGTTCGATAGTGCCAGTGAGTAAGTAAGTAAGTAAGTAAGTATAGTATAAAAGTTTAACAGTTTTACTTTATTTAATCACTAAATTTTAATAATATGTGTTTTATTTTAAGTTAATTTATTTTTGTGTATACAGTTGGTGTTCTATATAAAAGGTCTTCAGAATCAAAGTTATAAAGGCGATATGGAATATAAACTAAATATTATGGAAGAGCAAACCAATGATCAGAAATGCGTATTTCAAGCTCTTCGAGATTTTGAACTTACGATAGACATTACATCATGCAAGATACCAATGTCATTATGATAATGTGTGTTATGGGATATAAAAAATATAATATATAACATAAGATTAAGGTACTTTGGGTTTGGGACATGAGTACTTTTTTAGGTCTATATGAGTAGAATAAGCTATTATGTTTTTAAAATACCAGCCACATACCGGTAATACTTTATTAATAAACCTATCATTATGGTTAATATTTATAATTTCTGCTTGAATTAATAATAAACAATATATATTTGCTAATTTTTTTTTCAAATCCCGCATTTATAAAACAAAATATGTGAAAAAAGTATGTAAAATACATAAGACGTTTATTACGATGGAATTGCCCATAACTTGAAATGAAAATATACTTCATTATCATCATCAACATCATCATCAAATTTCACGGATTAGGTCTTTGCCTGTTCCGATCTCACATCTGTTCAGCCCAGCGCTTTCTTGGTCTTCCCATCGATCTTCGTTTGTCCAGGATTATACATCAGTGCCATTTTTGGTATCCTATCCTCTCATTCTTTACAAATGTTCTATCCAATTGTTCTTATATTTGCTGAAGAAGTGGTTCTACGTTTAGTTCCTCTCTAATATACAGATAAAATCATTCTTTGATAGATAAGAACACGAAAATTCGTGCAATGAACAATGAATCTCTGAATTTATTATTAAAGACAGGAGAAATTAGTAGAAATGGCAGGTTCATAGAATAAGGGGAAGATATGCTGAACTGCGAGGGTTAAAGAACATCGACCACTTGGAGGAAAGGGAGAAAGGGCCACTTTGAGGTAACAAAGAAAAGGGAGACCTTGAGAATTTAGGAGACAAAGAAGAAGAAGAGACAATTGATCAGAAATAAGAAGACGAAGACGAGGAAAATCGAGAGCATCTACCACCTTCTGAATTAAAAATCTTCAAATAATGTAAACTCTTGTAGCATTTAGGCAAGCAAAAAAATTTTGAACAAAATGCCCAACCTGTAATACAGAAATTAGAGATCCGATTACTGATAGGAAACTATACAATTCTGTGGCACCGTGCATAAAACCCATAACCCTCAAATTAAAAAAAAAAATGAGTTAATATTATTAATGTAATATTGGAGCTGTCATTTATCATCCCTCAAATTTTGATTGCTGTACAATTAGTTAAACAGAAGATCCAGAGATGGACAACACATTGGAGGTTCACTTCAGATAGGAAACCTCCATGCATGAATCTTCATTTTCTCAGAACTACTTAAATGAGGGTTCGCGGTGGTTATGCTCCTAACCCCTGATCCCGAGTGTCGCGAGTTCAAACCCGGCCAGGTTTGATGGATTTTCAGTCTCGTATAAGATCCTTAAGTCTGAATAAAAAGGCATCTAAGCGAAATTTAACCGACCTCAACGTCCTAGCAATATGCTTACCTTAGTTACCTACTAGATGTCTCATTCAGTCGGTTGTGTTCACCGTATGCCATTCAAGACATCTATGAGCAAATAAGATAACTAAATTAACTTGGTCTAGTAACTCCTAACAAAGGGGAGGTTATGGTTCAACAATGGGCTACGCCATAGTAGATAGTTATTAACAATATTGACCTCTTAGGCCACAACAAAACTTAATGTAAATCAAATTCTGATAAAAAATTGATTTATATAACTTTTAAATTTAAAAAAAAAATATAATGCTATAATGATATTGTGAAAAGAAAAATTAATGTCTGAACCAAGAATCGAACCGTGGACCTCTAGTTCTACGTACTAGTGTGCAGCCCACTACACCATTCTAGACTTAGCACAAACATTAACAATTCTTTCCACATATACAAATCTATAATTCTCGTTTCGTCCGCTGCCAGGTAGATGCCACTACCATCACCAACGGCCGGCTTCGTTTAGAAGTATCTATATTTGAGAATTTTACACCACCACTTTTATAAGCAGTAAATCGTGTTATTTAACATTTTCCAATACTGTTATTTTAACACAGTTCCAATAATGGATCATATTATGATATTATAATGATTTGTGAAAAGAAAAAATATGTTATTACAGAAATTCACTTTCTTAAAACATATTTCAACACGCACAAAGCAGAAAATATTGAAATAATGCTTTCTTAGAAATGATATCTTATACAGAAACGTTTCTGCGAAAGAGCTGAATATGATTGTCTCTCTCACTACGCATCTATTCCTCTTCCAACAATAACCGCCACAAATTCATACCATAGGATTAAAAAAAAACCTGGAGGAAGGACGAATAGTGGACGCGGCTGGTCAACATGGAAGAGAATTTGAGATGAATGAGCGTTAAAAAACGGAGGACAAAAACTTTTGACAGACATGAATAGAAGGAAATATGTGAGGCGGCCAAAGTTCTTCAAAAACGGTAATGCCATGAAGAAAATAAGATACCGGTACTGTAAAAAAATCTTGACCGACAAGTTAAGACATAGGTGAGAAGTATCTTAAACTACATTTATGGAATAAATTTATGTGATAAGTTTTGTTGTAGTGATGTAAATTCAACACTGACACAAATATGAAAGCTTTAATCTTTATAAATGACCAACAAAGAGGTTTGTAACGAAGGAAAATCTGATGATGAATACCTGTAAGCTGTGTGAGAACACCGGTACAATATTACTTTACACAGAAAAAGACAAACAAAATTCCTAACGAACGAGATAGCTTGGACAGTAGCCTTTGAGATTCGTTCCTATTACTATTGTTATTTTATTTAACTACGCTCTTTAACATCTTATATCATTAGCATCACGATTCAATTTTGTTCGTGAAAGGGCAGACAACCCTGTAGAGGTAACTGAAAATACATTACTTGATCACAAAAGAAGTAGACCTACTGATATCAGAAAGGAATTGAACTTAGAACCAATAACAACATTAATAGAAAAATATATAATAAATAGAGTGACCATTTTCTACGAATGCCAAGTACCAGGATGAGAAGAAATGTTTTATATTATAATCCGGGGGAACAAGAAATATAGGTCATGTGAGCAATTTTGTGTCAGAACAGACCAGTATGTCTAATCATTGAAGACGATGATGATGACATTTTTGAGACTAATAATCAAGAGGTCTTGTTTCAATTTTAAAATTGTCCACCGTACTTTTACCGATTTTATCCAGTCATTAAATCAAATGTGGATTGAAATTTCATTTCCAGGATCCATTTGTACATCGATAAAAATGATCCAGAATTTTTTTCGTAAAGCTTGTTACATAATACGCTAATAAAGGTTAAACTTATAAAGAATGAGGAAAAATAGAATGAAAACAATGATAGAAAGAAAAACAAGGAAAGTGAAATCTAACGAGTGGGCTCACGAGATATTGATTGAGATTCGTATTCGGTAGTTCCCAGATTTACATCGCGGTTGCAACCAACCTAAGGTTTTTCCTCTAATTTTCCGCAGACTTCAAGGCAAATGCTGGGCTGGAACTTCATTATCAGCACTCATTTCATCATCATAGTCCATTCACAAATTAGGCCATTTAACTACGAGGCGGCAATGATCAAGCATGTCTGGAACTAGTTGAGGCTCCCTGATGGCTAATACCTTAGTGGTTATAACACTTAGCCCTCGCGTGTGATGTTCAGCCGGTAGTCGATGTGGAATTGGGTGAAATGAGGTATTACCTCTCTAGAGCAGAGCATTATAACCTAAATTCCAAACATTGGACAACCATAGGAATAACTCATTCGAGCTAATCGGGAATCGAACACGGGACCTAATGAACTATGGCCAGTAACGCTGACCAAGAGCCAGTGAGGCCGGACACAAAATTAAGAGAAGAGCATGAGAGAGAAGAGAAGAGAAGAGTAAGAAGAGAAGAGAAGAGAAGAGAAGAGAAGAGAAGAGAAGAGAAGAGAAGAGCAAGAAGAGAAAGAAGAGAAGATGAAGAGAAGAGAAGAGAAGAGAAGAGAGATAAATAAGATAAGATAATAGAATATGAATAATAGATAGAATATAATATAAGAGAAGATAATAGAATATAATATAATATATAAATATAATATAATATAATATAATATAATAATATATAGAATATAATATAATATAATATAATATAATATAAGATAATATAATATATATAATTAATATAATATAATATAATATAATATAATATAATATAATATAATATAATATAATATAATATAATATAATATAATATAATATAATATAATATAATATAATATAATATAATATAATATAATATAAATATTAATTTGTACATAGAAAGGAAAAGAGAAAAGAAAATGGATATTTTGGAAAGAGGGAAGGAGGAAATACATATATATGCAAATAAAGCAAAAACTATAAAAGTGACAATGATTGACTTTGATGAAACACAATGTAGCCTTGCTTTGATATAAAAATAATCGAAATGAGGAAATATATAAATGAGAACAACAATTTGTCTATTTACAGCGTGAAGGTCAATGCAAATACCGACAGGAATGAAAATTTAGATTTGAATGCAGTTCTTCGAATTCTTGGAACGAACATCGCAGAAGAATGTAACATAGCAGAATATAAATCATTTTGCTTTTATTTTGTGTTAGTTGAAGCGGAAATGAAGGGATACGAGTTTGCTACAATGAGTAACAAAGAATGGAAGAATCTAGACACTGAGACAAAGCGATGACATGTCGACGTCACCAATATAACAAAAACAAATGTGCAAAAATCATAAATTGGCGACTTTCATAAACACATTTCACCAAAATTGGACATGAATGTACCATGAAATTTGTCCGATCTGCTGCAGAATTAATTTTTCTGAATCAAGTCAGCACCTGATGCAAACGAGTTCAGCAGGGAGAATATAGATCGAAGCAAATATGTGGAGATCACTAACGTAATAATAATAATAATAATAATAATAATAATAATAATAATAATAATAATAATAATAATAATAATAATAATAATAATAATAATAATAGATGGAGAAGACTACATAACAATGAACTACATGGTCTTTATAGGAAGCCAGATATAATAAGAACAGTTAAGTCTCGTAGACTGCGATGGGCAGGACATGTTGCGCGTATGGGGAATGAAAGATGTGCATGGAAACTTCTTGTAGGAAAGCCAGAAGGAAAACGCCCAGTTGGTAGACCAAGAATGAGGTGGGAGAACAACATTAACTATGATTTGAGGGAAGTAGATTATACAGGGAATGATTGGAAAGTATTAGCTCAGGATAGGGATGTATGGAGAGCTTATGTCCGCGCGGCCATGAACCTACGGGTTCGATAGTGCCAGTGAGTAAGTAATAATAATAATAATAATAATAATAATAATAATAATAATAATACTTAATACAGGCTTTCCACTTTACAGCAGTTTGCCTTTGATTCCTGCTTCCAGAGATTCCTATCTTCCCATTGTCCATCTTCCATACCACTCTTCATCATGGCATCATATATTTCCTCATATCATGCTCTTCTACATCTCCCCCTCTTCCTTCTGCCTGGTACCATCCAATCCAACACCTGTTTAGGCCACTGGTCTTCCGGCATCCGTTGTACATGTCCATACCATTGTAGAGCTCTTTTTGTTATCCTATCGATAACAGTTTCTTGTGCATCCATTTCTTGTCTGATATATGTATTTCGAATATGTTGCAGCCTGGATATTCTCATACTTCTCCGTAATCCATCCATTTCTGTCGCCAAGATTCTTTTCTGCATCCTTTCATTTATTGTCCAGCTTTCTGATCCATATGTAAGTATACTTTCTATTATTGTCTGTATAATCCCTTTTTTTGTTTTTCTGGTCAAATTTCTATTCCATAAAAGACCATTCAGGGATCTAATCGCCTTCCTTGCACAATAATAATAATAATAATAATAATAATAATAATAATAATAATAATAATAATAATAATAATTATAATCTTTCACATTCATAGTGATATTAGGAAACGAAAGTTAAAATTTTTGGGCATATTAAACGAAAATGTCCACCGCTGTGGTCTCGAGTTAGTGGGCCTGGGTTCCATTCCCGGTCGGGACAGGCTCCTGGGCGAGGTTTTTCCTCACCTGTAAGACAAATGTCAGGAAGCCTACGGTCCAACGGTCCCCGAAAATCATCCGGCCATCATCATCCATATCATTAACATACTTTCACCGGTGTGGAAAGCAACGGGAAGCTACCACACCTATAATTCCCTAGTACAGCTCCTAAGCACAGCATGAAAATGCTATGATTGCTGTGGGAGACCTACCCTCGGGCAGAACATTATAGAATAGATTCCACTATGTAACGTATTTATATGTGTGACCATATATTTAGTTTTATTGATGTTTATTCTAGTCCCAATATATTAGTGTTGCTCAGTGTGTGTGTGTGTGTGTGTGTGTGTGTGTTGTGTGCGCGCTTGAGACTTACGTATTCGTTGAAAAAAGTATGCCCTTGTCTATCAATTCGTACATAAAACATTGTTTTACATATTTGTATCATGATACAAATATGTGGACCAAAGAGAGATGAACAGACAGGTAAATAGAGAAGACTGAATAACAGTGAATTACATGGTCTTTATAGGAAGTCAGATATAATGAGAACAGTTAAGTCCCGTAGATTCCGATGGGCAGGACGTGTGGCACGAATGGGGAATGAAAGACGTGCATGGAAGCTTCTTGTGGGAAAATCAGAGGGGAAACGCCCAGTTGATAGACCAAAAATGAGGTGGGAGAATAACATTAACTATGATTTGAGGGAAGTAGATTATACAGGGGATGATTGGAAAACATGGGCTCAGGATAGGGATATATGGAGAGCTAATGTCTGCGCGGCCATGAACCTACGGGTTCGATAGTGCCGGTGAGTTAGTTAGATATAAATATGTCCACCGCTGTGGTCTCGAGGTAGCGTGCTGCTTTGTCACGCAGCGGGCCCGGGTTCGCCCGGTCAGGACAGGCTTCTAGGTGAGGTTTTTTTGGGGTTTTTCCTCACCTGTAAGACAAATGTCAGGAAGCTTAGGGCCCAACGGTCCCCGAAAATCATCCGGCCATCATCATCATCCTTATCATCCTTCACCGGAGTGGAAAGCAACGGGAAGCTACCACACCTATAATTCCCTAGAAAAGCTGGAAAATAAAGCATGAAAATGCTATGATTTCATTGAAGGACCTGCCCTCGGGCAGAATTACTATGGATGATATAAATATAACAATATTTTTGAGACAAATAACTCCATCTTAATAGTTTTGCTGTTTATTTTTATAAGTTGAAAGTTCGTTAGACGTTCTCTTAATGATTCATATTTAATACGCATAACGATTTAAAGAAAGACTTTGCAGTTGGTGTATGACACATGCATAGGTTATTGAACTATTAGTATTTTCTCAGATTCGTTGTGGAAGTTCTCACGAAATGATAAAGACTACTAACTTACTCAGTTCATTCAATGAACCATTAGAAAAACATTTAAAAAATGTTAGGTCGATGAACAATGCTATAAAAGTTTATCATAAGTAATGCCACTTCGTGAGTCGTGAATTTATCGATAATTTGGAAATCAAGAGTAGCATTTGTTAGGACTATTTAACGAATAAAATTAAGCTCTTTATTAAAAAATAATTATTTGAATATAGTTACCGGTGTTTTAAAATATTTATATAGTTAATGTAAACGGCGATGTTTGAAAACAAATTAGAAATGTGAGGTTATGTATATTCACTGGAATTCGATCATATTATTTATTTATAGCCAAATAGGATCTCAATATTGTAAGAATGCACTCTAGTAGAGAAATGATGAAACACATCAAACTATTATAATCAACATTATAGGTTAATCGTTTATATTTTGAATAAACAACTCAGTAAAATCACTGAATCTATTCATTATTTGCTATATTCAATGTATTTGTTGGAGAAAAATTATGCTTTGACCTGTTCAGAACATTAAAAAGGAGGAGTTTTCTTTATCACAAAAGCAGGAGCTGATAAAGAGAAATCGATAAAGAGCGAGGTGAAACACGACTGTGATTGGTTGTAAATAAAAAATTATTGTAACGTGATTGGTCATTGACTCCCATTTGCGACGCGACATGAGTTAAATAGTCAACAAGAATATAAAAAACACATATTGTGATTACTAAAGTAAAAGTGAAAGTAAAGTGATCCCACTACAGGCCTCGGGAGACCCTTGGGGTAGCGGAGGGTTAAGGCTTCCACTTTTTCTGGACAATCAGCACTTGATGTCAAGCCGGGTTGTCAGCCCTGCGTGACGACCGCCTCTATCCCCAGAACAAGCGTCTGGTACTCATTTCCGTTAGAAGTTGAGTCGATCCCAGGGCCATAGCGCCGCCAGAAGGTTTGGGTCAGTTTTAAAGATCCCAACCCCACCGGGGCTCGAACTCTCCACCTTCCGGCTTGTAGCGCAGCACCTTAACCACTGCGCTACGGCGTGATCCCAATATTATGATTACTATTACTTCAAATCATGATCTTAGAAATCATTTCGTGGCAGTTTGAAATCTACCCCCGAACAAGCGTCTGGTACTCATTTCCGTTAGAGGTTGAGTCGACCCCGGGGCCATAGCGCCGCCAGAAGGATTGATTTGTACAATAACATGAAATGCATAATAAATATAATACAGATGCCAATGCCACGCAATATATTGCTAGATTACTTAAAATTACACTCCATCAGATAGAAGAAACCAAGGAAGACCAATGAAGAGATTCCTTGACATCTGACTTGAGATCGAAACAAGTCAGCAGTGGCCTAACTCCTTGAAAGCTACTTGTTGATGATTAGACTTTGGATTTTTAGATTCTAAAAATATTATTTTAGGTGCCTAAAATAACTTCAGATCACATGCAAAATAGGTTCTAAAAATATATTTTAGACAGATTCAAGTACTTCAAATCATGATATTAGAGGTAATTTCATGACAGTTTGAAATATTTTACAAGTGTTATGGTTCGAGAAAAAATATTTAAACTATATGTTGTATATTCAGGAAACAAAATTGTTATCATCATCAACAACAACAATCACGGATTAAGCCCATGTGGCTTGTTCCGGTCTCATAGATTCTCATTCAAAAAGTTGAATCCATCTCTTTTTCGGTCTACCAGGATTCGTGTCTCCTTTTGGTTTGTAATTAAGTATCATTTTTGGTATGCGTTCATCTTTCATTCTTTGAACATGTTCTTTCCAATTTTTTCTAGAGTCTTTTATTTTAAAGTATAAAATTATAAAATAGTTACCTAAAAGTTCCGCCTCCTCAACTTTTATTTTACTAAAAGTTAAAAAATTTCTAATACATTCACTTCTTCTTTTACAAAGGGTCTAGCGTCCCTACCCTCGCGAGCTTCTGGTCACACTGGCCCGGTGTGTAGTACCTGATTAAAGAGTCCCTTGCACAGGGTAACGTGTGAAGACCTCAAAGGACAGAAATAAATGTGCGGAGGAGGCACCCTTTCTCCAGGGGAAAAAATTTGGAGACCCATTCCCGGGATAACGAGGGAGAAGTACTCAACTGTCCATAGGAGCGGAAGAGGCAGCCCTCCATTTTGGGGTTCATACAACTGGGGGCTATGATGTCTAGCCTTACGATGGCAATCCCATTGTACATCTCACTCTGCGGAACGCCAGTAACGTACCCAGAGGAAATACTTTATTACTAAAAGTCTCAGATAATGGAAACAAAACTTTTTAATTTCAGTATTTTACCTGGCACATTAATACTATGACGAGCTATCAAAATGAACTATCACGAAAATACCTCTCTTTCTTCTTCTTTTTCTTCTTCTCCTTCGTAGTTAACATCTCACCTTGAATAGGGTTGTACGTTTCCTAGATTCCTAGATCTGATATTCTATGACACCTGGAAGATTCCAACGAAGTACTTTCCTGGATATATAGATTGAAGGGGGCACGCCGTAGCGTAGTGGTTAAGGCACTGAGCTACAAGCCGGAGGGTCGAGGGTTCAAGTCCCGTTGGGGTCAGGATTTTTAAACTGACCCAAACCCTCTGGCGGCACTATGGCCCTGGGGTCGACTCAGCCTCTAACGGAAATGAGTACCAGACGCTTGTTCTGGGGTAAAGGCGGCCGTCACGCAGGGCTGACAACCCGGCTGACATCAAGTGCCGATTGTCTAGAAAAAGTGGGAGCCTTAACCTCCTACTACCCCAAGGGCCGCTCCTGAGGCCGGGGGGGGGAGCACGGGAAGATATAGAGTGAGAAACGAAACAATGCCATTGAAGGCCGTCCCCATTGCTTGCGATAAACCGATTAACATTATTCATATATTAGATTCATGGCATGTCAAGCATCGTGGTCTCGGGGTGACGTTTTTTTCCTCTAACGCAAGCAGGTTTGGTTTCAATCCCTCGAGGCGGAAAAAGTTTACTGCATGAGTGTTTTCCCCCACCAGCCAGTCGGAAAGACACATAGCCTGAAACTTTAAGTCCCAAATAGTCCCCCAAAGACAATGTGCCCAATCCCTATACATTTTTGTTTAGTATGAATTCTTAAATGATTGTGAATTACTCGCTCGCAGGTTGCCCAAGAGACTGAAACTGCTCATTCATATCTGGGAAGTTCCCCATGTCATTGTGTATAAAAAGGTATTATGTGATCCAAATTCAAAATCTGTCTTGACAGGTCCTGCCCCTGTAAGGCTCATATAGCATTTTTTTAGGCTTGAGATTCTGTTATGGTCCTTAAATATCTAGAGTGATGGATCCGCGAGGATTTAGATGATCACCGATGTAACACCATACTCAGGATTTTTTACAAGGGACCCTGAAAATCCATTGTCCGTGCATGGGCGAGTTTTAACAACTCGCGACTCATTAGAATAAAAGGCGATAATGGTACCTACTAGTTATCATGACCCGACATAATTCTCACGATAAAATTTGTATCACAGGTTTGCACCTTAGTTTCGAGCTTTTGAATTGCTACACTTAGTTATCTTGGCGTCCAGATTTGAGATGTTATCTTCTTAGCACAATATTGAACACCAGGTTACAAGGTAACAGTCTGCTGACAATTCCTCTCCATCGCACTTTCTCTTATACTACTTCTTTCAAAGTAGCCTACTGGCCCCTAGAAACCACCACAGTATCGAGGAGGTTGCACCACTGAGCACACTTGACATCTTTTAAGTCACGTCCATACAATTACCGTAATAAGTTAAAGTAATTATTGTTTCTCGACAACTAAATTTTCTTCTACGTAATGATTATTTTGTTGTCCATGTTTCTCCTCACCTTGCACCATTTTTATATTCTTTTTTCATTTCGTTGATATCTAGATTAAATCAAAACATATTGTAACTCATAATTAGCATATGTGCAAGATCTACTCTGTAAATAGTATATTTGTGTTACACTGCAATTTAGATGTAAGAAATAACTTATTTTGTATGTTTTTACCATATTTGAGTGGTAGAACAAAGCTTAAAAAGTACCTTACCTCCTCTTCCAGGCAAAATGAAGCTATTAATTCAATCATCATCATCATCAAGCTACATCATCATCATCGACTCAATCATAGTACAAAGTTCACGAATTTAGGACCTTTGTTTATGACGAAATGTTTCGGCCTCAAGAGAAACACCATCCAGAAGTCTTGAGTGGACGTCCTGGTCTTCTTCTTCCTACAGGTTGATATCTTAACATTTGTTTGGGTATCCTGTGATCTTCCATTCGATGAACATGTTGCATCCATCTCGACTTATAATCAGAAATTTTGTGTTCTAAAGCTTCCATGTGTAATTCTTCTAAGATGTCTTAATTTTTTTGTGATCTAGTAGCGTGTATCCTGGAGTCCTTCGAAGGCATCTCATTTCAGCAGATCTAACTCTCTGTATATCATTCTGTTTTCAACGTCCATACTTCGCTACCATACATAAGAGTTGAAAGAGCCAGTGATTTATACACTTTTAGTCTTGAATGCTTTTGGACTAACTGTGGCTTGAAGATAAAATTTATTAACCCTAAAAATCTTTAAATTGTTTATATTTTTGCATTTACATCCTTTTCTTCTTCATATGAGATATTGCATTCTAGATATGTGAAATTATTCATCTGCTCCAAAACTTTATTGCCAAGTACAATTTTATTTCTGACAGGAACTACACCTTGATATGCCATAATTTTCGTTTTCTCTGTAGATATCTTCAATCCATATTCTTCTGCAATTTTGTTAGGTTCATACAGATCTTTCTGCAGATTAGCTTCAGAATTTGCAATTATTAGCTATTATTATTATTATTATTATTATTATTATTATTATTATTATTATTATTATTATATTTCTTTAATATGAGCCTATGAAGAATAATTGTTACAAGAAATATAAATATTATATGGTTGGCGAAATTTCTATGAGGGAAGATCAAACGATGATTAGGGAAAAGAAGAGAAGACAAACCTGATTGGTAAGGCAGCTATTCAAGCACAAGGTCGAAAACGTATGTAGTACTGTGCTAAAATAAAAATGTGAAAACAACAGGGGCTTCAAGTAAGGTGGATGGCAGGTTTACCATTTGATTTATCGAGGACAGCAGTTTGTTGCACGTATTTGTAAATCTAACCATATTGTAGCGACGACCTGGTTTTATAAACGTGTAGAACTACTGTTTGCCTCAAATGTGAAACTATTCATCTTTAAAATATTCCTTAACACTGCTAACTTCAGACAACAGATGTCAATATAAATTACCGTATACTCCAGTTCACTTTTCCAACGTGTGGAAGACGTACTCCCTTGTGCGATCACTTCCTACGATTCTGAAATCCGAAGCCAACCGATCCCACATTTTAGCCAATTCAGACAGAAGAAATGTGGATATTGAGGTGTAGCCATGAATATATTAAAAATATTTTTTTTTACTAATCTTCAACAATTGTAGGCCTACCTACTAGACACCGAAAAAGACCACGACTAAAGTTCATATACCGGTACTGTAAAGCGCGGGCGTGTGTGTGTGCGTGCGTGCGTGTGTGTTAAAGCTCTAGCGACCATAATTTTTATATTTTCGAAATCAAACCCGGCATATAGCGATCGAAAAGTAAGGCCGAGTTTGTTCGTTAACCAGCAAAATCGGAAAATAGGAATGTTACAAATTTAAAAAAAAAAATATTACAGGGTGCAGCATATGTCAGTTAAACCGAAAATGCAAATTGTTTTCTATAGCTTACAACAGCTACACAGAAAACAACTAGGATTACTGAAATCATTTCAAATTAGCAAATTACGTGAAGCAGTAGCGTTTGAGATTATATTCTGAAGGTCCCGTTTTCAAACCCCAGTTTAAACCAATCTGATTTTTTTCCATGCGACAACGCCAATGTTTAACTGTCTTATGCCGCACCTTGTGTGTGTGTGTGTGTATATATATATATATATATATATATATATAAGCTATAGTTCTTAGGAAAAATGTTGGACTAAAGAGAGATGAACAGACAGGTGAATGGAGACGACTTACATAACAGTGAACTTTTCATGGTCCTTATAGGAAGCCAGATATAATAAGAACAGTTATGTCTCGTAGACTGCGATGGGCGGGACATGTGGCACGAACGGGGAATGAAAGACGTGCATGGAAGCTTCTTTTGTAGGAAAACCAGAGGGAAAACACCCAATTGGTAGACCAAGAATGAGGTGGGAGAATAACATTAATTATGGTTTGAAGGGAGTATATATATGCTATGCGTGTGTTTACGAACGGGGAGGAGGTTCCGAAAAATGTCTGAAAATGTAATTAGAAGTCGAGATAGAATAAATAAAAAATACACCTTACTAACAATAAGTAACATTGGAAAGATAGCTATTAATTACGGGTATCAGTAGGCATAAATAATTACGTTCAATTTACGAGAAATCGTAAAAAAAAACTAAAAGAATAGCTCATACCAATCTTAAAGTTAAAACGTTATATATATATATATATATATATATATATAAGTAGACCAGCCTCATGGGCTAGTGGTTAGCGGTTTCTGACTACTATTTATGAGGTCCCGGGTTTGATTCCCGGTCAAACCACATGATTTTTTCCTTGAAAGGAATACCGTGGTTGCCCATGGTCTAGAATTTAGGTTAAGAACTCTCCTGGCGCTTCATTATCATTTATCACAAATCTTATCATCGGGGTAACGTGACTCTGCTTGCCAGGCGCCCCAACTTCAGAAGTGGGTTACAATTACGCCAATGCCAGGAGAGAACACCAGAAATGTTGAAATGACAACCCGGGGCACTGAAAAAAAAGTTATTAATAAGTATTATTATCAGTGGGAAAAATCAAGATGGCGGAAACTTGAACACACATGTTGGCAAATATTTTAGAGCAAGAATTATTGTAACAGATGTAGCGATAATGGTCAGTAATTAATTGGCTAACTTTTTGTTTTCCGTTTTAAGAATCGTAGACTGTTATTTGCACTAAAATAAACGAATACAACACATTAAAGTTATGTAACCGTAGCCCATAGATTGCTGAAACGAAATGAAGAAAAAAAAAGTCCAAAGTCATTCAAAGTAATTAAAGAACTGCGCACGTGTAAGATGAGCAGGCACTAGAAAAACGACGCCAATGAAGTAGAGTGCAAGAAAAAAAATTGAAAATGAAATGGCATAATGAAACACATCTAGATGACCTCGCCATTCCTTATGTTGGCAACACGACGATAGTTGCAGCGTGTTCGCCATTCCTTCACTACTCTCTGCATACTGTATATAGACTTGATGATATCTGGGATGCGTTAGTTCTTCAAGGCCCTTTCATTGCAATTCATGCAAATAGACAAATACGCCTGTCACATACATTAGTAATGCAGTTTGACATTTATCTCTTGCAACTGACATTGAGAATTTTCAAATATATCAACATTAACATATCAAAGCCATATACATCAATAATAATAATAATAATAATAATAATAATAATAATAATAATAATAATAATAATAATAATAATAATAATAATAATAAGTCAAGTTGGATGCAACATGTTTATCGAATGGAAGATCACAGGATACCCAAACAAATGTTACGATATAAACCTGCAGGAAGAAGAAGACCAGGACGTCCACTATAAAAACCTCTGGATGGTGTTTCTCTTGAGGCCGAAACAGATCAACAAATGGCCTAAATTCGTGAATGTACTATGATGATTATGATGATGATGATGATGATAATAATAATAATAATAATAATAATAATAATAATAATAATAATAATAATAATAATAAAGAGGAATGAAGATATTGAAGCCTTTAGCAGAAAAGGTATCCACCTACAGAGGCAGATTGCTGCAACATGTATCTCGAATATCACCAACTAGGATCTCCAATGCAGTTCTTCGGTAATGCCCATGAGCATGACGATGACCTGGAGGTCCATAAAAACGACTTTTAGACTCTACCTAGTTGAGACCGAAACAGGTCAACATTGGCCCATATTCGTGAATAGTGTATGGTGATGTTGAAGATGACATTTTTATTAGGAATTTCTCTACAATTCAATATTTTTCCTACAACCCACAGTAAATTTTACTCCTCCATAAATCCCTATTCTCTGCATCACTTTCTGTTAATCATCTCGATACCGTACTCCTATGCACTCCTTGAATCCACTGTTCTTTCGATCTCTCCTTTCTTCTGTTGCCCTCCGCTTCAAAATTTAATATCATCTCAGGTATCTTGTCACCAGACAACCTCTTTACGTGGCCAAACTATTTCAACCTTCTTTCTTCAATAACTTGTAGAACGTCTTTTTTGAACATCCATTATTTCTCTTCTGATTTTAGTATTTCTAATTGTGTCTCTTCTTGAATTTATAGAAGCCCTCCTCCGAAAGTCCATCTCTGGGACCAATACTTTATGAGCTTGTTCTCTGTTTAATAATAATAATAATAATAATAATAATAATAATAATAATAATAATAATAATAATAATAATAATAACAATAGTAATAATAATAACAACAATAGTAATGATCTTGTTGTAAGCCCATGTTTCCCTTAACAGAGATTTAGGCGCTCTCCCCCTACAAGCAATAATTTTAACCATACTAATTTAGTTACACTTGTTTTCGTATAGATGTCAGAGTGGTCCGTGGTCAGCGTTCCGCCTCATACTGACATCTAGGAAACCAAGGTAATACTAGGACGGGAAAATTCAGTAAATTTTGCTTAGAAGCCTTTTCATTCAGGCTTAAGGATATTTTACGAGCCTGAAAATCTTCAGACTCGGGACCCACGGCTTAAAGTCCCTCCCGGAGGACTTTCTCCTTGGATTTTTCCATCCTAAAAAATCCATCGACCCCGGCCGGGTTTGAACCCGCGACCCTCGGGACCAGAGGCAAGGTTTTTGTAGATAACTCTAGTTTTATTCTAGATGTGTGGGAGATGATTTTTTTGTTGACCACTTTAATTTTATCCCAAGCGTGTTGGAAATTAAAATTATTTTTCATTTTTTAGTTCGGTTTTCTAATAAAGCGTGTTGTTTTAGTTTTTTAAAACTATTATTTATTTTTTATTTTTTAGTTTGGTTTTTTATAAGTAAATTTTATCCACTTTTTCTCATTGGGTGTTGGCAGCCCTGCCCAGGAAACTTGTCCTGACCGGGGATCAAAGCCGGATCCACAGTGATTAAGGGTACGACATTATCACTTGATCACAATTGTGGACAATCTTGTGATGGATAGATAAATCATTTATATATTAATTCCTTTTTTAGAGGCTTGATCTACCTGTGACGCAAGCGTTTGACGTCAGAATGAGTATTCAACTTGGATGAAGGTAAGTTGCAAGTTCTGCTTACTATCATATCTATCAAATGATCGCTGTGGTGAATAACAATAAATACTACACACATAATTATACACACGTATTTAGTGGGACGTGCAATTAAAATTCAAATTAAAAATAATTACCTCGGTTTGAGAATCATCTTTACGGTTGGTAAACACAACACACATAACTTTCTTGCTACTGACATCGTTAAGAATAGCATGCACAGCCATGTGTCTTAACGACACAATGAATTTTGGGGTTAAGGTTATCACGTAAATAAATTCAATTATACAGAGTTTAATGAAAAAAATCCGTCATGCAGGAATTGGGTAAACTAAGCTAATTCATCAGCAAGTCAAGTTTATGGTCCGATGTTGCTAGTTTACGGAATAAATAATATATATATATATATATATATATATATATATATATATATATATATAAATGAGATGCACGAAGATATTAAACATAGGCTCAATTCTGGAAATGCGTGTTATTATGCATTACAGAGACTCTTGTCGTTCCAACTTCTTTCAAAAACATTAAACTGAAAATATATAAAACTATTATTCTACCACTTATATGGATGCGAAACATGGACTCATACTTTAAGAGAGGAAAGGAGATTACGAGTATTTGAGAATAAAGTTCTAGGAAAATTTTTGGACCAAAGAGAGAGGAGCAGACTACATAACAGTGAACTACATGGTCTTTATAGGAAGCCAGATATAATAAGAACAGTTAAGTCTCTTACACTGCGATGGGCAGGATATGTGGCACGAATGGTGAATGAAAGACGTGCATGGAAGCTTCTTGTAGAAAAACCAGAGGGAAAACGCCCAGTTGGTAGACCAAGAATGATGTGGGAAAATAACTAACTATGATTTGAGGGAAGTAGATTATAGAGGGGATGATTGGAAAACATTAGCTTAGGATGGGATGTATGGAGAGCTTATGTCCGCACGGCCATGACCCTACGGGTTCGATAGTGCCAGTAAGTAAGTAAGTTAGTTATAACTCCATGGCGCGACAGCCCTAGAAGACCGTTGGCTTACCAGTTGGCTGCTGGCCTCACATCATCATGTGTTAATCACAGAAGTGGACGATCATCCAGCGAGTGTAAGGGCGATGTGTTCAGCATGTCGGGTCCCCCAGCCGTTATAGCTGGTTTTCTCAACCTGAACCCGCTATTAATTGTAGCTTCCCAAATGCCTCAACGATGCTAGGTGGGCACTGGTCCCATTCTAACCAAAATTCCATGAGAAATGTTTTTTTTTCCTATGGGGATTCGAACCAGAGTAAGTCCCGTAGCTCTGCGCCAAGGTATCTTACCTTAACCGCTCGGCTATGGCGCGAGCCATATTATATTTATGCTGTTAATTAAATTGTATAATCATTATATTGAAATTAATGTATTCGGACTTGTAATAATTAATACAATAGAGGAAAATGTCTGCCTAAATCAATGTTTGAACCCAAGAGATCTCCAGCTGGCGCACTAACCAATTGTGCTACTTAGGCAAACAAGGAGTAAAAAAATTGTATGTAGGCCCTACCCAGGTACGTTGCGGGAAAACGAACGTGGCGCTCGCTAGAGCATTTTTAAAATATAGATAAATCCCTAGTCCTAATGATCGGATTTCCTAGATTTTTTGATAATGCCTTTTTCTTTTTATTTTAATGGAAATTACAAGGGAGGCCAAGGCTAAACTTAAATTCACAGAAGATGAAGATCTACGTATATTATAAATAGGATCATTATGGTGACTATTTAACTCCCAAATGGGAATCAATGACTAATCACATTTCAATGATTTTTTATTTACAACCAATCACAGTCTTTTTCACCTCGATTTTATCAGTTTAATTTCATCAGTTTAAAGCAAGCTGCTCTTTTTTAACATTCTGAACAGGTCATACCATTATTTTGAAATGACTGCATGTAGTTACCAGATTGTATATATAGTGCACGAATGTAAACACACAGTGCTTGCGGGAGGTAATATAAAAACATTTGTAGTAATTGATTATGCCACAAAAAAAACACTATTTGCACTTTCTTAAACGTATTATTTTCCAGGATATAACGTTGCACAAAAATATAATTGACATATTTACATCATAGGACATCATAAATTAATTAATACATATAATGTTGGTTATACATTTCTCCACTAGGGTGCATTCTCACAATATTGTGATCATTTGTCAATAAATAATATGATCTGGTTGCAGTGATGAACAAATGAAGCTAACAATCGTTTCTCATTTGTTTTCAAACATCGCCGTTTACATTAAATATATAAATATTTTAAAATAACTATAGTTAAATAATGATTTGCAAGTAAACAGCTTAATTTTATTCGTTAAATAGCCCTAATTCACTTCGTGAGTCGTGAATTTATCGATAATTTGGAAATCGCTCGTGGTATTACTTATGAAAACATTTTATTATAAATTAAAGACTCATTTGGGTGGGCATTTGAGTCAATAATGTGTTTTGGAAATGATAGCCGTCGCTATTGAAACGCGTTGACTCTTTTTTAACTTTTTAATTTGGTGATTTGGGTTTTTCTGACAATTGTAATAAAAGAACTACCTAATCAATCATAACTAACCTAACTTAACCTAAGTAACATAACCCAATTAACCTAAACAATGACAGATTTTTAATTGCAATACGAATATATATATATATATATATATATATATATATATATATACGCTACTTTGCCTGCTTCGATTTTGCTATTCTATAAAATGGCTAGGAAATATGTAAAATATTGCATATTTTATGTTTACTTACTCATTTTTTAAATTTTATACAATGCCTAGTCAATTTCACAGAAAGCCTGATTTTAAATACTGTCTCTAACATAGCCTATACATACCAATTCAAATTGGATGATTTGTAAATGTATCAGTCTTCCATATTGCAAATGACTTAGGTCATGTTGACACAAACTCGAACTCGGTGTTTCTTTTCGCATACCATATGTTCTTTGCCGCATACCACGTCATGTATTCATAACATGTTTACGTCCCATGGGATTCGTGAGAAATTAACTCTATAATTTAACCGCAGTTGCATTGCCAATGTCATTTGTATACTCACTGAATTTCAACGTCTTTTAATACTCAAATATCATACTTAATAACAACTAAATATGCTACTCACAACAAGAACATATGTTCCTCATGAATATAGCCTAACTAGCATCATTAAACATACTTTCCTAATTAAACTTTAATAAACATATCAGTAAATAACTAATTAAAACTAACTCACTGGTACTATCGAACCCATAGGTTCATGGCCGCGCAGACATAAGCTCTTCACACATCCCTATCCTGAGCTAATATTTTCCAATCATCCCCTGTGTAATCTACTTCTCTCAAATCATGATTGTTATTCTCCCAACTCATTTTTGGTCTACCAACTGGCCGTTTTCTTACTAGAAGCTTCCATATACCTCTTGCATTCCTCATTCGTGCCACATGCTCTTCCCAACTCAGTCTACGAAACGTAACTGTTCTTATTATATCTGGTTTCCTACAAAGATCAAGTAGCTCACTGTTCAGTAATCTACTCCATTCCCCTGTCTGTTTATCTCCCTTTGGCCCAAAAGTTTCTTAAGAACTCTATTCTCAAATACTCGTAAACTTTTCTCCTCCCTTAAGTAAGAGTCCTCCTCCATGGTATCTTTACTTTGTCGTGGTGGAGTTGCTTGCGTGCTTAAATGATGCCGAGAACTATGCCGACGGTAGCATTGTTGCCGATTGGGTTACCCATGCTGGACTGGTCGAAGGTGATAAGCCAGACGAAAAAAGTACCTTGGTCGAAAGAGTCAAGAATGCGGACATGGGTTCAACTGGGGTAAAATCTTCCGGAGGGTATGGGGAGCATATGTCTGCGCGGCCATGAATCTACGGGTTCAGTAGTTCCAGTGAGTTAGAGTTAAGTAAGAGTCCATGTTATATAACAGGGACAATAATAGTTTTATAAATGTTCAATATAACATTCTGTCGGCAAATGATAAACGATACTCGTATTAAAGATTTTACAAAATATAGTTTTTCAAAATATGGCTGGTTAGTTCTTAATAGTCCGCCGCTGTGATCTCGGAGTAACGTCACTGCCTCGTACTCAGCGGGTCCGAGTTCACTTCCCAGTCGGGATTCGTTTCCTGAGACAGTTTTTTCCCCCTCATCTGTAAAATAAATGTCGGGAAACTTTACACCCCAAATGGACCTGAACATTATCTGGCCATCATAATAATCTATATCATATTGTTTTATTATTATTCAACGGGTTTTAAATGTATACATTTTCTTTTGCCCAATATTAAATTTTGATTATATTCCTCCATTCATTTGTATCCTTCCAGTCACTACCCTGCAGTCCTCTGTCCTTCATCAAATTCATAATTCCCTCCATCCATGTCTTCTTAGCTCTCCTTCTTCTCCACCCACTTGGAACCCACTCCAAACTCCTGTCAATTGATCTTCATTCATCCTTTTCACGTGTTCAAATTGTTTGTTTCCCATAAATTGTATAATTGTTTCGTTAAAGTTATTATTTTTTATCTCGGTTAATACTGTTTCTGATCCTGTCTAATTTAGAGCATCGTGCAGATATTTGTTTTAATACATTTCTGTAGATTGCAATTTTGAGTTTAATTTGGTATTTATAGTCCACATTTCTGCTCCATGGGTCATTAAACTTCTTACTATTGAATTATAAATATGGGTTTTAGTTTCTTTGAATGTGCTTTGTTTAATATGAATGAATGAGTGAATGGTTGTCTTGTCATGTTGTCTAGGAAGATACTCTAGTGTTGAGTTAATCACTCATTAATAACATCCTCCATGTCCTTGCGTGGCCCAAAAAGTATCTGTGTGATGCAGACTTCAAAATCCTTTCCCGATAGGTCGTGTCTCTGAAACGGCGGTGAGGTGTGACATGTAAAAGTACCTATATAAGGTAAAAATAATTCTTACGAATTACTATGTCTACATTAAAAAAAACATGGTTGGTTCTGGTGAATAAGTCACAATGCTCGCCTCTAGTTCCAGGTCAGGCCCATGAACTACCAGTCGGTTGCTGGTCTCACACACACACACGCGCGCGCGCGTTAATCATCCAGCTAATATAGGGGTGGCACGTGGTTAGCATGTCGGATTCCCCAGCCGTTACAGCAGATTTTCTCAACCTGGAGCCTCTACTTATTACAGCTTTCCAAATTTCTCACGATGCTGTGGCATGTGAAATTCTAAAGGAAATGTATTCTTCCATGGGGATACGAACTAGCATGGGGACATGAAGTACCATTGGCATAATGTCTCAAACTGCTTGAGAGGATATATGTTCCGGTTTTATGATGTTTGCAAACATCTTCCGACGACCATTTTTTAAAATTTCTAATTCATATAGAGAATTACCGAAATGAGTGCAGATTTTCCGTGTGGTGGTACACTCAGATTCAGCCCACGAATTTACTGTGTATTTGGAATAGGGAACTGGTTTGCCATTTTAACAGTATTTTCTTGAGAGAAATCCTTATATAAAACTGAAGATTGTAACACAGCAGGTACATCGTTGTAAGTTGTAGCCGTCCAAGCCACCCCCTCTTGAAGAAAAAACAGTTACCACTTGTCACTGAGCTCTTGCAGATCTGTACTATCCTGTGTGAAAGTGTCCACTCTTATATTTACTATAAAACTAGTTTGCATGCCGTAAAAGAAAAACTATATTTTTTAAATGTATAGTACATAGATTTGGAAAAAGTACTACTAGCCTTGCCCCTCCACCCCTCAGTAAACAAACAAATACCGTTATTACGAGTTTGGCAACATCTACCCTCAGTAGGTATGGGGACACTGGCATAGCCCATAAGGTCTGTTGTAACTTCCTGGGTTGAATTAGAGTGTAGCGAACATCCATACAAGTATTTTAACACAATGAACCTTGGGTCGGAAATGCATTGTTGTGGGTCTAAGGAATAAAACAGCATTTAAAATTGTTGAACTCATTGTTGTTTATTTATTAATTCTAAGATAAATGGAAGATATTACATGTTATTTTACAGTAATTGTTGGGAATAGCGACCACTGACCTGAATGCACAGCTCCGCGCGTCTCACCTCGAACTGATGAAACTCTATGAAGCATATCTGGATGCTCCCTGATTTCCGCAGCCGCTGCCACGATCCTTGCTACAAGCTCTGGAGCTGTGCATCCAGGTCAATGGTCGCCATTTCCAACAATTACTGTAAAATAACATGTAATATTATCGCCTCACTATGATGGTTGTCCGTTTATACGAAAGCGGGTGCCGCGACAATGCTTGACAATGATTAACATTCTCGTAGCGGTAGTCGGTATCTTTGTATTTAATTATATATAACAGCTACGGGGAAACAAAGCGAGCCGGTGGACAACCATCATAGTGAGGCGATAATATCTACCATTTTTCTTAGAATTAATAAATAAACAACAATGTATTCAACAATTTTAAATGTTGTTTTATTCTGTAGACCCACAACAATGCATTTCCGACCCAAGGCTCATTGTGTTAAAATACTTGTATGGATGTTCCCTACGACCACACGGAAAATCTGCACTCATTTCGGTAACACCTGTATTTTCACTCACTGAACTTCTTAAATCGATTTATCTTTTGAAATTCTCCTAACATGCCCAGCCCATACGAGTACCACTGGATTTATTTATATATATAGCTTTAATTTTATATATATATATGCAATAAATTATAGAATCTTGTACTTCTTTAAAATGACTTTATTGTATCTCGCTGATCTCATTCGAAATTCCACGTCTGTTTCAATTTTTTTTTCTTCTGATTTTCTACCTTCAAGTTTCAAATTTGTTTTTAGAGTAGATATTATATCTGATCCATATATAGTTATATTTGTAAGTAGATTAATACAGTAGATTAAATTTCTCTATTAATGTTCATATCCCATAAAATGCCATTTGATGTAGCTACTGTCAATCTTTCCGATTTCATTCTGTAAGAATGGTTTCTTCGAAAGGAAAGGAAAGTCATGGGCACGTAAAAGAACCTCAAGTCTGAAATATGAGATTTCTGAGCAAAACTTGTCAACTCCTTAATTCTGAGATTTGAGTTGCAACACTAACGACCTAAGTTTTTTAAGGAGCATCGTTAAATAAAAATGATACTAAAGAGCGGGACTTTAAATCGCATTTAACATTAAAGATATATCAGAATTGTTCCAGTAAAACCATGTTCTAATTACCCTAGTTTTAATTATAATTAGTCCTTACCAGAGATGGTACTAGACAAATACGGCTGATGTTGTAGAGCCTACAGTAAATAATTTTATTTTTTTTATAATAGCTTTAATTATTAGACCAAACTAAATAACTCACTGGCTCTATCGAACCCGTAGGGTCATGGCCACGCGAACTTAAGCTCTCCATACATCCCTTTCCAATCATCTCCTGTATAATCTACTTCCCTCAAATCATGGATAATGTTATTCTTCCACCTCATTCTTGGTCTACCATCTGGGCGTTTTCCCTCTGGTTTTCGTACAAGAAGCTTCCATGCACCTATTTCATCCCCCATACCTGCCACATGTCCTGCCCAACCGCAGTATACGAGACTTAACTATCCTTACTATATCCGGCTTCCTACACATATCATGTAGCTCACTATTATGTAGTTTTCTCCATTCACCACTCTGTTCATCTCTTTTTTGGCCAAAAATTTCTCCTAAGAACTTTATTCTCAAATACTCGTAATCTTCTTTCATCCCTTAAAGTAAGAGTCCATGTTTATTAGACCAAACATGATTAGAATTTTAATTGGATGTACGTTGTGGTAAATTTTACCAAAATTACTGCCCTCACGAATTTGGAATTGATCATGTTAGAAAATTTTGACAAAAACTGTAAATTTCTACGTAAAACTATATTTTTATCTTAATAAAAATTGGTGGCGTGTGGTTGTCAGAGAATTTTTATTCGTTCTGTATCACATACGTACACACACAGTGCATTTACTGCTTCATTTTACATTTTAATAATGGAGTTGTTTTACAAAAATAAAATTCCATTCTCGCAACAACTGGAGTTGTGAATTAGAGCGAAACACGACCAGTTCATTAGTTACGTCAAGCGAACAAGCGAATTTATTTACTTTTTCATCATCATCATCATCATCATCATCATCATCAGCAGCAGCATCAAGGATTAGACCTGCTGGTCTGTTCCATTCTCATGTTAGAATTGGTCTATCTATCTTTTACTGAGTCTTCCAACATTTCTTCGTCCTAGTGGTTTGTAATGAAGAATATGTTTCGGAATTCTATTGCTATCCATTGTATTGATGTGGTCCATCCATTCATCTCTGTATTGTGTAATTTTATCTAATATTTTGAATATATTCAGTTCTCTTCGTATTTCCTCACTTCACCTTTGATCCATTATTGTATAGCCAGCTACACTCTTCAGAAACCTCATTTCTGACATTCTACTCTTCGTTCCTGGTTTTTGGTTAAGACCCAATGTAAGGTAAAGTGATCCCACAACAGGCCTCAAGAGGCCCTTGGGATATAGGAGGTTAAGGCTCCCACTTTTCTGGACAATCGGCACTTGGTGTCAGCCGGGTTGTCAGCCCTGCATGACGGCCGCCTTTATCACCATAACAAATGTCTGGTACTCATTTCCATTAGAGGCTGAGTCGACCCCAGGACGAACGGTTTAGTTCAGTTTAAAAATCCTGACCCCACCGGGACTCGAACCCTCGACCTTTCGGCTTGTAGCGCAGCGCCTTAACCACTACGCTACTGCGTGCCACCAAGACCAAATTCTGATCCATATAGTAGTGTTGGAACCGCCATTGTTTTATAAAATTTTAAGTGTCTCCTATCTAGTTCCTTTGAGAACTAGTTTTTCATAATTACGTAAATTAATAAATATGTTTCTGATGAGTGTTCAAATACCCTCTGTTCTCTACCTTACTTTAATATCATCGTTTCAAATACGTTTACATACCCCCTGCCTCTTGAGCCTTAATAGTGCCCATTATGTGAACATTCTAGATTTTCGCGAGAAATAGTTTTAAAAATTATTATTGTTAGCCTATTATTTCGCCACATTTCTTTTTTCACCCAACTACATATTATGCATCTTATTGTTTCTTGAGTCTCACTAGATGGCAGAATTTATTCGATTTTACAAAAAAAATAGATGTTCCTTTACTGAATGGATTGTTTCATAGCACACGTGCCACGCCCAACTGTAAACTTCAGCACTATTTCCATACTTCTCCAGCTCCCTATCTGTATAATTTTCAACTTTTATAAGATTCATGATGTGTTCCGTTGAGGTATTATTGAAAATTAATATAAAATTATGGAATATTCACCTGAAAGGTCCGTCTCCTCAAATTAATTAATCATTTAACTGTAGCGCTTTCGGGACTTGTCCCATCATCGGCAGTTTTGAATCCTGCCGATGATGGGACAAGTCCCGAAAGCGCTACAGTTAAATGATTAATTAATTTGAGGAGACGGACCTTTCAGGTGAATATTCCATAATTTTATATTAATTCTGTATAATTTTTCACATAAACTTAATTATACTAATATGCATACTTGTAAGTTTTGAAATAAAATTTAATTTGATAGCAAATTATATAGTACTTCGCTTAAACACTCGGTTACACTTTTTTATTCTGTTCACTTGCATTTTCTGTTCGTTTCTCTGTATTCTCTCTGTAGTAGTATACTTTGTATTCAGGCATCCTCCAGTTAGGGAAGCTTAATACTCGTATATAAATGAAAAATAGAAATTTCAATACGCAAAACTCGTTTTTGAATAGGTCTTTAATCTCTTGGGAATTATGGCACCTAAAAACATGGGAATTTCAAATTTGTGAGGTAAAAATTAGTTTTTTTTTTCTCTAGACATAACACGAACAAACTGCTTAGGCTTTGGAGCACTAGGAAGAAAATGTACAGTGGCATAAGTCTTATTAATAAAGCACAGCCGCGAGCCGGAGAAGCCAAGTTATTGCAGTGGTTTTCCAACAGTCCACTCAATTTAGTTTTATCCCAACATCTTCAAATAGACCATGGTACGGATGCGCAACTCAACCGAGTGAGAGAAAAAGCTTAAATCTCCCACCTACCTCTGTGACGTATTGGAACAATTGCCATCTGCTAACATTCATAACTATAGCGATTTCATTTTTCGTCATAAGTTTCAAGGTCAAATCACTGTATCTCTCACTAGTCACATGAAACCCCGACTCCATGAAGCTGCGCAGACATACTGATATCAAACCAATTCTGCAAGATGACCAGCTTAGCATGTGGCTGTAACACGAGGAATTATGTTATAACGAGTGAGAAGTAGCCAGTGAAGAATATCGAACCATTCATGTCTTTGAAACCTCTGACGAGAATTAAATCTAAAATTGGTTTGATATTAGATCCTACAATTCGTTTTGAGACTCATAGCGGCCAACCTGAGGAAGTTGACTCTGAAAAGAAAGTCATATATGAGCCAACAATTGACTATTACAAAGATAAATACCAACTAGATAGTATAACTGTCACAGGATTGATGGTCGGGGCAAGAGGTACTATACCAGGATTCTTAGCCAAATTTTGGAATTCCTTTGATTTGGACAGGGTGTATCTTTCTAAAATTGACATAGCTGCCATTAGAGGATCAATTTCAATTTTAAGAAACCATATTTACAAAATTACTACTTTATAGTATGTATACTTCAATTAGGCCTACAATTTGATTTTTTTAAATGTATTTCATCAATTCCACAAATTAATTGTCTGTATCACTTTGTCCTTGAGGCAATCCTCTAATGAGGAAAGTTGTATATAATAAATAGGCCTATCTTGTTATATTGTACACTCGGAGACATTCTAACACAATGGATTTGGTATCAATGTTTACTCGCAATCACGGAAGAGACATGTGACGTATTATTCTACAAAGGCCGGAATATGGCAGAACAGGCATGTTAATAAGTGCTCACTAGAAGACTGTTTCACCCTACATCTGATAGGCTGACAAGATAAGACACTGGTATTCACTTGTCAGTTGTGTTGTTTCATTGGATGTGCGCTTGCATGCGGGAAGGAGGAGGGGCCGATTTTACACATCTAGTGAGCACTTATAGAAGACTGTCGCTAGTATAGCGAGCGGAATAACATAAGACCGGAGCACACAGTCCGCAAAACATGAAAAGTGGAGCATGATACGTGTAATTAATTTAACACTTTTACTTCACAAAATGTAATTATACTGTATATAATCTGCCTATCTTAACCGTGCAGTACTTCCCTCTTCACTCGCGACATGATGGCCGAACCAAACGCCATCACATACACGATTGAACTAGGTCTTGTGGGAATAAATTATACTTATGATGTAGACTTGATGTCACAGACCGTAGTTCCGAAACATGCCGATCCTATTCCGGCCTTTGTAAATTAACACTTTGCCTGTCACATCTATTCTTATCCCTTGAATCTAATTTATTATACCGAATATCAATGAAGTAACGAAGAAACGGATTATGTACAATATAAATGTCAGAGTATATGTCACATTTTGGATGTTCAAAATGGGTTTTAAGTATTATATTTTATTTCACACTCAGGGATCAGTTAAACAATTAAATATTTAAGTTTTTTTAGCAGATATTTCTAAGATTTGAATAACGGGTAATAATTTTTGGCAACGACATATGTTCTATATTCGTCAGGTAACATTTTTTGCGTTCTTGCTTCAAACGCTAAACGTAAACACAAGATATATTCCACACCCCGCATGAAGATAAATACACAAAAAAAGATATATATCCAAACGTCCCAGGTTGTCAATTCGACATTTCTGGTGTTCTCTTCTGGCATGGCGTACTTGTAACCCACTTCTGAGGTTGGGGCGCCTGGAAGGCGGAGTTACGCTGCCCCGATGATATGAGATTTGATGATGATAATGATCCGCCAGGAGAGGCCTTAAACTAAACTTAAGCTAATTAGGTGAATATGATATTAATGATAATGATGGCCAGATGGTTTCCTGACATTTATCTTACAGGTGAGGAAAAACCCCGAAAAGAACCTCATACAGGAAACTTGTCGCGACCGGGGATTGAACCCGGTCCCGCGTGACAAAGGCAGCATGCTACCGCGAGACCACAGTGGTGGACATATGTATATAGGCACCATTTGCGTTTAAGGTTCGTAGAAGTCAACCATAATGTACATCTGGGCAGATGTGACTTACTCTATTAAATGCTAATTCAATATTGGGGAACGAAAGTAGATACTACGTATTTCAGAGCTAGGTCAAAACAAACAGTTGCCAATGCACAAATCAAACCTTTTTTTAAGTAATCAATTGATTTGGTGTTTACTTGATGAAAATCCATGATAATTGTTATTTACTAAATAAAACTATAATGTTTAATATGATTTTCATAAATACTATTTTTTAACATTCATTATACGTAGCTCTCTGAATACAGTGTATTGAATCAGATACAGTATACTGACACAGCTATTATAAATGTTGAATAGAATAAATATATATGAAAATCATATAAAACTTTGATAGTTTTTTAAATAATTCAGACATTCTTCTTGATAGTTTTATTTAGTAAACTACCTCTTTTTTGTTTATATAATTAAGACGTTTTAATATGCCCGGTGTAGGGCCTACTACCGTTGTTGAATGTACAATAACAACTCAACTCAGCCATTCTTCACTGCATATTGTGCCACTACCTCTCCGTTCAGTGACATATTGTGTCACATATGCGCTAGGCTATAGTAAATCTGTAGAATGACACAAAATCACATAATTGTCATCTCTAAACATTGGGTTACTTGTGGAAATCTCAGTAGAATGCAAACTAACAAACCGAAGCACACAGTAGATGTACTAACAGATACGACTTCCATGTTAATACAGAAAGTTTCCGTCCTCATCTAACGTTACTAACATCTATATTTCATAATCTCGCCTTATTCTCTGCACAACGGAAACACCTCACATGGTTCCGCTATGAACACTACACCTTTTGTATGTAGCCTCACGGTTCAGAGACTTCTTGGAATATCTGAACACAATTAGACCAATACAATTCACCATGGAAACTAAGCTAACCTCCTTCCTACTTGTTGTAGCAATGTGAGACATACGTCATCTTGGTGCAACCATATGAAATGTTTGTTCACGCCTCAGAAATTACCTCATCTCCGGTCTTTACAAAGGTTACCAGTTGGCGTAAGTAAAAAAAGTACGTTTTACAATGATTTGTGGGAACACTTCTAAATAAATAATGTTTATTATTACTATTATCGGTATATTATTATTATTATTTAATAATAAATACAGAGACATTTATTATTAAATAAAGGTAGAGTAATAACAGCAATGATGAATGGAGTCTTAATGGAACAGACATATAACTAGAAAAAAATAAGTTACAAATATATAATTCAATAGTGAGAAGTACTGTCACATATGGAGCTGAAGTTTGGAAATTCAACAAAAACTTATGTGGATGGAAATGGATTTCTTGACGAGAGCAGCAAGACGTTCAAAATTAGAAAAAATAAGAAATGCTGTCATACGAGAAAAAAATTAATATTAGATATTCAATAGTAGATTATATAAGATATAAGCAATTAAATTAGTATGGCCACGTACGACGAATGCAAGAAGAAAGATTACCCAGGAAAACATTGGAATAGTGTCCACCTGGAAGAAGAAGGAAAGAAAGACCTCAAAACTCGTGCAAGCAAGAAATAAGAACTAGGATGAGAACAAGAGGATTGGAGGGCATGGAATGGATGGGTAGAGACGAGTGGAGAAGGAAAATAAAACTTTAGGCACAGAAAGATGTGTAAACATTAAAAATCTATATATAAATAAAATAATAATAATAATAATTATTGCTATTATTATTATTATTATTATTATTATTATTATTATTATTATACATTGGTATGGCCATGTCAAAGAATGCCAGAGCAAAGATTGGCTAAAATTGTTATGGAATGGATCCCAATGGAAAAGAGGAAGAGAGGAACACCGAAGAAAACTTGAATAGAAAGGGTACAAGCGGCAATGAATATTAGAGGATTGGAGGAAGATAAATGGATGGACAGAGAGGAATGGCGTTTGGTTTCCGGTAGACGGCAGCAGCTTCCATGATACCGGATTATGATGATGATGGTCATTATTATTATTATTATTATTATTATTATTATTATTATTATTATTATCATTATTATTAAAACTAAATGACTGGCACTCTCGAATGAAAAAAAAAATACATTTTTAGTACTAATATAGATGCGATATATGATAAATCCTGACGTGATAGAGAAAAAGAGTTTCAGATCTGAATCTAGCGTTCAAAAATATTGCAAGAATAACCATGGGATATGGTCAGATTATTACCATTATTGTGTCTTACATTGCATGCTAAGATCGTAAAAATAGCGGGCTTCAGATCTGAATTCAATGAGAAATGTCATGTAAGATCCATACATTGGCATCCCTGCTACTGCAAAAAAAAAAAATCTTGTTGTCAAGAGATTAATGTGTCTCCTTAGATAACAATGTTATAAAGACTGGATTATATAAACATGGTGTTACAAAGAACAACCAAGTTTTTGAAATGTTTTCCCATGATGATAACAGTTTGACCATTCGCAGTTTTCATCACTCAGCCGTGACTCTGCAGGGAGACAATAATACTTCAATTTCAGTAAGAGTTGCTTGTAGTAAAACTGGGGCAACTAGCCTCCGATACGGATTTGCTCGTACAATTTCTTTAGTAAGGTGAATCGTAGCGAACATAAACTCGAGCAAAACGTCATATAATTTATATAAGCTCGTTACCATCACTACACTACAAAACAGCTAAAAATAAAACAATGAAATATTACATCTATCTGCAGTACATGCAGCAATACTCATTACACAGTGAATACAACTTTATTATTATTATTATTATTTCTAAAAAGTTAGGCTTATCGAATGTATCTAAATGGCATAAGGAGCAAGGGCGCGGGCAAGCAAACGGTGATAGGTGAAAAAAAAAATACAGCTATTAAATAACTCTAATAAAATTGGATTGGAAGCGAATATTAATAAAACAAACTAAGTGGGCACACATAGAAATGCACTGTTAAATGGGAATGGATACTTAACAAATGAGGGACGTTTTCAAAAAGTGTCGGAATTCAAATACCTAAGAAGAATATTTACAAAGAGTAATTAAACATAAGTTCAACACTGGAAACGCATCCTATTATGTACATTACAGTGACTATATTTATCGCAACTTCTCTATAAAAATGTTAAACTAAAAATGTATCATGATCTTATTTTCATATTGTTGGGTCGGAAAGGACTGTTAAGGTCTATAAAAAAAAAATCAAATATCTCTTTCTTGGCCAAACGACAGTTCCCATTTGGTGGGTAACAAAAAATATAAAATTGTGATCCTTTCAGTTATACTATATGTATTTGGTTGGAAAAGTCTTTTGTACTAAAGCGATACGTACAGAGAGAAAACTGCATAATATTTATGGGAAATCAGATGTAATAAGAACATTTAAGTCTTGTAGACTGCGATGGTCAGAATATGTGGCACAAATAGGGAATAGATGATGGACCACCATCAAGAATGAGGTGGGAGAATAGCATTAACCACGATTTAAGGGTAATTAATTATATGGAAATTATTAGAATTAGAATATGTATGTATGTATGCATGTATGTATGTATGCATGTATGTATGTATGTATGTATTATGTCCACGCGCCCATGAACTGTACCCGTGAGTTAGTTATTAAACTTATTGACAAAGATATGAAAGCATTTTTTTTTTCTCTTACATGTTCCAGCATTCTAATTAATTCCATTAAAACTTTTCATCATCATTAAGGCCACGACTTTTTATGAACTTATATATTGCCCATGCTAATAATTCGAAAAAATGCTCTAAAACTGAAAAATATTTTCAAAACATTTAAACAAAAAATGGGAAAACAAGTAATTAGATAAATTAATATTAAAACTGAAAAATTGCAATTAAACGTAAGATTTTACCAGACGCTTCTACCGATCTGATTCTGACCGTACAAACAACTAGAGATCTTATCTTATTAATTCAATCAAGATCGGACTTTAATGAAGGGATAAGATCTAAAAAAATGATTTGGAATAGAGACATACTCACCAAGAGTAAAATGGCAAAGTACAAAATGTATTTCAATCCAGTTATAACATATGAATGTGAGACTTGACATATACAAAGAAAGAATTGAGAAAGAATCCAAGTTTTAGGTATAAACATTTCAAGGAAAATATATTAAAATTATTTGGACATGTGAAAATAATTGAAAAGGGAATTTAGAGTCAGATGTAGCTATCATCCAATCATATGTATTCGCAGTTCTCAGAACCTTATACTCTAGAGAAGCCAGACTGATTTGAAGTCTTTAATTGCCTATTATTCAGTGGCACATATAGGAATTGTTATTGGTGGTTTACTACAGCACAGAAGTACGAAGGGAAGACCACGACAAACATGGATTAACCAAGTTGAGAGAAAAAACTTACAGAAAGGGGATTCAAATAGTAAGAACTAAGAGGAAGAAAAGCATGGGAGGATAAAAATAAACGGAGACATTTTTTTTTGGAGTCGAGTTTCCAAAAGGAGGAGCTGACAAGAGGATGATGATGAATTATTTGTAAAAACAATTATTTACATACGAATGCCGGACCCAATCATCATATGAGAATAATTTAACACTACCTATTTCAGGTAACGATTAGATGTTTCATTTTTATTTGAAATGAATCGCAACCCATCTTATCATGGTCCTCATGGGACCTGGTACAAGTCGTAATATCTGACCAGAGACCTTGAGTCCCTTATACCAAATCACTTCGTCAACATCCGTGAACACCTGTGAAAATTTGTCGTTAGAGTTGTGTTACACTCTATATACAGAGTGTCCCAAATTGATGTATACACTCTTTGAAACGTTATTTCTGAGCAACGAAATGAGACAGAAATACAATTTTTGTTGTTTATGATCCACAAAGCACTGGAAAAGCATAACAACACATTCATCGATCTTCACGTCTTTATAAACAACAATGTCGGCGAGATTATCATTCGATGAACGTAAGTGGATACTGAAGTGTTATTGGAAAGTGGAGAATGTTGTTGAAGTGCAACGCCGTTGGATGGTTGAATTTGGGACACCACCACCAACAAGGGTAACAATAACAAGAATCCGAGACAAGTTTGAAGACTGCAACAGTACTCTCGTTATCACTCGAACGTCTCTTTCTTCCGCACCGACCTTCCGACACATCTTGCACCGTTCCATCGTCTTCAAACTTGTCTCGGATTCTTGTTATTGTTATCCTTGGTGGTGATGTCCCAAATTCAACCATCCAACGTCGTTGCACTTCAACAACATTCTCCACTTTCCCAATAACACTTCAGCATCCACTTACGTTCATCGAATGATAATCTCGCCGCCATTGTTGTTTATAAAGACTTGAAGATCGATGAACGTGTTGCTATGCCTTTCCAGTGCCTTGTGGATCATAAACAACAAAAATTGTATTTCTGTCTCATTTCGTTGCTGAGAAATAACGTTTCAAAGAATGTATACATCAATTTGGGACACCCTGTATGATTATTTTAAGTGACTTTCATTTATTAGTTCTGAAATGCTTATTTCGTGGTACGCATGCTTAGGTAGCAGATTCAAAGAAAATACAAACAGCAATTATGTAAAGAGATTTATCAGCATTTTCCCATCTTATGCTGAGATTATAATTGAACATTATATTACAGTGAACTTCAGGGCCATTGCACTAGAAAAGATAAAAATTGTTTATTCAAGTTAACTTAATTTGACGAACTAGCATGCATTAAAAACAAACATAGACCTATCTTAATAATAGTAAAGATAGAAATCACGCCATAGTTCTATCAACATACTATGCATGCAACTTGCAGTTCAACAAACTAACTGCAGTTAAATCAATTCTTACATCCATTAAGTAAATAAAAAAAGAAGTAATCAATGAAAAACATGATTTTTTAAAAGACTTTTCTTAGTCAAGTAAAGGGACAAAATAAGTGTTGTATAATCTGTAATGTCTCACAAATATATAATCCAGAGGTCCGAGTTCAAGTCCTGTCCGAGCATTTATTTTTCTTATCATGTCACACACACACACACACACACACACACACACACACACACACACACACATACACATACACACATATACGAAGGGCTTGGGGCAATAACATGATAAGCCACATATTGTTCTTTCTGAGATATAAGGATTTTAATGCTTCAAAAAATGAATTGGGTAGTATTGTTGTTAATATATTGTGTGTCTATATGTTCTAACTCATCACTGGTGCACTTATAAATTATTTTAGGATATTTCAATACATTGATATGCTATCATTGCAATAAATGGCATTTCTTAACAGAATGTGGCTTACCATGTTACTGCCCTAAGCCCTTCATATATATATATATATATATATATATATATATATATATATATAGCCTGATCCGACATTAAGAATATTTTTAAAAATATTCTCGTCTTCTTCTTGGTCTTCCTGCAGTTCTATTTCCTTCTGGTTTACACAACAATAATCATTAAATGAGTCATTGTTCATCTATTCTCTTTTATGATATTCAATCGTTTCTGTTATATTGAAAGGATTTAATTTTATACCGTTGATGTAGGATATAGGGTTCCTTCAATGTTAACATTGTTAATACTATAATTAGAACGATAAATCCAAAAGTGTCTTAAATAGTATTTTTTTATAGTCTGCAAGGTATATAACTGGCTGTTCCTCTTAAAAATGTCATTCTTTTCTCTAATTTTCTTCTGTCTGATCTGTTAGTTAATGGTCCAATTGTCACTACCATACATTAGCATTGCCATCACTTTATAAAATTTAAACACACGGATATCATCACAAAATGTGCAAAAATACAAAATTCCACCAACCGAGTGATTCGTGTGAATGCAAGATATGCGACCAAAAGTGTGGGCGATACCATTACAAACAATGCAGAATATGGACAGGATCACTGAACGAACTCATAAAAGACAAATCATAAACTTATAACTTAATGCTCTTTCGAGTGCCTCTTACCAATTTATTATTATACAATTTAAACCGACTTAGTTTGTTGTCTAAGAGTTCTTAGGTTACTACAAATCATTTTATTTTTATCAAATTTCCAATAACATATTCCTTTTGAATGCTTATCATACAATCTAAATAATTAAATAAATGTACTTGTTCAATAATACAGAGTGTAACAGGACCTCACCGACAAAATTATAGGGATGATAGGCCATGCAAATAGGATAATTTTTTATGAAGGAACATATTGTCGCAAACAAGTCGTTTATGAGTTATGCGCAGATGAAGGTGTTCACCCTAAAGGTCGGAATTGAATAGAAACAATTTTACACGTATCATTTTATTGAAAAATACATTTTTTTACAATATGTGTTCAAACAGTCGATCCTGTGCCTCGCTGCATGTTTTATATCGTTCGCAGCAACGATCGACCAGCACAACCTATCATGACAGGATTCTTTTTGACGTCAAAACACTTATTATAAAAGCATGTCTTTTTTCAATAAAATGATACGTGTACAATTGTTTGTATTCAATTCCGACCCTTACGGGCGAACACCTTCATCTGCCCATAACTCATAAACGACGTGTTTGCGACTACTATGTGTTCCTTCACAAAAAAATGATCTTCTCTGCATGGCCTAACATCCCTGTCATTTAGTCGGTGAGGTCCTGTTACACTCTGTATAATTATTTACTAACATTCTGGATCTTATAGGTTGATATAAAGGCTGAGGGACCTGGCATGTTGACCACCCCTATACTGGCTGGGATATCATCCACCTCTGTGATTAATAAGTGGATATGAAGACTTGTAGGCCTGGCGCGCCATGGAGTGAAAAAAAATAAATAAATGTCTAATTCACTGATTCTGTCATGCTCGTATTTGAATTGTAACCTGAGATTTTAAAGATCATCGTTAAATAAAAATAATATTTATCTCTCTACACCTAGGTTTTTCTAATGTTCTTTTCCCCAATGAAACCAATTTTACTTTCACCCTTCCGGGTTGCACGATCTGCCCATATAAAACATCTAACAATATTAGGATACTGTCGAATCCGCAGTTTTATGGCCGCGCGAACAAAAGCTATCCATACATCACTATCCTAATATAACATTTTCCAATCATTCCTTGTATGATTTTCATCTCTTTCAAATCATGGTTAATATTATTCTCCTGCTTAATTCTAAACCGCCTTCCTTGGGCGCTTTCCTTTTAGTTTTCCTAAAATAAATTTACATGCCTCTCTTTCATTCTACATTCGTGCCACACGCCCAGTCATCGAATTCTACAAGGACTTAATTGTTCTTATTACATTACGTTTCCCATAAAAATCATGTAGCTCTCGGTTAAGTAGTTTTCTCCATTCATCTGTCTGTTCGTCTCTAATAGGCCCAAAAATTCCTTGATAACTTTATTTTCAAATATGCATAACATTTTTCCCTCTATTAAAGTAATGATATTATATTTCCCATCCATGTAACAGCGATATAAACTATGGAGCTAGATACTGCCAGTTTCCTCCATTCTCCCTCTTCCAAATTTTATATATATACTTACTGGCACTATCGAACCCGTAGGTTCATGGCCGCGCGGACATAAGCTCTCCATACACACCTATCCTGAGCTAACGCTTTCCAACCATTCCCTGTATAATTGACTTCCCTCAAATCATAGTTTATGTTATTCTCCCACCTCATTCTTGGTCTACCAACTGGGCGTTTTCCATCTTGCTTTCCTACAAGAAGCTTCCATGCAAGTATTTCATTCCCCATACGTGCAACATGTCCTGCCCATCGCAGTCTACGAGACTTAATTGTTCTTATTATATCTGCCTTCCTATAAAGATCATGTAGTTCATTGTTATGTAGTCTTCTCCATTCACCTGTTTGTTCATCTCTCTTTGGTCCAAAAATTTTCCTAAGTACTTTATTCTCAAATATCCGCAATCTCCTTTCCTCCCTTAAAGTAAGAGTCCATGTTTCGCACCCATATAATATAACTGGTAGAATAATAGTTTTATATATTTTCAGTTTAACGTTTTTTGAAAGGAGTTGGGACATCAAGAGTCTCTGCAATGCATAATAGCACGCATTTCCAGAATTGAGCCTATGTTTAATTTCTTTGTGTATCTCATTCCTATTTGTGATTATTTTCCTAGGTATTTGAATTCAGCCACTTCCTCAAAATTTCCCTCATTTGTCATTAGCCGTCCATTTACATTATATAATGAATTTCTACGTGTGACCATATATTTAGTTTTATTGATATTTACTTCCAATCCTAATTTCTTAGTGTTACTCAATAGTGTGTGCGTGTTGTCCTTTAGTATCTCCTCGCTATCGGCCAATAATACTACATCATCAGCATAAATTAACAGCTTATTAATACCATTGAGTTGTAAGCCTTCCTCATTCTCTAAAGATTTAATGGCATATTCTAGTACAAAGTTAAATAGTAAAGGAGATAGTGCATCTCCTTGCTTCAACCCATTTTGGATTTCAAAAGTGTCCGAAAACTGTTTGCGTACACGCACCCTACTCTTTGTGCCATTTAGACACATTCGTATAAGCCTATATATATATATATATATATATATATATATATATATATATATATATATATATGTGTGTGTGTGTGTGTGTGTGTGTGTGTGTGTGTGTGTGTGTGAAAAGAAAAAAATTAACATCTGAACTGGGATGTGAACCCGAAACCTCTAATTGTATATGTTAACGCGATATCATATCATATATATATATCATCTTAAAGCACTACAACTCAAAATTGAATGTTTTGGCCTTCTCAATAATCTTCCTCCATACTCTTCTATCTTCTGCCAATTTCAGATTTGTCACCCTCATCTTCTTCAGATCCTCCCAAATATCATCCTGCCATCTCATCTTAGGCCTGCCAACAGCTCTAGTTCCTGTAGGCTTCCATTTATATAATTTTTAACCTAATCTCTGTTGATCCATTCTTATCAGATGACCAACCATCCAATCCTAAGAGATCTGACGTGATTTATTATAGTTTGATTTTTAATTATATTATTTAATCCACTATTTGTTTTCATTTTCCAAGTTGGTCTGGTCCTTTATTTGGACCATACATTTTTCTAAGTGTCTTTCTTTCGAAAATTAACAATTTTTGTTTATTCAGGCACTCCATGTGGTAAATGAATAGGCGCAAGGGTAAGTTCTTCTCAATATTTCTTCCAATTTCCAGGCCAAAAAGTTCATTCCACCACTTCTCCATGCACATGTCAAACATGTCGTTCTATTTCATCTGCCTTCGCGATGATGCGACAGGTATGGTCAGTCGGCATCCTTGCAAATCATAGATCATCAAATAATAGGAGCTTAATCTCGAATGGGATTACGCCAGATACGATTACAGGATTTACCGTTACTATATCATATATGTAAATGAATTAATGAAATTGAAATGAAATAGAAATGGCAATCTGTTCAATTGTATTGCAGTTCGTTGCGCTGTTGATGTAAAGAAAATTGCATTTTGTATGGGCAACATGTTTCCACAAACACTATACTGAGGCTATTCTCAGTTGACTTAATGTTTTGTAATGTTGTACGCTTTAAAAATTGTGATGCGATGTGAACGCCCTTTGTTTGGTCAAATGTAATATATACTTAAATTGTATGTCACGAAATGTACATTGACCGTTTATGATGTCTTGGTTAAAGATGGCAATGAGCCGATCCTATCAATTTCTTCACGTATATTAAAAAAAAACTAGTCATTCACTTTTTTCCCCTTGAATACTGATTGGCGTCAAATAGGGTTACCATCTGTCCATCATAAAAAAAAACTTTTCATATTAAATGAGAACGCTTCCGGTCAATAAAAATATAAAGGTTTAAATGAAAGGAAGTCCCTCACTTAGGAACTGCGTAAACTAAGCGAGTTGTTTAACTCCAAGTTATGGTCCGATTTTACTGTTTACGGAATGTATGTTTTTATTTTTCTAAATTAGATAAACTTAATTTATTTTTTTATTATTACTGGGACCAAAAACAAATATCAATAAAACTAAATATATGTTCACACAGAAATACATTATATAATGAAAATGGACAGCTAAAATAGGGGAATTTTGAGGAAGTGGCTGAATTGAAATACCTAGGAACAATAATCACAAATAGGAATGAGATGCACAAAGAAATTAAACATAGACTCAATTCTGGAAATGCATGCTATTATGCTTTACAGGGATTCTTGTCGTTCCAACTCCTTTCAAAAAACGTTAAACTGAATATATAAAACTATAATCTCTCTCCCAGTATATGATATGATGTGGCAAAACTTAAACTTCAAACTTTCAGGGATGAAAATTAAAGGGTTACGAGTATTTAAGAATAAAATTAGTAGGAACATTTTTTTGACCAAAGAGGTGATTGGAGAAGACTATATACCAGTGAACTACATGGTCTTTATAGGAAGCCAGATATAATAACAGTTAAGTCTCTTAGACTGCGAGGGGCAGGACATGTTGCACGTATGGGGAATGAAAGAGGGGCACATAAGCTTATTGTAGGAAAACAAGAGAGAAACCGCCCAAGACCAAGAATGAGGTGGGAAAATAACAGGGGAAAAATTAACCATATTAATATTGAACCCCTTAAAATAACTATAATTAATCGCCCTACATTAATCATAGTTTGAGGGAAGTAAATTATACAGAAAATGATTCGAAAACATTAGCTCAGGATAGGGATGTATAGAGAGCGTATGTCCGAGCGGCCCTGCCAGTGAGTTAGTTATTATTTATTTGTATTACGAATTTTGTAAATATCGCTATCGTTTACAGTTTCACTTGCCAGAGCATGAATTTAACTTCCACACTATAACATAAACTGTCAAAGTAATCTCTAAAAATAATTGGAAAACAAATTCATTATTTAGTAACAAAATTAACACAAACGCCTTTTCATTTATTAAGGTTAATCAATATTGTAAACTAAACGTTTTTATATGTAACCGATATATTAGTACATTGCTTATCATTATTTTTCTTTGTATTTTTGATAGCGTTGTCTACTGTGTAATTCAGCTTACTTTGATTATTTACTATTGGTTGTGTTAATTTTGTCCACCCTTGCGGTCTCGGGGTACACAGCGGACCCTGATTCAATTTTTTCCCTCACTTGTGAGACAAATATCGGGAAATGTCAAGGTCGAAACGAATCCAAGAACATCATCTGGCCAACATAATTATCACTGTCATATTGACCATGCCCATGTTGTGTGAGTGGATGGTGTTGTTTCGTTTTAAATAATGTGTTACTTGGGAGTCCTACATTGAGCTAATCACTCATTTGGGGAGGCCCTTCATGTCCTCCGGTGGCCAAAAAAAATATATATATTTGTATGATTCAAAGTTTAAATCCCTTTCCCGATAGATTGTTCCATTGTAAGGCTTGGGTGACGTGGGGCATATGAAAGTACCTACATGAGAGGTTACATTATGATGTAGAAGAAGGAGGAAATTAAGGAGCAGGAGAAGAAGCATTAATTTTACAACGATAGGAATTTTTCATCATCATCAACAATCACGGATTAAGCCCATGTGGCTTGTTCCAGTTTCCTTAAAGGAAATTATTCCTGTGTTTGCCCATGGTCTGGAATTTAGATTAAGTTTAGGTTAAGAACTCTCCTGGTGCTTCATTATAATTTATCAGCCATTATACCATCGGGGTAATGTAACTCTGTCTTCCAGGTGCCCCAACTTAAGAAATGGATTACATATCCGCCAATATCAGGGGAGACAGCCAGAAATATCATATAAGACAACCTGGTGGTATTTTTAAAGTATATTTTAACATATATGTTCACCCTAAATTGAATAAAATAACATAACATTAATACACAAAAAATATATAAAAATGAATTTCCATTTGATGAATGGTCATCCATACATTTAGAATACAAATTCAGAACAGTCTCACACACACACAAGACTATTAAAATGGTCAACCATACATATATATTACTTGTATTACTGCCATTTTGGGCAAATTTTAATTTAATGCCTAATATTATAATTATTGTGATTATCTTTTTTTCTGTACCGGTAACGTATTGTATTAATTAAATAAAAATAAAACTTAGTTTTATTTGATTTTCATATTTATTAAGATATAATTTAGTTACAGCTGTTTCGGTACACTGTACCTTCTTCAGATATGTTAAATTATGAATTGTGTTATTATAGTACATATCAACTCATCTAAGCAACAATAATTTATTTAATTTTTTTAATTTAACAAAGGCGATTCATTCTAATCAAGTTGAGAATTTAACAATTTATTACTACTTTACAACACAACTAGGAGATTGGATGGACCGACAAAATTGGCTATTAGGAATCGGACGATGTCAAAGACATTAATCAACCGATGATCTATCTACTACTACTTTTCAATTTATTTATTTCTACAGCCTCCAAAAGGTCCAACTTCTTACCCTTATCACAAACATGTAAAATTTCAAAATTTGGATCGAAACAATGATTAATTTGGAATAGGTGGTTAACATATTTTGAATATTATAAATTTAATATTTTATGTTTAATAATAGTAGCTTTATTTTACCTCGTAGACTTAAGGCCTTTAGGTCTTGTCTACCACTTAACCAGGTTACAAAAAATACAAAAATTAGACTAAATTACAATAAACATAATTGACTACACGGTTGAATGAAAGATCATATGGCCTCTACTTCATCAAGCAAAATAAATAAATACTAACTACTAAATACTAAAAACAGACAAGACATTGGCCAGTTTTCGAAAAATCCATCCAAACCGTTTTTAACCTTGAAAAGAGGACACATCCGGGATAAAACAAGAGAACACATGGTAACTCTAATTTTAAATGATATCAAGAGAAAGTGTGAGTTATTGATCTGACTTGAAAGAGGTGTAGCAAGATTGGTTTTCTGAAGGAAACATTGAATCCTACAAATAGTATGAGTTAAATTTAGCACATACTTGTTGTTCCATTCTTGTTCAGAAGCCAGGAGAATCACAATGTTATTGTTGTTTTAATAGGTTGAATAAACTATCAAGCCAACTCATGTATACAGACCTACAGAATAACCTGATAGCTACAGAAGTCCGTCTCGCAGGAGTTGTATAAACTTAGCGAATTTCTCACTAAGTTCAATTTATCGTCTAATTTCGCTGATTAACAAACTCAATCTACAAACATGACGGCCGACAGAGCATTTTTTAAATTTCTGCTTTCAGGTAAACCTCCGCTTCTAATGTACTCAACCCTGGGGAAAAAAAAACAGGTCCAAAACTGGCACAGGTTTTAATTCCTCTTTTAACTTTCCTTTTTTATTAAACATGCTTAAATATGTTCACTAAATAATAAGCGAAATAAAAAAAACTTAAACCCCAAAATTAGGAGGGTGTGGATTACTCCAGGTATATAATTTATTAATGAGAATTGGCTGCAAAATTAATTTTATTTGAATTTCTATTAGAATTATTGGAGGAACCCTAGTTAGATTAATTTGATAACAAGATAGGTTGATACCGTATATCTGTTTTTTTTTTCTAAGTCAACTTCCTCCCTTTTAGACTGTCTTGTAGCTAATATAATGAATAATTTCCTTATCTTGTTATTACCATACGAAGCGGAATAAAGAACAGTAACCATTTAAAAATAATAAAATGAATAAATATTCACTTAAAATCTTGTTTTTTTTTTCTGAGGATGAGTGAATGGTAGGATACATTTTGTCATGACCATTTTTTTATGTCTAATATGACCATTTTTTTCTAATAGGAACGATGGAGAGTGTTTTTTTTAAATATTTTCATGGGTACAAACCTAAATCACTACATTCTTCGGAATTCGCTAGCAAATCACATACGGCCTGTGAATGAATTATATCGAATAAAATTATCATGTTATACGGCGTAGAGAAGTTGTGGACAAGCAATTAATTAAATATACGAATAGGAAGTTGCTTGGCTACTTAGTATTTTTATTATTTAACGACGGTCTTCATAACTTTAGTTGATGAAGACTTAGTTTGTCCATAGCTGTGGTCTCAGCATACGTAGTATCGCAGTCTCGTACGCAGAGGGTCTGGGTTTGATCCCCGGACGGAACAGATTTAAGGGTGGTGTTTTTTTTCGGGATTTTTCCTCACCTGTAAGACAAATCTCAGGAAACTTTAATCCGAAACAGTCCCTTAACATCAATTGGCCATAATCATAATTATCATTATTATCACATTTTCCATAAACCAAAAGATAGGTATATTACTGTTAATAATATAACTTCCGTTTAGTGTGAATGTAATGCTGGTGTTGACTCGGCGCAGACTCTGGATTGAGGTGAGGCCCACCAATACAATTCTGTGATCAAAAAAGCATTTAATCCAAAGTCTGAAATCCTTCTCTCGACAAGTCGTGCCACTGTAAGACTCCAGTGGCGTGGGACATGTAACATTACCTAGAAGCGGAGAGGTTAAACTAAGAAGAACAAGATGTTGAAAAAGACTGATTTATCACGTACATTTTTATCGTTTATTTAATGAATGACTTAATAAAACCTGTATGTTTTTATTGCGAAATTACTTATCTAAGGTGATACGTTACCACTTAGATGTCTGCATTCAGAAGAGATTAGCGAAACGTTACAAACTATCACGTTCGGGAGGGGAGACATGTCTGCTTGAACCAAAGTCTCTGATAACACAAGGAAATGTATATTATATCAATATTTGATTACCTTATCACTGAAATTCTCAAGTAAAATGCAATACTCCAACCATAATATTCTAATGTTTCTCATTCCAGACAAAATCAGCCAAGCAATATTTTCTGGTACAATTGATTTAAAATTTAATCAAAATAAATAGAAGAATAAACTATATAATTGAACAGTTTGCTTCAAATTTATGGTAATTCCGCTTCTTCAAACATTTTGAATTTTTTTTGCACAAGATGAGACATAACTACATGGTTTAAGATAATATTAGAAAAATAAACCAATAGAACAAGTGACAAAATATAACTTCCTAGGTTGCGAAATCAGATATAAATATCAAACTAAATAAGTTTAATTATATAACAGGAACACTAAAAAGAACTTTGAAAATACAGCCCGAAAAGGCTCTATAATGCAATTATACAAGGTAATGGCAGTGCCTATTATTACTTATGGATCAGAAACATGGATAGTGACAACACAACAATCTACCAGAATACAAGCTGCTGAAATGAGATTCCTCATACCAATAGCAGGATATCAAAGAACAGAAAAAAACACAGAAATAAAACAGCAACTAAAAGTAGGGGAATTAAACACAACAATTATGAAATACAGAACAAACTGGAAAGAACGCTTAGCAAGGATGACTGAGAATATAATACGAAAAACACCATACAAATATTCACCACGAGGAAGAAGCTTGGGAAAACCCAAGAAAAGATGGAAACAGCAGCAATTTGGAGCCGGAAAAGGATAGTAAAAAGGTCTAAACCGTGATGAAGAGAAAGAAGAAATTCGTATGTTCAATGCTTCTTTCATGAAGACTCTCCTCTGGTCCCTATCTTCAGTCAACTGAGTCCTATTAATATCTCTGAAATCCAATTTCCTAATATTAATCCGAATATTCCACCCTCTTTCGTCTAGATCTCCATAATGGCCTAATGGAGCCGCTACTTATTGTAGCTTCCAAAATTCGTCACGATGCTGGGTGGGCATCGGTCCTACACTGGCCGAAATTCCATGAGAAAATTTAATTCCCATGGAGACTCGAACCAGCTCAAGTCCCGTAGCTCTGCGCCAAGGCATCTTGCCTTATTCATTGGGCTACAGCGCGGGACACATATTTCCCTTAATGATAGATCAATTAAACAGATTTTATATTATAATAATAGTGTTTTTAGGGACATGTTTATTTTTGTTGACATCATACTTTTGACTGTGGATGCTGGATCTTTTTTTTTTTTCAGCTGATGGGAACTCCGACAGCAAAATGTTTGAAAACCCTGATATAGTATATGGATTAGCTTTAAAATTCCAGGGGATGACATATTCATTTGTACAATTTAACACACAGATTTCTCTCAGGAGAGTTAATTAGTGAATTATGAAATTATGTTGAAAAATTGAATAAAACGTTTGTTACTAGAAAAGGTAAATGTATAAGGAATAAAAAAAAATACCTTTTTTTTAATTGCAATAAGAACTTTCATGGAAGAGCAGAAAAAGTTTATCCTCCTGGTAATAAATACGCAGCTTTAATAAGAACATTATTATAGCATTGGGGTAATGGATAATCTGGATAATTTAAATAAAAATGAATATGGTAGTTGATAATTGAGAAGTTTACAATTTTTCAGGAGAGTTGTGATCTGAATTACCTGGTGTTTGCTTTACTTCAGGTAGGTATATGAATTTTATTTTATCTACTATCATAATAATCATCAGCGAGGCTATGTGGCGCAAAACGGTAAGTCGCTCACCTCTCACCGCTGTGATCTCAAGATCGAGTCTCGGTCACGCCAAGTGGTTTCGTGGTGGATGAAACTGAGCTTGGGCAGGTTTTTCTAGGGGTTTCTCCCGTTTTCCCCTGCCACAAATTCCATTCTACCATTTCTTCATACTCATATCCATTTCGTTTCATTTCCTACATCCGCCCCTGTGATGGTCAGGGATAGTCGACCGGCCCCTTGTAGTTACACAGACCTCTAAAAATATAGGGGTTTCGTCTCATCTCATTCCTCGACCCGACCCTGAGTTGGACACGAGTTGAGAATATTTATATATTAGAACAATCAGCGACGCTTTAGTTAATAGTTACTAAGAAAAATAACTATATATTATAATCTAACAAAAACACGCTATCAAAACATAAAATACAGGTTCAACCAAACGTAAAATACATTTTAATTATGATTTCGTATAAATTCATAAATAAACTTTCTTTGACTTTTCTGGAAGTATATTAATAGTTGCATCTTGGACAGCTTTTATAATTATTCCTGACGAACCGTAAAAATCCCTTCTCCGTTCAGTTTTACTTTAAATTCACATATGAAACTAGCACCCAAAATTGCATAATATAACAGCAATGTTTGTCGATTTATAGTGTTTTTTTCTTTCCAAAGCCCACATTATTCTTTCTCTAAACATATGTTCTCTATAATACATACATTTCATTAAACATACTAAATATACAACATATACTAAAATACTCTGAACGTAGATAAAATATTGTAGACAAACACGTTACAAAATTAGGTTTAGTAGCTAGTCGTCTAAATAACTATTATTTCATATTATGTCTCATTTCAGTACTTTATGATTTTACAAAAGGCCCGAAAATGTAACTTTCAGTAATATGTACTTTAGTATTAAAATAACCGGACGCATACTCGTATTTCGCCAAAATATGAATAAACCATGGAAAATGTAATTAATACACATTTTTAAAAAATCAAGCAGAAATTGTAAGGACTAAATAATTGTTCATAGGCCTATTATTGGTGCATATTTGATAACAAAGCTAAATAAAAATAAAATATTTCCACGTTACAAGAAAAAATCTGTGATACAATTTGCATTTCAAGTTAGCAATTGGCACTACTGATAAAAACGACTTCAATTTATTTCAGTGTTACAAATCGGTAACAATGCAATTAACTGACTACACATCAATCATGTTCTATAATTTTATAAACTAACTATCGAACCCAGAGGTTCATGGCCGCGCGGACATAAGGTCTTCATACATCTCCATCCTGGACTAATGTGTTCCAATCATTCCCTATATAATATACTTCCCTTAAATCATGATTGTTATTCTCCACCTCATTCTTGGTCTATAAATTGGGCGTTTTCCTACAAAAAGCTTCCATGTATATTTTTCATTCCCCATTCGTGCCACATGTCCTGCCCATCGCAGTGTAAGAGACTTAACTGTTATTAACTCTGGCTTCCTACAAAGACCATGTACCTCATTGTTATGTGGTCTTCATGCACCTGTTTGTTCATCTCTTTGGTCCAAAAATTTCCCTAAGAACTTTATTCTCAAATATTGGTAATCTGCTTTCCTGCCTTAAAGTAAGAGTCCATATTTTGCACCCATATAATTCCTTTTGTCAATATATCAGGGGTTGCTGCACACTTGGCACTTTTAAGTCACGCTTATGCAGTTACCTGTAGTCAAATAATTAATTTCTCTCTAGAGTTGAATTTATTATATGTCATTAATAATTTTTCACACTTTTTTCTATCTTGTATATTTTATATTTAATTAGTTATGTCTAGATTAAATTCTAAATATTTTGTAAATAATAATTATATTGTAGACATACTATGTAATATTTATTTTTATTGTAAATAGATGTAAGAATCATTTTTGCATCTTCTAAAACCTGGTTGAGTGGTAGATAAGGCCTTAACTCTGCCAGGTAAAATAAAACTATTATTATTTATTATTATTATTATTATTATTATTATTATTATTATTATTATTATAACTGGGGGAATTACACTGTTATATATTTTTAGTTCAACGTTTTTTTTAAAGGAGTTAGGACGACATAGTTCATACAATAATTAATTTTTGTTGGTATACATTTTGGATATATTACTTTTATTCGTATTTTATCTGGAAAATGTTTTAAAATCGCAATATAAATTACAGGCGGTCTCTATCCATACATCACCAAATATATTGGCAGCTAGGTTCTTAAACCCAGTATAAAGACCATATTGAATTTATAAGTTGGACATTTGTAGAGCACAGCCATGGTCAGTATTCGCATTTTATTGACAGTAAAAGAATATTATATTTGAAATAAGAACAGAAAGTGAAATGATAAGTTGGGTGCAATTCGAAAAATTTGTCCCCGTCTTACTTACGAGTGAAGTAATATAATCCTCCAATTTATTCGATCCAACTTCCATAACTTTCCTTTTCCTTGATTGATTCTTACAGCTCAGCAGAATGAAATTACCACAGGGAAATAAATCTTTCAAAATATTATATGTATCTATGAGATGAGGTACAGAACTAGATTTCAGACTGATATAAAAAGTTCCGTTTTAAAAAAGAAACTTAGTAACTTCATGATCAAAAAATAACATATGTTTCTTCCTATTTTACGTCATAACTCTTAACCGTTTCAAATAACTGAAAGGGAAACCTTTATTTTTACTTCAACCTTATTTATAGACGTTTTAACATATATTATCGCATTGCGACTTAGAAACTTTGCTAATTCAAGATTTTAAGTTAAAAAGTAAACTAAAAGCCTTCAAAGTCGTCGTCTCGGTGGATTGGAAACCCAATTTCAATTCTTCGCGGTTCAATTGGAGTACTGGTGGTGGGCCACACCGGGATTTTTCGAGTTTTCTCGGGACTCTCCCGTTTCCCGAATGCCATCCTACCAACACTCTCCACTCCCCTTTTTTTCACGCTCGTTCATTTCATTTCTCATTCATTAATTTCACTCTTCACCCAATTTCATGTTAGATAAAAAAATAGTTGGTTTGGCGAACCACAGGTGTTAAAAATATGTGGTTGTGGGGATAAAATGCGGGACATACCAATGTGTTTTCTCATGACTCCAAGCCTCAGTAACAATTGGGGGGGGGATAATAGGGGCCAACGGGATAATTTTCGTTCCTCCTCGCGACTGTAGGTGCGAGTCATGAGTGCAGCACTTGTTATGTCTGACCAGGAGGAAGACCCATAACAAACTCCATAACACCGTAGAGTAGAATTTCATTACATTAAAGCAGTTTAAGGAAGAGAGAGAGAGAGAGAGAGAGAGAGAGAGAGAGATAGAGAGAGAGAGAGAGAATGTGAAATAACAATGTTTAACAATATAGGGGCAGCTCTAAACTGTTTTGCCTTGAAAATCTAGGGATCAATGTCAAACCACAATTAGTCTCGGAGGTCTAGAGGTTAAGTTCCTTGCCTCTATTCCCGAGGGTTGCTGGTTCAAACCCAGCTGGGGTTGATGAATTTTTTAGGGTGGAAAAATCCAAGAGACAAGTCCTCTGAGTGGACTTCAAACCGAGGGTCCCGAGTCTGAAGATTCCAGGGCTCATAAAAGAACCTCAAGTCTAAATTGGACCTGAGAAAAATGTAATTGACCTTTCCCATCCAAGTAGTTTTTAAATTATCTAACATATATCTCTCTGATGTGATATGCTAACCACATTTCAATCGCTGACATCTGTAGATAAATAAGCGTAAATAAAATAGCTTGGTACGTAATTCACGATGGGGAGAACCTTGTCCCCAAGTGGGGAGGGAGTATGCAACTTTCACCCCTAACTTAAAGGTATAACGCCTGCATGATTTTGACTAGAAAACCTGCTTCACAGTCATGTCAGAGAAGTTGCCGTATGAATAAGGCGTTTTTCTAATTTTGTGTCAGTTTAGGTAAAAACTGCATTCAAATTTAAGCGAATGTGTTAACAACTGCTATATCCATAAGAATGGCATAAATATAATTTCCTAGACCATTTATTGGTTTCAGATTTTTTATTTATTTGAAAAAAATCTGTTTGGTTTTTTACATTTGACTATCTTATCAACAGCTAAATATTTTATACTCGTATTTATATAATATATAGTAGCTCCCAATCGATCTTAATGAATGAGACTATTTTCTATACACATGGTCTTTTCATGGATGAGTGTAGATGTGTATGCAGTGTACACATAGATTATATTTATATATTATATTCATTGTTTTGACACAGGTGTGTAGCAATGTAGGTATTTGTTTATATTAAGATTATTTTTATAATTATTTTTTAATTCATGGAAAAATAATGCACGTACGGCCAAGCAGGCCCGGCGCAATGTAAATGCATATGTATTTTCTTTCTTTTGAAAATAGAGGCAATTAAAAATATGTCCTCTGAATATACTTGTTATTCTTCGTGAATGAAAATAATAATATTCAAAGCATAGAAAATTTTCTAAAATATACCTAATCAATAATAATCATCATCAACAATCACGGATTAAGCCCATGTGGCTTGTTCCGGTCTCATAGATTCTCATTCAAAAAGTTGGATCCATCTCTTTTTTGGTCTACCAACATTCCTGCCTTCTTTTGGTTTGTAATTAAGTATAATTTTTGGTGTGCGTTCATCTTTCATTCCTTGAACTTTTTCTAGATTATTATTTTACCTAAAACTTTAAAAATATTTAACTCATGTCTAATATCTTCACTCCTTATTTTATCTAGAATTTGCAGCCAGTTACACTTTTTAGAAATCTCATTTCAGTTGTTCCTATTATCTTCTCTTCTCTTTTAGTTAAAACACAAAATTCACTATCATACATCAGTAAGGGGACTGCCATTGTCATACATCAGTAAGGGGACTGCCATTGTCATACATCAGTAAGGGACCGCCATTGCTTTACAAAATTTTGGTTTTGTTTCCTTTCTTGTATTTTCAAATATCCTCTTAATTGTGCCACATATATAATTAAATTGATTAAGTTTGTTAAAAATACCTTCTTAATTGTGGCACATATATACACATATATAATTAAATTTATTAAGTTTGTTAAAAATATATTCATTTTAAAATAGATTTCATAACCCAAGTATTTAAAATGGTTCACTTGTTCAACGGGTTTCCCCTCCAGAATTATTTTAGCTCTTAGGGTATCTGATCCTTTAAAAGCTAATACAGTATTTTCGTTTTACTTATTGATATTTTGAAATTATAATTCTGTATAATGTTATTTTGAAAGAGGGTGATTTCTGTAGTTTAATTCTATTGAATGACCTTAGTGATGGCAAATATTTTTGCGTTATCTATTCTATCACAATAGCCCTTTTGTCTTTCACTTTCCCCCTGATATTATGAGACTATTACAGATAATATATCATTTCTTTAAACTAAAGTAATTAAACAAAAATAATTATCTATATGAAAACATAATTTAACAAACAACTTGTTTGATCCAAAATTATTCAATAGCAAATTTCAATTAGGAAATTAGCACATCATTTTAAATGTATACTAATCTACAGTTTTAAATACTTGAATTAGCATACTAATCGCTGTTTACATTATTGTCAATTTTAATTTTCAATTAACTTTTCGTTCCTTCCCTTATTTTAACATCTCCAATTGTAGGCACTTGTGTACCGCAAGCCTCTCGGGATAATTTCCAATTCAATGTAGAATAATTTAAATTATGGATACCGCGATTCCATATAACTGTTAATAATTGTATTTTTGAGAATTAAAAAATAAATCACTGAATTAAATGAAAATAAAACTTAAAGTTTTATATAATTTTCATATTATTCACCACTGGACTTACTACTTTTCGGCTAGCAACCGACTGGTAGGAAATCAACTTGCTTTCAAGTCTCCAAAGATTCAAAACCGGAAGGTCTGTGGGTCGACCTTTTCGGAGATGGCGGGAGACCGTAACGGGCCACTGGGCCTAATACTTGAAAGGCAGATGATGATGATTAAAATATAAATTAGTTATAGCTGTTTCGGTACGTTCTACCATCTTCAGACATGATAACATGGTAATTTGTTATCATGTCTGAAGAAGGTACAAAGTACCGAAACAGCTGTAACTAATTTATATTTTAATAAATATGAAAATCACATAAAACTGTATAAGTTTTATTTTAATTTAATTAAATAAGTTATGGATTTTCATCAAGTAAACGCCAATTCAATTGATTACTTAAAAAATAAATAATTAGATAAAAGAGTTATTCAATAACAAACGTACGTCATTCTTTACATACACATTTTATTTGCATGTTTCGTAAATGGCCGACCTGAAACAATTATTTGAAATTAGAAAAAATCTCAGACAAATGCGCTCCCATATCTGAAATCCATAATGACTTTATCTGCTGTATATTTAGCCTACTTTAAATTAATTAAATGTTATTTCAGTTTTTAATTACAAGGTTATCATTCCTTAATTATATTCTTCTTCTTCATTTCATGTGATAGACCTACTGGTCTGTTACGGTCTCAATCCAACGTTTGAAGGGTCTGCCCAAAGATCTCTTGCCTGGTGGCTGGTAATTTAAGATTTGACGTGGTATTCTTTTTCTGCTCATTCTTCTTACATGAGATTTCCAGTTGTTTCTGTATTTTTGTACGTATTCCATGACTGATCCTGTTTGTAATTCTTTGAGAATCTCAGAATTCCTTTCATGGTCCGTTCTTAAGTAACCTGCAGTACGTCTCATAAATTTCATTTCTGCCGCAGTTAGTCTTTGTTCGTCTACACTGCGAATTGTCCAGGCCTCGCTGCCGTAGTTTGAAGGGTCTGCCCAAAGATCTCTTGCCTGGTGGCTGGTAATTTAAGATTTGACGTGGTATTCTTTTTCTGCTCATTCTTCTTACATGAGATTTCCAGTTGTTTCTGTATTTTTGTACGTATTCCATGACTGATCCTGTTTGTAATTCTTTGAGAATCTCAGAATTCCTTTCATGGTCCGTTCTTAAGTAACCTGCAGTACGTCTCATAAATTTCATTTCTGCCGCAGTTAGTCTTTGTTCGTCTACACTGCGAATTGTCCAGGCCTCGCTGCCGTAACATAATAGTTTCTAGTTCGTATGTGTTCCTATACTGTGTTTGGCGTGAAAACATTATTTATAATTCCTGTACTCTGTTAAAGTTTATAATTTTTTGACTAAAATATTTTTCCTCTTCGTATGTAATTTGGTATCCGAGATAGTTAAATATGTTAGTTTGTTCTAATATTTTATTATTAATAACAATCTTACTGCGAACTGGGTCTTTTCCTAGGAAAGCCATGACTTTAGATTTTTCTGTCAAGATGTCCATGTTGTAGTTTATTGTAATTTGGTGAAAAGAGTGGACTGAACGTTGTAGGTCATCTTCTGAATTAGCTATAAACACAATATCATTTGCAAATAATAGGGTGTCTAAATTATATAATCTATTAAGTGGTATAGTGCCCTGTGGTTGTAGTCTCCATTCTTTAAGAGATCTTCGTCCTCTTGGTAGCCTATATAATTATAAACAGCTTTGGGGATCCGATTTGAACTCATTCTTTCAAGATGGTGTTTCCAATTTAGTTGGTACTGTTTAATATATTCCAAAATTGACATAGTCTTCAATTCTTTAAGAAATCAGTGTTCCTTTTCCGATCCCATCTGGTGTAACCCGCTGTTCTGCGTATGAATCTCATTTCACAAGCCGTTATTCTGTTTTCATGTTGTCTTTTTAGTGTCCATGCTTCACTACCATAGGTCAACACTGGTATATCCAAAGTGTTATATAAACGTAATCTGGTGTTTTTTTGTAAAAGGGATGGTTTCATAACTTGATTAATAATTGAGTTCATGTATATTATGAAGAGCATTGGTGAAATACCACTTCCTTGTCTAACTCCTTGATTAATTGGTCTGCATTCAGAGATTTTATTTTCTATCTTAACTTGGATGTAATTATCCTTATAAATACCATATATAGCTTTTATCAGTTGATCTGGGATTCCATCATATTTGAAGATTTCTAATAATTTGTTTCTATTTACTTTGTCAAATGTCTTCAAGTCTCCTTATAAACACCATAATTATAAATATAAGAACTTATCTCTGGAAATATGAGATTAAAAATATCTAAAACTGTTATTCTTCCAGATTCAATAAATGGATGCGGATATGATCTTTATTTTTAAGGGAGCAAAAAATAATGAGCTTATATAAGGAAGTTCTTAGGAACATATTTGGATGAACACAGATGAACATACAAGTAAATGGAGAATACTTCATAACAGTAAGCTACATGATCTTTATGGGAGAAACCAAATGAATAAGAACAGTTAAGTCTCGTAGACTACGAGGGACAGGACATGTGGCACGAATGAGGAATAAAAGAAGGACATGGAAACTTCTTTTACGAAAACACCCTAGTAGGTAAGCCAAGAATAAGATGGGAGAGTAACATTCATTTTGATATGAATTGGATGAATTATACAGGAAATGATTCGAGGGGAAATGACTCAGGATAGGAAGAGATGGAAGAGGAAGCTTATGTCCATGCGGTCATAAACCTCTCGGCTCTATAGTCTCAGTGAGTTAGTATAAAATGTCTTAGAGTTCTAAGGCCTGTACAGATGTAAGAAGTTCTGAAGAAGAAGCAGAAGGGAAAGAAAATAATACAGTAAAACTTGTTTAATCCGAAACGTGAATAATGCGGAAATCTGACTAATTTATTGGTCCCGGCAAAATAATAGTAATTTTACGTGTATTAATTTTGCATAAAACGGAATCTGTCCAACGCGGAAACGGCAGGATTATTTCTACACAATTCACGAAAAAAATTATAGTGCGGAAAGACAGAGAGATAAATATTTTCCACTTCACTGAATTCTCGTTAGGCCAAGTAAACAATAAAGAATGATTCCTGCCGTTGGATGAAGTAGAGATTCTACGTGTACCTCAAATTTTCTTTCGGCCTCACTGCACACACGTTATGCGAAATACATATGCCTGTCTTACAAATAACCATTGCATGGTAAAATCTTAAATTAGTTTAAGTTCTGAGACTGATCTTTCACAGGTAGCGTTCTGAATTTACGGAATAAAGATCACTAAAACATCACTGTCATTAAACGAAAAAGTGAAAGTGATTGAAGATAAATCTCCTAATTTCCGGACCGATGATCCAAGGTCAAGCTTTAGCTGTTGCTAAATCCCTAGGGAATAACGATTTCGAGGCATCTTCAGATAGGTTGGGCAGTTTTAAAGACGACACAATGTAGTGTGGAATACAATTTGCGGGGAATGAAATGATGTGGATGAAAGTGTAGTTAGTGAGCGGAAACCTAAACTGCAAACTTTAATTTCAGGATATGCGCCTAAGAGACATTTTTAACGCTGATGAAACAGGACTGATTTTCGCGCGTTACCATCGAAGTAGCTCGTACATACTTTACTTCACTTTTCAACGACATCGGAACTACATTTAATCCAAGGTACATAAAAAGACAAATACGGTACCCTATAATCTAAGATTATTAATAAATTTTAGTTTTTGTTTATAATGTGGAAAAAAAAATGGCCCCATGCGATTCCACTTGGATCAAGTTTTACTGTATAAGACTTACAACCAGTTGTAGAGATGAAAATTGCTTTAGATTTTGGGATACAGAGGTTTTTATCGGAGAAATACAAGTATTTTTTAAATTAAAATGGTAAATTCTTTAAAAATGTGCCCCTTTTGAAATAGTTAATTTTAGGTGAACGAGTTCCTTGTTCTATAAAGTTAGTTTTTGTCTACTAATTACACAAAATATGTTGATTTTCTATTCATGTATACAGGCGGGTGGCTTATGGCATGCAAAAAGTACCTATAAGATGAGCGGTTAAAACTGGAATTGAATAGTAAATTAACATTAATTTATGAAGCACCATTCATTTCCAAGAGTTACAAGTCCATCCAATTAAAAAATATAGAAGTATTTGTGGATTTTGAGATATCACAAGAATGCACTTTCACTTACTACGGGAAACGATAGAATGTACTGGTCGATTCCGAGACGTTTGAAGAAGCCAATGCACTCGGCTGCAGTACAGTAATTTTCAAAATCGTTTCGTTACAATTACGTATTTTTATTAAACTAAACTAACTTTTTTCTAAATACGTATTTGGTTGGACGATGACGTTAAGAATTTTGGCAAACTTTCATTTTTGTAATTCTGTTGCATCAGGGTCACTAAATATCATAAACTTACTTACAATCTTAAACAGAACATATCCCACAATAATGCATACTATATAAGTTTCAGTTTACCTAATTATCCATTATAATTGCGTATTCAAATGAAAGTATAGAATGGTTTATAGATTAGCTCCCACTATGGATAGAGGTTAAGTTTGCGTAGCGTAATTTAGCTTCTGTTTGGTTTGTGAACTACCATATATTGGTTTCAGCGTTACCTGTGATTGAAATACTCCAGAATAGGGGACAAGATATGAATGCAATAATAATATCGCAATATTCCTAATATTTTACCTTTACTTCAAATTTTTCTTATTTATAGAAGCTTTTAACTTCCAAGCTCATATAGGACCTATTCATATTTATTCATTTTTTGTGATAATATAAAATCATGAATGCTGAAATGAATAGACCCGGTAATGGAATTCAAACCCAGAATTTGTTTTGAAGATTCAGGAACACTAGTAAAAATGTTCATTCGTGTTGGTCGGCATCGAGATTTGAATCCGGGACCTTCAAATTACGAGTCTGAAACACACGGCCAAATCATGTTTGAAACACACGGCAATCTTGAAATTAAAACACTAACAAAACAAATCACCCTAACCTTTATATTAGCCCTTTTTGTCTAACATAGATTATTAGTTACTGTTAAGTCATGTTGGTTAGGTATCTCCTCCGCCCTATTCTGGAGTTTAGCCATCTCCTAGGATATTTATTATAAGTTTAATATATTCATCACTGATTTCGTTAATACTGTACTAAATAAAACACAATCACCAACTGTCAGGTTAAAAATCGTGGACGTGTTTCGACAGCGTAGCTGCCATTTTCAAGACTGAGTAATAACTAAAGTAGAACCTACTCTCACTTAATCAAAACACGTCATCCAAATTTAACGCTACGATATATTCATCACTATTTCATTGTTTTCTTTTTCATGTACCGTATTCCAAAATTGTATGCTAGTTCTATATTGTTACTCTTTTTTCAAGTTTTAAATAACTTAATTTTGCTTCTGACGATCGTTATATATTTTATTTCGTTTGTAAGCGTTTTTCACCCATCATATTATTGGGGTAGTGTAGGGTAACCGTGCCTTCCAGGAGTCCCATCCTCATAAGTGGAGCACCAAAAATACCGAAATGACAACCTGGGGCACTAAATATGTATATATATTTTTTTCGTATTTATACATCGAACATTAATTGCATATGCTACATATTTCCTATTCCGGAGTAGGGGAAGGAATCCAAATACCTAACCGAAATATAACTAACTAAATCACTGGCACAATCGAACCTGTAGGTTCATGGCCGCGCAGACATAATCTCTCCATATATACCTATACTGAGCCAATGTTTTCCAATCATCCCCTGTTTAATCTACGTTCCTCAAATCATAGTTAAAGTTTTTCTCCCACCTCATCCTTGGTCTACCAACTGGGCGTTTTCCCTCTGGCTTTCCTACAAGAAGCTTCCATGCACGTCTTTCATTCCCCATTCCATGTCCTGCCCATCGCAGTCTACGAAACTTAACTGTTCTCATTATATCTGGCTTCCTATAAAGACCATGTAATTCACTGTTATGCAGTCTTCTCCATTCACCTGTCTGTTCATCTCTCTTTGGTCCAAAAATGTTCCTATTGTATTGTATTGTAAGCCCATGTTTTCCCTTTACAGAGATTTAGGCGCTCTCCCCCTACAGGGGAGAATTTGAACCATACTAATTTAGTTACACTTGTTTTCGTATAGATGTCATTTTGAGTGGTCCGTGGTCAGCGTTCCGCCTCATAGTGACATCTAGGAAACCAAGGTAGTACTAGGACGGGAAAATTCTGTAAATTTTGCTTAGAGGCCTTTTCATTCAGGCTTAAGGATTTTTTATGAGCCTTAATCTTCAGACTCGGGACCCACGGCTTAAAGCCCCTCCGGAGGACTTGCTCCTTGGATTTTTCCATCCTAAAAACCCAGGGACTACTGGCCGGGGTTGAACCCGCGACCCTTGGGACCAGAGGCAAGGAGCATAACCACTAGTCTACCCCACGCCGGCCAACTAAGACCCTTATTCTCAAATACTCGTAAGCTCCTTTCCTCCCTTAAAGTAAAGAGTCGCACGTTTCGCATCCATATAATATAACTGGTAGAATAATAATTTTATATCTTTTTCAGTTTAAACGTTTTTTTGAAAGGAGTTGGGACCCATCAAGCGTCCCTGTTAACGCATAATAACACGCATTTCCAGAATCCTGAGCCTACTGTCTATCTTCTATCCTTTGTGGCATCTCATTCCTACCTGTCTATTTATTGTTCCTAAGCATTTGAAATCAGCACTCCTCCCTCAAAATTTCCCCCTCCAGCTTTGTCATTATATTAAGTATTTATACGTTGGACCATATATTTAGTGTTATTGAATATTTACTTCCAGTCCCAATTTCTTAAATGTTACTACCAGTAGTGTGTGCGTTGTGCCCTTCTAGTATCCCCTCTCGCTACCGACCATAACTGACTCACATCATCAGCATAAACTAACAGATTATTCCGAAACTATAAACACCTAAGACTGATAGCAAATGCTGAACAAATTACAAATATATCGTTGGGCTTCACACACACTTGGTTTAAAGAGATAAGTCACCCATAATTCGCCAATGCACAGAAAATGAAAAATATATGTGTCTCATTTTCAGTAATGTAACAGTTACATATTACTCCCTCCGGAGAAAAATATTATAACACAATATCTTTCAAGTGCTCAGACTTGGCACTGTTCGTATCATGTCGAACCAGCAATCACCACAATATACATTCTTCTCCACAAACCATTTTTCACACCTCAAACTGAAGTTTTGGAAAAACTTGATCGTCCTTAGTCTCGTCTATCAGTATGTACCTTCGCATTAGGGTATCCTCCGCCCCAATCGTTTAGAAAGGTGGACGCTTAAACTCTCCTTCAAACCTAAGCTCCCTCCAAAACCCTGTAGTTGGATCACTTTACATTTGCTGTTGTACTATCCGATTGTTTTGTTTGCTGATTTTAATATAATCGGGGATTGCACTGGACACTAGTTTTCCCTCTCAATATTAATTTGAGTTTTATTAATGTTATTGCATCTTTATATTTATTGGTCTTAAACTTTACAAAATCTACACAAAAACACGCCACCCTCACCTTATATTTAATCCATAAGCATACTAACAATTAGTTTAACGATTTCGATTAGGTTTTAATCATTAGTATAACGATCCTTAAAACTTCAAAACTAACACCAATTCACGATCGATATTTCTAAAATTCATTTTAATCGGCAATCTGAGGTCTACGCCTTAGTTTTTTTAATATTAATATAAGTAACTGAGGGAACACGCCGTAACGTAGTGGTTAAGGTAATGCGCTACAAGCCGGAAGATCGAGGGCTTGCTCCGGCGAGGGTGAAGATTTTTAATTCTAGGCACCCCAATCTCCTGGAGGCACTATGGCATCCTGAGGGTCGACACTCAATCCATCACCTAAAGGAAATGAGCACCAGACGTTGTTCTGGGGTTTAAAGGCGGCCGTCACGCAGGGCTGACATCAAGTGCCGATTGTCCAGAAAAAGTGGGAGCCTTAACCTCCCGCTACCCCCAATGGTCTCCCGAGGCCTGTACTTTACTTTAATATAAGTAATTGATATATCAGTCTTCTCAAAATTGATTTTTCGTTCAACAAACTTCGTCAATTAATTAAAACCACTTTCAGAACATGTCGGCATATTATTTGGAAGATGGGCCTATACGAGTTTAACTAATTCAAGTTTTTTAAACAAAAAAAAAAATTTAATTGAGGAAGACTGATATATCAGGTGATTATATTAATATTATAAAAATACAAATCACTGTGTTTATTGCGTGGCTCTTCGATGTCAGGAGTCCATCTGTGAATGTTCTACCAGAGAACGAGCTACTGCTAGGGTCATGTTAGCCAACGTGATAATACTAATTATCGCTATTAGATGGCGTTTTTAATATATTTATTTACTCTTAATTGAGCCTTGTACCATATAACATTCTATACTCATTTTATTTCGTTATGTGAGAAAATGGACATGTATTACATTGCACTTATATTATCACTTTTATTAATTTTATTGGAAGTTAATTTCACTAAGACATTTTTGTAAGTTATAATATACCAAAGGATTTTGATTAATAAACGAAAATATATTTATAATTACAATATCCTAATTACACATATACAGTATTTTAATAAATAATTAATTTTTTTATGTTATTATTGTCCACCGCTGTGGTCTCGAGGTAGCGTGCTGCCTTGTCACGCAGCGGGCCCGGGTTCGATCCCCGGTCGGGGCAGTTTTTCTGGGTGAGGTTTTATCGGGGTTTTTCCTCACCTGTAAGACAAATGTCAGGAAAACTTTAAGGCCCAAACGGTCCCCGAAAGCATATGGCCATCATCATCATCCTTATCGTTATCATCATCATCATCGTCATCCTAACGGTGTGGAAAGCAACGGGAAGCTATCACACCTACAATTCCCTAGTAAAGCTGCAAGCATAGCATGAAAATGCTATGATTGCAGTGAAGGACCTGCCTTCGGGCAGAATTACTATGGATGGATGTTATTATTATACCATTGAATGGAGAAGAGTGAACTACATGGTCTTTATAGGAAGCCAGACATAATAAGAACAGTAGACTGCGATGGGCAGGACATGTGGTACGAATGGGGAATGAAAGACGTGCATGGAAGCTTCTTGTAGGAAAACCAGAGGGAAAACGCCCAATTGATAGACCAAGAATGAGGTGGGAGAATAACATTAACCATGATTTGAAGAAAGTAGATTATACAGGGAATGATTGGAAAACAATAACTCAGGATAAGGATATATGGAGAGCTTATGTCCGCACGGCCATGAACCTACGAGTTCGATAGTGCCAGTGAGTTAGTTATTATTGTACCATACAAGAGAAAAAAATGCTGTAAGTTCTGTTTATGATCCTAGTAGTTTAGCTTCAATTTCAACTTGGCCTATCAAATACATGGTATCGCACCCTAAAAAGTGCAAGTTTATCGTATTGCATGTTATAATTATGTATTTGGTACTGTTGTGATTGTCAAGTGTTTAGTTTCGACTGTTACTTTTGACATTGCACTGTCCTTGCTCCCTATCCGCAATGTGAATGTACGTAAAATGTGTTATCAGTTTTTTTTAGGTACGTTTGTATCAGTTCTGTCTAGACAGATTCAGTGAACAAAACGATTACATTAGTCAAAGTCGCAAAGAAAATGTAATTGTTACACCAATACGTGAGGTATAATCCAGAAGTCAAACATTAACATTTTATAGGAACCACTATTAGTACAGACACTTAAAAATTACCAATAATAAAACCAACGGTTTGTATCTAGAGAATATATAACTAAATCAGGAGAAAAAAAAACATTTTGGGAGCAAATACTTTAATTAGAGGTCCTATATTTAGCATATACCCTTATACACAACTGTATATGCCAAAAATGCCAATAGGATATTAAAAAATAACGAAATTTGTATCTAATATAATAAACATTAGAACAGCAAAAGAATATTTTCGGTCTATATACTTTCACTATAACTTCTAGGTTTCGTATAAAACCTTTATAAATTATTCTATATAACGAGATATAAGCTATAAAACAATCAAAACAGACTGTTAGTACCTATAGAATAATAAAGGTGGAATAGCAGAGAATATTTTGGGTCTACTTACTTTCACTATAACTTCTAGATTTCGTATAAAATTTCGTAAAATCACTGTACTTATATAACGAAATACAAACTATTAAAAACAATAAAAACCGGAGGCTTGTACCTATAGAATAATAAAGGTAGAATAGCATAAACATCTGAGCATATACTTTCACTGTAGGTGTACGTTTCTTATAAACCCTTATAAAATCACTTTAAGTGACCGAGTATGACACATTAAAAATAATTATAATAAAACTCTAGGGTTATATCTGTCAAATCATACTAGAATATCTTCAAACATTATGGGAGCATACTATACTTTTACTATAGCTCCTACGTATTACATACAGACTCTTATAAATATCAAATATCAGATATTGGAAGTAATAAAACCTATTATTTGTATTTATAGAATAACACTAGAACAGCAGAACACGTTTCTGGGACGTATAGTTTCACTATTGGTCCTATGTTTCGTATAAACCCTTATAAAATAATTGTACATTGCCAAATATGCATACTGAAAGCTATAATAAAACTAGAATAAATGGCACTAGAGCCACAGAAAAATGTTGAGAGCAGACACTTTCACTATATGTCCTATGTTTAGTATAAACCGTTATAAAATCAATATGCATAGCTAAATATGACATTAAAATATAAAACTGTTGGGTTATATCTGTAGACTAAACAATACTAGAAAAGCAGAAAACATTCTGACAGCAAACACTTTCACTACAGCACCTACGTTTCGTATAAACCCTTATGTAATCACTAGGCCCTATACATAGCCAAAAACATGTCAAAAATGGTAAAACCTACGACTTCTTTCTGTAGAATAACACTAGATCAGAAAAACACAATTTGATAGTATTATATATTTTCACTATACATCCTAGGTTTTACATAAATCCATATAAAATAACTGTACAATGTCAAAAATGACATTAAAATGTATAATAAAACTATGGGATTGTGTCTGTAGACTGAATGACAGTAGGATAGCAGAACACATTTTGGGAACACATACTTTCACTTTCACGATTATCAACATATAACAAATATGCATATGTTTTGACAGCTTTTTTTACATCTGCAACTTTAAAAACAATGTTAAAGTGTACTTACTGTTCGATTCTCGTATTGTGAGACCTCCTGTTAATTCGTTCTTGAAATTGGTCCAAATGTCACTTAGGAAACAGAATAAATCCAAGTCACCTGCGTACGGTTCAAAGTTAAATAATTTTACAAATAACGATATTATAACAATCATTTGATGTCGAATATAGTTAGACGTGTTTTTAATATTGGGTTATGGCCACAAATTTACTTATGGCAGTTTTTTTTTTGTGATTGGCAAACTGCCAACAAATAACGCTTATTGGTAGTTTAAAACAGTTGAACTTATGCCAACAATGGAAGCTTAGTACGTCCTACATTTTTTTCTGTTTGGAACGCTACCAAATTATAACGTCACTGTGTTTTTTACGATTGATGGACGCAAAAATCGGTTAAGGTTATTTTGAAATTCTTTGACGAAAATATTAGTGTAATGTTCTCCTATCAATTACCTATATTGGAAATGTTTTAGACACACAAAATCAACAATAGGGGTGTGTACTAATGTGCATACTTAGGCAAATGTTTGTGCAAAGAAATTAGGTTAATGTTAACAGAGAGATTGCAAGATGATCTAATTACATATTCACACTAGTACTATGTACACACAGACATCTATCCATAGCCAAGTCTCGCCTACTCACGTTAAAAAATAACCTCCGTTTTCTTTTCATTTGTATACAAATTACTCCTTTTATAAATATTTTTATTATAACTTAATAATACGATCACTGCACCATTCTTGAGGCTCGATTCGTATCGATGTGAATGAGAACATGTGTCTCTAATTCGAAATGACAGCTAAGTGCGAGAAATGCTGACTGTGTGCTAAGTTAACTCGAAATTTCACCGCACCAACTCTAGCACATAACTACCTAGCTCGGCTCTTCGCGGCCAACTGAACTCACTGAAAGCGCTCGTCTGCAACTCGCCGTGGAGGGCAGTAGATGCAAGAGTGCCAACGCGACAGCAACAAAGTCGCCGCCCATCTCGAGCGGGATTCACATGACGTAACGTCTAGCTTAGCTAGCACGACCCTCCATTTTTTTTGTAATCATTAGGGTTCAGAGGGGTAACTAAATAAATTATATTGAAAAGTACGCTATCTTTAAACCAGTCGGACATGTTACTAAGAAATAAAGGCGAAAGATTTCACTACAGCAATGGTTTCCAACCTTCATTATTACATCCCTAACGTTAAATGCGTAAGATGCGCGCATTCCGCTCACTTAAAAAAGTCAAATGATTTAATTAGCCATATTTAATAATAATAATAATAATAATAATAATAATAATAACAATAATAATAATAATAAATAATATCTATACAATTTACGGATGAACTATACAGATGCAGAAGCAAAAATTAAATAAAAATACACAAATATTTATACTGGTATTAGAAAACGAAGGTAAACATTTTATGGACATGTGGAACGAATGAATTCTAAGCCTCACAAAATAGATAATTGCATTTTACGAAAATGTGACAATCAAATGGATTAGTAAAGTGAAAAATTATTTAAAATTGGAAAAAAAATACTTAAGAACTTATCCTAAACAAATATTTTTTAGAATTAACATTCATAAATGGCAAGTTGATCAAGAGGACAAACCAAAAAAAAAAAAAAAAAACAATCTGCATAGAAAAGAAACACATGCAAATAAAGAGAGGACTATGGGTCAAAAGATTAAAAAAAAAACCTAGGCCTCCTTTGCAGTTTTACATGTGCTCGTTCGCAATAATAATAATAATAATAATAATAATAATAATAATAATAATAATAATCATCATCATCATCATAATAAATATAGAAATGTAGAATGAACGTCCTACAAAACTGAAATATTGAAATATATCATCCAGAAGAATATGGAATAGGTCTATAGCGGGGTTGCAAAGGAATCTATCATTTTGGTATAGTTGGAATGGTAGTTTTGAATGCTGTAAAAATAAATATATATTAAAAATATTTCAAATTAAAGCTAAATGGTGAATCCAACAAATATTTTTCATGAATGGAGAAAAAATATTTTATGTTACAGACTGAATCATTATGCAATAAACTTATCTATTTTTTGAGCTTTCACTATTTTTAAACTTTATTAATATACTAGCGTACCCGGCAGACGTTGTCCTGCCCGGACGTTCAATCCTCATGTCATGGGCGGACGATAAAAATATGTTACTTTTTTATCATAAAATTCAGAAATTAGAACATAATTAGATATTATTAAATAAGTTCGCAAGAAAACCTCTCACAGCCTTCTGCTGTGGCTCAAGAAGTGTGAATGATGACGACACATAGAATAACATTAGAATTGTATCCTCCTTTGCAGATAAGCTAAGAACCGCCATATAACAATTATATTAGAGTGAAAAAAATTAATAAATTGATGAGAGTGAGTCAAAACAGTTTTTTTTTTTTCCCCCAGCTAGATTTCATTTCCGACCCATACTGGCCGACATTCCGTAAGAAAAACTTTTTTCCCCAGTATAGACTCGAACCAGCGTAAGACCGTAGTTTTGCGCCAAGACTTCTTGCCTTAAACACTCGGGGCTACGGCGCGAGACTCTTGGTATCAATGAAAGACAAAAATGGTTTTTGTGAGTTATCCTTAAGAGATAAACATATGCTGTCGCGGACTTTTTTATAGAGCTTTTTGAGATATTCAATTCTGTGTACATTAATTTTGTGTATTTCTTATGGTTTAGGCAGCGTAAGCCATTTAAGCGTCCAAACAGCTACTTTTTTTTCACGTTTTCCACTACAAAGGGCGATTTTTAAGGGTGTAGGAGTTGAATATCACAACTCTCTTATAGCCCATGTTCATCCCGGGAATCTCCTGAACATTTTGCAAAAAAACCCATCACAATCGGATCAACGGTACGGCCGCGCATAAAGTACGAACAAACAAATATACAAACAAACAAACATTAATTTTTATATATAAGATACGTTATAGTGAAATACATTTATATTACGTTACCTATAGAGAAAAGTGATAAGGGGGTCTTGGGTATTTTCTGTGGAGGGGAACATTTTATACAGTTACGCCACTGCAATAAATAAGCCCTTTTGTAATTCAAATTTATCAATTAATGACTCATTTTAGGAATAAAACTAGATAAAATGTTGAAAAATTATAGTCGTAGTCTAGACTTTGATTTTTCAATTGACTGGACAAGTATATCGATTGTAAGAACAGCAGTTTATTTTTAATATAATTTGTCATAGCCAGGCTTAAAATTTTCAGGTGAGCACCTTTTGTTTGTAAGGCAAATTAGAGTTTTCTAAAATGAACTAATAAGTGAGATGTTGCTTGAAATTGAGAAAGGGGGTTACTTTCTATCACCTTTTTTTCACCCATTTTTCCGACTTTTATACTTTTTTTACACCATTGTATCCATAATTCCCTTTTCCCTAATTTCTGAACTTTTAAATTATTTTTTATAGAACGAATTTTGTCATGTAGGGCTTAATTTACTTTACGATGTTAAATATTATATATATATATATATATATATATAACAACGTAAGAAATTAAATGTTGTACCTGGCAGATGCCGTCTTTAACTAAGTTAAAAACTTTTATAAATTTTAAAAATTATATACAAAATCACAAAACACCAGTCAGAGATACCAATGACGCTGGAAGGCCGCTCATGTCAACAGTGTCACAAAAAAAAAGTTAGTAGCATATATCCTGCTGATGATGAAAGCCGGTATCCGAAAGACCTACAGTTTAAAAAAAATAAAAGTTTTAAACCTAGTTGAAGATGACGATACCTGCCAGATACATATTTTGATATTTTAGTTATGACTCTTTACCTCAACGAAAATTTAGTATGATTTTATCGGTATTTAATATATAATATCACCATTTATCTATAGATAATGGCTGTTCCTATTATTACTTATGGATCCGAAACATTGACAGTGAAAACACAACAATCTGCCAGAATACAAGTTGCTGAAATTTTTTTTTTCAGAACAATAGCAGGATATCAAAGAACAGACAAAAAACACAACACACAAATAAGACAGTAACTAAAAGTAGAGGAATTAAACACAACAATACAGAACAAACTGGAAGGAAAACTTAGCAAGGATGACTGAGAACAGAATAACAAAAGCAGCATACAAATGTTCGCCACAAGGGAGAAGAAGCTTGGTAAGTCCAAAGAAAAGATGAAAACAGCAGCATTTTGGAGCCGGAACAGGCTAGTAAAAAACTTAAACAGTGACGAAGAATAATACCATTTATCTATCTATATAACTCGTACTTCCCCATGTGGGGATTAAGGTGCTCCCTAGTAGGAGTGTTTTTAACCATATCATAGCTAATGTTATTTCCACCTCTCATTCTGGGTCTACCTACTGGACACTTTCTCTCCTTTCCCTACAAGAAGTTTCCATGCCTATCTTCCACTCACAATTCGTAACACATACTATTCTCAACGCAGTCTGCGAGTATTGGCTGCTTCTATTGCATCTGTTATTTTCCCATAATGATCACATAGCTTTTGTTTTATACGTATAAACTCGTAAATCCCCATGTGGGGCACTGCGGATGTTACTTAACCAAGCTAATTTAGTTATGCTTATTTTCTTACAGATGTCAGCGAATGACAAGTGATTAGCTCATCGCTCAAGAGACATCTAATATGCAACTAAGGCATTGCTTGGATGGGAATATATATATATATATATATATATATATATATATAAATGGTATTTTTCTGTGCCTAGTAATTAGGATCGATAGAGATTTAAAAAAAATATATATTATATTTTCATGGTACAAACCTCAAATGGGGGCACGCCATAGGGTAGTTGGTTAAGGCAATATGCTACAAACCGGAAGGTTGAGAGTTCGAGTTCCGACGGGATCAGGATTTTTAAACTGACCCAAACCTTGTGATGGCATCATGGCCCTGGGATCGACTCAGCCTCTAACGGAAATTGGTACCAATCGCTTGTTTTGGGGTAAAGGCGGCCGTCACGTAGATCTGATAACCCGGCTGGCCCTAAAGGTCTCATATGGCCAGTAGAGGGATCAGTTTACCATTACCTTACAATCTCAAATAGCTACATTAATTTGGAATTAGCTAAAACAAACTAGCGGAGACCTTCTGAAATATAAAGGCTGTTGGGGAAAGACGGTATTTGATTGATTAGCAGCTTTTCTTGCAACTTGAAAAGAATTAAGAAAATTCACAAGTGTAAGTGTTGGATGGTCAAACTCGTTTGATGTCAGAATGTGTTTGCTTTGGATGCGCGCCTTAGATCTTTTTAACCAGTAAAAGCTTTGTATTGTCAGTGTTTATGATAGGATGAAACTAAATCATTTGTAGCCAAAGGTACGTTACAAACCAGGTGTCATGAAACCAGATCTGACTCCAGGCGCTCTCTAACACTCCACCACCTCCGACATCATTTATTGATGACTTAAATTCGCTACTGTATTATCAATATAACTCTGCAACGACGCTTCGCAATTTATAATTAGACAAACACAAACTCCATAAAAACAAACTAACTAACTCACTAATGACATAGGTTCATAGCCGCGCGGACATAAGCTCTCCACACACCACTATCCTGAATTAATGTTTTCTAGTCATCCCCTGAATAATCTACTTCCCGCAAATCATGGTTAAAGTTATTCTCCCATCTCATTCTTAGTCTACAAACTGGGCGTTTTTCTTCTATTTTTCGTAAGAGAAGCTTCCATGCACCTCTTTTATTCCATAATCGTGCCACATGTCTTGCCCATCGCAGATTTCGAGACTTAACTGTTATTAATCTGGTTTCCCATAAAGATCATGTAGCTCACTGTTATGAAGTCTTCTCCATTCACCTGACTGTTCATCTCTTTTTGGTACAAACATTTTTCTATGAATTTCTATATTCTCAAATACTCGTAATCTCCTTTCCTCCCTTAAAGTAAAAGTCCATGTTTCGCATTCATATAATATAACTAGGAGAATAACAGTTTTACATATTTTCAATTTACTTTTTTGAAAGGAGTTGGGACGATAATAGTCCCTGTAATGGAAAATAGCATATATTTCCAGAATTGAGGTTATGTTTAATTTATTTTAGCGACTCATTTCTATTTGTAATTATTGTTCCTAGGTATTTGAATTTAGCCACTTCTTCAAAATTTCCCTCATTTGTCATTAACTGTTCATTTCCATTATACAATGTATTTCTATGTGTGAACATATAGAAATACATTATATAATGGAAATGGGCATATATAAATACATTATATAATGGAAGCTACCAAACTTATAATTCCCTAGTAAAGCTGCAAAGCATAGCATGAAAATGCTATGATACCAGTGAAAGACCTGCCCTCGCGCATAATTACTATGGATGGATGGATATAATGGAAATGGAAAGCTAATCACAAATGTGGAAAATTTTGAAGAAATGGCTGAAATTTCGTCCACAGTAATTCTGCCCGAGGGCAGGTCTTTCACTGCAATCATAGCATTTTCATGCTATGCTTTGCAGCTTTGCTAGGGAATTGTAGGTGTGGTAGCTTCCCGTTGCTTTCCACACCAATGAAGGATGATGATGATAATGATAAGGATGATGATGATGATGATGGCCATATGATTTCGGGGACCGTTTGGGCTTTAAAGTTTTCCTGACATTTGTCTTACAGGTGAAGAAAAACCCCGATAAACACCTCACCCAGAAAAACTGTCCCGACCGGGGATCGAACCCGGGCCCGCTGCGTGAAAAGGCAGCACGCTACCTCGAGACCACAGCGGTGGACATATATATATTTTTTACGTCACTTAATAAGAACAATATTCGTTCGTGAATAAATAAATAAATATGTAAGCACGGTGTAATATCATTCCATCCTTCCATCCATACTAATTCTGCCCGAGGGCAGGTCTTTCACTGCAATCACAGCATTTGCATGCTATACTTTGAAGCTTTGCTAGGGAATTGTAGGTGTGGTAGCTTCCCGTTGCTTTCCACACCAATGAAGGATGATGATGATAATGATAAGAATGATGATGATGATGGCCATATGATTTCGGGGACCGTTTGGGCTTTAAAGTTTTCCTGACATTTGTCTTACAGGTGAGGAAAAACCCCGATAAAAACCTCACCCAGAAAAACTGTCCCGACCGGGGATCGAACCCGGGCCCGCTGCGTGAAAAGGCAGCACGCTACCTCGAGACCACAGCGGTGGACATATATATTTTTTTTTACGTCACTTAATAAGAACAATATTCGTTCGTGAATAAATAAATAAATATGTAAGCACGGTGTAATATCATTCCATCCTTCCATCCATACTATTCTGCCCGAGGGCAGGTCTTTCACTGCAATCACAGCATTTGCATGCTATACTTTGCAGCTTTACTAGGGAATTACAGGTGTGGTAGTTTCCCGTTGCTTTCCACACCGGTGAAGGATGATGATGATAATGATATGGATGATGATGAATGTCGGATGATTTTCGGGGACCGTTTGGTCCCTAAGATTCCTGACATTTACCTTACAGGTGAGGAAAAACCCCGGGAAAAAATACTCACACAGGAGCCTGTCGCGTACGGATATCGAACCCGGACCCGCTGCGTGACAATGTAGCACGCTACCTCGAGACCATAGCGGTGGACGTAATATCATTAATACCTGATATTTTACGTAGTCTAATTAATGTACAATGTTATTGTATTGTTATCTATTGTGTCTGTTTTGTTCTATTTTATATTACTACTAGCTAATACCCGGAGTCCGCTGCTACGCCTAAAAAAATATATTTTTGACTGCGACGAACCAAACATGGTTGCTACAGTAAATTTTTAATTTTTAATTTTAAAAATCAGATAAATCCCTACTTCTAATAGTCGGATTTCGCTGATTTTGGAATAATACATACCTCGGTTTATTTTAATACGATATTCCGAGATTTTGTTGTGAAACATAAAAAATTGCGATTGCTAGAACTTTTTTAAATGTACGTTTTAGGTGAACTCCTACACCCAATGACTTTAGAACATAATAGATAACGGCTAAACACTGGCCGCATCTGAATTCCTGTATATACAAATTTTCACGAAGATCGGTAGAACGGTTCAAAAGTCTGTAAAGGACAGACATACATTCGTTTATATATAGATAAAACAATAGAAAAACAAATGGGTAGAAATTACTGCATTTGCATTATATAATAAATTAAGAGTTTTACATGATCTTGTTTTCTTTGCGGTCCGGAACATTTAAATAACTGGCAGGATAAATTACTGTTTCGGCAATTTAAGATTACGGTATTTGTTCAAAATGTTATCCTCTAATTGAATGAGACTTTGATGGTTTTGTTAGAATTGGCACTTACTATCACTGTGTCCCAAACAATAAAATTGACTCCAATAACTGATTAATTTATGGGCTCTTGTTTAAAAGGACTATATAAACATAATAATATCCAGGGAAAAAATAAATAAAAGAATACAACATGCTAAGAAATCGTATGATGAAAGTTAAAAAAAAAATTGTATTTATTGGTAGGTGCCGTCGTCCTCAACTTTGTTAAAATATTGTATATAAAATTAACTGGAGCGCTTCGGAAGTTATCATCCATCTTCTGCAGGTTGAGCTTCTGCTACTTGTTGTTGTTGTGTACGATGATGTATACTCCAACTGTTTGTAGCAGCAACTGACTTGTTCTTGACGATGTCGTATAATGGGTTTGACTGGGGTGCGTGCTCATTAAGAAGTGAGGTGTTGTTTGTTTCTTTCATAATTTCGAAGTAGGAAATCGTATTTTTCAATAAATGAAGTATACCAAGTTACATACGAAGAGGAAAACTGTTTTAGTCAAAAAATTACAAAATTTAAGGGAGTATCAGAAATTATAAATAATATTTTCAAGCCAAACACAGTACAGCAACACACACGAACTAGAATTTATAAAACACTGGCCAGACCCATATTATGTTACGGCATTGAGGCCTGGACAATTCGCAGTGTAGATGAACAAAGACTAACTGCGGCTCAAATGAAATTTATGAGACGTACTGCTGGTTACTCATGAACAGATCATAAAATAAATTCTGAGATTCTCAAAGAATTACAAACAGAATCAATCATGGAATATGTGCAAAAATACAGAAACAACTGGAAATGTCACGTAAGAAGAATGAACGCAACAAGAATATCACGTCAAATTTTAAATTACCAACCACCAGGCAAGAGATCGTTAGGCAGACTCTTCAAACATTGTATTGAGACCGTAACATACCGCTAGGTCTATCACATGAAAGGAAGAAGAAGAAGAAGAAGAAGAAATTCAAAATATCCAACACGTGAAACAAAAACCAGATTGTATAAAAAAACACTCGGCGTGCGCTGCTACGCCTAAGAAATGAAAATTAATGTCTTCTTATGTTTAGTAGAATAAGTGAAAGGAAAAATAATTATAAATTTATATCGTATTTATTTTTAGATACCCCGTGTTGATTATCCGTCGTTGCTAAGGGAATCTACTTATCCCGGTCTTCCTGGCTTAAATGAGCTGAAAGGCGAAAATTAATGTTTATGTATAGTTGAATAATTCAAAGGAAAGTTTTTTATCGTAATCATTTTCAGATATCCCTTGCTGATTACCCGACGTTACCCAGGAATCTACTTATCTTGATTTTCATGGCATAAATGAGCTGAAAGACGAAAATTAATGTGTTTTTATGTTTAATTGATCAAGTATGTGTGGGACTATTAAAGAACACTACAAACAAAAACAACAAAAGAAACAATACTAAAGTTTTATAAACTAATGGCAGTTCCCATTGTGACATATGGATCAGACAATTGGGTCATGAATAGATCAGACGGAAGATCACTAGAACATCAGAGATGAAGTTCCTCAGATACGTTGCAGGACATACTCCAAGAGACCACATTCAAAGTGAAACAATTAAGCAAGAACTAAACATTTTTAATCTGAATGAAAAAATAGAAAGTTATAAACAGAAAAGACATGAACATATTTTAAGAATGCAGGCTAACAAAACAAGCACTGTTGAACCAATCTCAAGGCATTAGAGATGTGGGACGTCCTAGAAGACGATGGGAAGATGAATTCTGAGAGCGGAACAGGCCGACGGCCTACCATGAAGATGATGATGATAACAATAATAATAATAATAATAATAATAATAATAATAATAATAAAAATAATAATAATAATAATAATCATCATCATCATCATCATCTTCTTGTATCTTGTAAGCCCATGTTTCCCTTAACAGAGATTTAGGCGCTCTCCCCCTACAGGGAAAATTTGAACCATACTAATTTAGTTACACTTGTTTTCGTATAGATGTCATTTGAGTGGTCAGTGGTCAGCGTTCCGCCTCATATTGACATCTAGGAAACCAAGGTAGTAAGTACTAGGACGGGAAAATTCGGTAAATTTTGCTTAGAGGCCTTTTCATTCAGGCTTAAGGATTTTTTTACGAGCCTGAAATTCTTCAGACTCGGGACCCACGGCTTAAAGTCCCTCCCGGAGTACTTGCTCCTTGGATTTTTCCATCCTAAAAATCCATCAACCCCGGCCGGGTTTGAATCCTCGACCCTCGGGACCAGAGGCAAGGAGCATAACCACTACTCCACTGCGGCCGATAATAATAATAATAATAATAATAATAATAATAATAATAATAATAATAATAATAATAATTCAGTCTATCACCTACAACTATCTTTTGTTTTTCTAATGCCACTAGGTTGTCTTTTACGACATTTCTAGTTTTCTCCCCTGGTTGTGGCAGAATTTTAATCAATTTCTTAGGTTGGGACACCTGGAAGGCGGAGTTACGTTACCATCATGATATCATTTATTAATAGTTTAAATTTGCTACTGTTCACAACTTTACTTGCAAGAGCGTTTTAAAATTTATAATCGGACAAACTCAAATTTAACATCGAAACAAATATTGTTTTATTGTTTTAGTTCACTCTATCACCTGCAACTATAATTTATTAATTACTTAAATTTGCTACTGTTTATCAACTTTACTTGCAACAACGTTTCAGAATTTATAACTAGACAAACTCAAATTACATATAAAAAAATAAGTATTTTCTGTTTTAGTTCATCTGCAACGATCATTTATTGATGGTTTAAATTTGCTACTGTTTACCAACTTTACTTGCAACACAACGCTTCGAAATTTATAACTAAACAAACTCAAATTTCATGTCGAAAAAATAAGCATTTTATTTTTTATTTCACTCTACCACCTGCAACATCAATTATTGATTACTTAAATTTGTTATTGTTTACAACGTAACTTGTAACAACATAATGCCTCAAATGTATAAATAGGCAAACTCAAATTTATATCGAAAATAATACTTTTTTATTAATTTCAGTCCACCACTTGCAACATCATTTATTCATGACTTAAATTTGCTACTGTTTGCCAAGATAACTTGCAACAACATTTCAAAATTTATAAGTAGGCAAACTCAAATTTCATGTAGAAAAAATAAATATTTTATTTTTTTATTCCATTCTACCATCTGCAACATCATTTATTGATCATTTAGCCTAAAATTCCCTACTGTATAATCAACATAACTTCGCAATTGATAAGTAAGCAAACATAAATTCCATATCGGAAAAAAAAAGTATATTATTCTATTTCACCTATGTCTCATTTCAGTAATTTGGATGGCCGGGAAAATTAACATGTATTTTAATTTTAGTTTTCTTAATTGATTCTACTCCGAGTAGTAGATTAGTGTGCTTAAAAAACGAACATTCATAAAAACGGATCCAATTTTCGCCAACATTAAAATATACCGCAGGTAACAATTCTACAAGTAAACAAGAACTCTAGTCGTCCCAACTTCTCTAAAAAAACGTTAAATTGAAACATATAAAACTGTAATTCTCCCCATATTCTCTCCATACTTACATGGATGCGAAACATGGGATCTTATTTTAAGGGAGGAGAAAATATCACGAGTATTTGAGAATAAAGTTCTTAGAAAAATGTTTGAACCAATGAGAGATGAATAGACAGGCGAATGGAGAAGACTACATAACAGTGAACTACAAGGTCTTTATAGGAACAAGGTATAATAAGAACAGTTAAGTCTCGTAGACTGCGATGTACAGGACATGTGGCACGAATGGGGATTGAAAGGGGGGCACTGAGACTTTTCGTAGGAAAACCAGAGTGAAAACGTCCAGTTGGTAGACCAAGAATGAGTGGGAGAATAATATTAATCACGATTTAAGGGAAGTGCATTATACAGGGGATGATTGGAAAACATTAGCTCAGAACAGGGATGTATGGAGAGCGGCCATGAATCTATAGTGTCAGTGTGTTAGTTACAAGTAAACAAAGAAAGATAAATCAATATAAATTATATGAACATAAATAATAAATTCGTAACATCAATACTTATCACAATATGTCTGTCTATATCCATACATCCTCACGTGTGGACTTGCTGAAGGTATTTACCGAATTTAATTTAGTTACACTTATTTCCCTACAATATGTCAACGAGTGAGATGTGGTTAGCTCATCACCTCAAAGAGACGCCTAGTTGAAGTATAATAATATTTTGTATTGTAAGCCTATGTTTTCCCCTTACAGAGATTTAGGCACTCTCCTCCTACAGGGAAGATATTCGAACCGTACTAATTTAGTTACACTTGTTTTTGTATAGATGTCATTTTGAGTGGTCTTGTGGTCAGCGTTCTGCCTCATACTGACATCTAGGAAACCAAGGTAGTACTAGGACAGGAAAATTTGGTAAAATTTTGCTTAGAGGCCTTTTCATTCACGCTTAAGGATTTTTTACGAGCCTGACAATCTTCAGACTCGGGACCCACGGCTTAAAGTCCCTCCCGGAGGACTTGCTCCTTGGATTTTTCCATCCTAAAAATCCATCGACCCCGGCCGGGTTTGAACCCGCGACCCTCGGGACCAGAGCCAAGGAGCATAACCACTAGTCCACCGCGGCCGTATAATAATAAAGAATATAAAAAGGGTTAATCAACTTAAGGACATTATTTGAGGAATAGAATAATATCATAAAATGATTATTTTAGATTGGCATCCTAATGTTATGAAATTAACTAATTCTTCATATTCAGAAGTAAGTGCTAATTTACTATAAATTGGTTTAAGAGACCATTACTTCAATTAAGGTATGACTTGGATGGGAGAGGTCTATTACATTTTTCTCACAATGATGCTTTAATTATTTCATTATAAGGCTAAATAAAAATAAATTATTTTATGTTTTAAAAATGTCCAATTATACATATATTTTCCTACAACATTTGTTTCATCTCTAGATTTTAAACACATAGACTATATTGTATTATTCATCACTATCATTATAAAAAAGTTTTTTATTGCGATACCGTATAATTTATATTTAATTTTGTTAATTGTAGTACTGATTGCAGTTTTTTTTATTTTTACGAGCGAGGTAATTACACAATAACAAATATAACTCAGGCATGTAAATAAAAAAACAACAGTGATACCAAAAAAAACTTTTTTAAACTTAATGAATAATAAACGATAAAAATTAAGGTAAATAAAAATCACAGGAAGATGCAAATCCCATTGTAATATCTGTTTTTATGATGATGATGATAATAATAATAATGTATGGCCCTCCATGGTATCTTTACCTTGTCGTGGTGGAGTGGCTTCCGTGCTTAAATGATCCTGAGAGCTATGCCGGCGGTAGCATTGCTGCCGACAGGGTTACCCATGCCGGACTGGTCAAAGGTGATAAGCCAGACGAAAAAGGTACCTTGGTCGAAAGAGTGACGATCTTTCACCGTAAAAATACAACTGTCAAGAAATGCGGACATGGGTTCAACTGGGGTAAAATTATCCGGAGGTCAAATAGTCCCCCATTCGGTTCTCCGGGCGGGACTACTTCAGGGAACCCATGCCAAAGGCTCAAACACAAGGACATGTTCCTAGGAACATGGAATGTTAGGACTTTATACAATAGCGGGGCACTAGAGATATTAACGCGGGATTAGATAAATCGCCCTTGGATATAGTCGCTTTACAGGAAGTTAGGTGGCCAGGAGAAGGTAGTCAGGAATCAGGAAGCTTTGCGTTATACTACGGGGGTGCAGAAAGACCTGCATTTGGAACGGGTTTTTTAGTCAGAAGGAGGATCCTATCCGCTATCCGAGATATTAAGTTTGTTAGTGATAGGATATCATACATAATTCTAAAGGGTAAACGACATGATTTTATAATTGTAAATGTACATGCCCCCACAGAAGATAAAGATGACAAGGTCAAGGATGAGTTCTATGAAGAATTAGAATGCTTATTTGATAGCCTTTCACGATATCATATGAAAATTGTCTTAGGAGATTTTAATGCAAAAGTGGGGCGGGAAGATATATTCAAACCAACAATAGGCAAATTCAGTCTTCATGAAGATAGTAATGACAACGGGGTTAGATTAATCACCTTTGCCACATCAAAGAATCTCATTGTTAAGAGCACAACATTTCAGCATAAGGATATTCATAAATACACCTGGACGTCTCCAGATGGAGAAACTCGGAACCAGATAGATCATGTATTAGTGGACAAACGCTGGCACAGTAGCATCATCGATGTTAGATCAGTTAGAGGGACAGACTGCAATTCGGATCATCATCTGGTCATAGTGAAAATCAGACAACGGCTATCGCTTATGAGAGAACAAACGCTAAAGATGATTCTGTAAAATTTGAATTAAAAAACTTGAAAAATGATGAAATGCGGCAAGAATACCAAATCAAAATTGCTAATAGATTTGAAGTACTGGAATCTTCAGATGACAATGTGGCAAACGAGAAGAATTGATATAAATAAAGAATGCGAGGCTATAAGAGATACTATTAAATTGTCAGCACCAGAAAGCATTGGTTGTTTAAGAAAAGAGGCAAAACAAGAAATGGTTTGATGAGGAATGTGCCGACATTGTAAAGGAAAGAAAGCTAGCAAAAATGAAATGGTTATACGAGCCAAATGAGGTAAATTTGGAGCAATTGGGTAGTATTAGACGGGAAACCACCAAGTTACTAAAGAGTAAAAAGAGGGAATATTTGAGAGAGAAGATTAATGATCTTGAATTGAACGCAAAAAATTGGAACATTAGAGAATTATATCAGGGAATTAGTATAGAGAAGAAAGGGTTTCAGGCTAGAACAAACATAATTCGGAATGAAAATGGGGATATGATTGCAGATTCCAGGACTATATCAAATAGATGGAAAAGTTATTTTAATCAGCTATTAAATGTACATACAGAACAGGACATTGAGGAGGATAATTTACAGACAGCAGAAATGCTAGTCGCAGAACCAAATGCATTAGAGGTTGAAATGGCGATTGAAAAATTGAAGATGTATAAAGCATCAGGTTCAGATGAGATCCCAGCAGAACTGATAAAATCAGGAGGAGATAAATTGATGGACAAAATACGCTGGTTGCTTAGTATGATTTGGGAAAAAGAAGCTCTTCCAGATGAATGGAAGGAATCAATTATCGTACCAATTTATAAGAAAGGAGATAAAACGGATTGCAACAACTACAGGGGCATCTCATTACTTTCAACTTCGTACAAAATTCTAACAAATTTATTAGTCAGCAGACTTACTCCCTATATTGACGACATTCTTGGAGATCATCAATGTGCATTTAGAAGAAACAGGTCTACAACAGATCAGATTTTAGAAAAGAAATGGGAATATAATGGTACTGTACATCAACTATATGTAGACTTCAAAAAAGCATATGATTCAATTAAGAGGGAGAAGTTATATAGTATCCTGCTGGAGTTCGGAATTCCGAAAAAGTTAGTTAGACTTATACGAATGTGTCTAAATGGCACAAAGAGTTGGGTGCGTGTAGGCAAAGAGTTTTCGGACACTTTTGAAATCCAGAATGGGTTGAAGCAAGGAGATGCACTATCTTCTCTACTATTTAATTTTGTACTAGAGCATGCCATTAAATCTTTAGAGAATGAGGAAGGCCTACAACTGAATGGTATTAATAAACTGTTAGTTTATGCTGATGATATAGTATTGTTGGCCGATAGTGAGGAGATACTAAAGGACAATACGCACACACTATTGAGTAACACTAAGAACTTAGGACTGGAAGTAAATATCAATAAAACTAAATATATGGTCACACGTAGAAATACATTATATAATGGAAATGGACAGCTAATGACAAATGAGGGAAATTTTGAGGAAGTGGCTGAATTCAAATACCTAGGAACAATAATCACAAATAGGAATGAGATGCACAATGAAATTAAACATAGCCTCAATTCTGGAAATGCGTGCTATTATGCATTGCAGAGACTCTTGATGTCCCAACTCCTTTCAAAAAACGTTAAACTGAAAATATATAAAACTATTGTTCTACCAGTTATATTATATGGGTGCGAAACATGGACTCTTACTTTAAGGGAGGAAAGGAGATTACAGGTATTTGAGAATAAAGTACTTAGGAAAATTTTTGGACCAAAGAGAGATGAACAGACAGGTGAATGGAGAATACTACATAACAATGAACTACATGGTCTTTATAGGAAGCCATATATAATAAGAACAGTCAAGTCTCGTAGACTGCGATGGGCAGGACATGTTGCACGTAATGGGAATGACAGACTTGCATGGAATCTTCTTGTAGGGGAAAGCCAGAGGGAAAACGCCCAGTTGGTAATACCAAGATTGAGGTGGGCGAAGAACATTTCCTATGATTTTGCTGGCATTAGATTATACAGGGAATGGCTTGGACCGGAGTAGCTCAGGATAGGGATGTATGGAGAGCTTATGTCCGCGCTGCCATGTACCTACGGGTTCGATAGTGCCAGTGAGTAAGTATAATAATGTATGGATGTGAAACTTGGGCTCCAATGAAAAAACAGGATAGAATACAGACGGCGGAGATGAGGTTCCTAAGACAAGTAAAAGGATGTACAAGACTTGATAGAATAAGAAATGAGGATATAAGAGAAGAATTGAAAGTACAGCCTTTATTGGATAATAAAGACAGACAGAAATGGATTGATCATATGGATGGAATGAGTAAGGAGAGATATCCATTGTTAGCAAGAAATTATCAAGCAAGAGGACGACGTGATGTTGGAAGACCTAGAAGACGTTGGGTTGATGCACTATGAAGTCGGAACGGGCAATTGTCTAATCCCTGGAGTGATGATGATGATAATAATAATAATAATTATTATTTATTTATTTATTTATATACAGAATTTTAATGTTTACACATATTTCTGTGCCTAAAGTTTTATTTTTCTTCTCCACTCGTCTCTCTCCCATCCAATCCATGTCCTCCAGTCCCCTTGCTCTCATTCCAGTTCTTATTTCCTGCATCCACGAGTTTCGAGGTCTTGCTCTCCTCCTTCTTCCAGATGGACAATCATTCCAATGTTTTCCTGGGTAATCTTTCTTCTTGCATTCGTCGTACGTGCCCATACCAATTTAATTGCTTATACTGTATATAATCTACTATTGAATAACCAATATTCATTTTTTCTCTTATGACAGCATTTCTTATTTTGTCTAATTTTGAACATCTTGCTGCTCTCCTCAAGAAATCCATTTCCATCGACATAAGTTTTTTGTTGTAAGTTTTTGTTGAATTTCCAAACTTCAGCTCCACATGTGACAGTACTTCTCACTATTGAATTATATATTTGTAACTTATTTTTCCTGGTTTTATGTCTGTTTCCATAAGACTCCATTCATCATTGCTGTTATTGCTCTACCTTTATTTATTCTGTTCTTAATATCACATTCTTGTTTATCCTCTTTATCTAATTTTACTCCCAGATACTCAAATTCTTCACATCCTCTAATATACCTCTTTTCATCTTCTAATATCAAATCTTGGGTTTCGGCTCCACATCCCATATAAAATGTTTTTTCTAAATTTATTTTCAAACCCCAGTTATCGTATTCGTCCAATAATTTCTGAACATAAACTCCAAGTCGTTCATATTGTTGAGCAATTATTATCTGGTCATCCGCAAATAACAGTGTATATATTTGTTATAATTAAATGTTTAACATTGAGCAATGCAAGCTTAATATGGAATGATAAGAAAAATAAATGCCTGGACGGGATTCGAACCCGGATCTCTGAGTATGTACCTCAGTGTGATATCCATTACACTACCAGGCGAATCCAATTCAAACACTTATTTTTCTTATATACGTATTATACACTCCAATATTACTAGATGTCGCGAGAACTCGGTCTTATTTTTCTTATCATTCCATATTAAGCTTGCATTGCTCAATGTTAAACATTTAATTATAACATCTGTAAAGCGTCACTGCTATAAGGTAAAAATATTCTCTTTAATTTGCTTACTTGATATAGTCAGCTGCTAGATGGCGGCGAAGACCGAGTTCTCGCGACATCTAGTAATAATGGAGAGTATAATACATATATAAGAAAAATAAGTATTTGAATTGGATTCGCCTGGTAGTGTAATGGATATCACACTGAGGTACATACTCAGAGATCCGGGTTCGAATCCCGTCCAGGCATTTATTTTTCTTATCATTCCAGTGTATATATTGTATCTGTTGATCCATCTCCAATTGGAACTCCCATTCCTGAACATTTTTTGCTCCAGTTTGACAGTGCTTTATGTATAAATATCTTAAATGATGTTGGTGATATGCTACAACCTTGACGAAGGCCTTTTGTTACTTTAATTTCTTCATATATATACAGGGTGGACCGCTCGAATGGACCTAATTTCAATTGCTTGTTACTGGCAAACGGTTGAAGATAGAAACTTAAAACAACGTTCATATTACAGAAAAACTCACCAAGTTTTGATTTCCAGATCACCACATCTCTATATGAGCCCCAGCAGTCACTGTGACGATATCAAAGCGATGAACAATTTCTTGCCAAGTACGTTGGAGTATGTCTTCTGGAATGTTCTCAATAGCCTCTATGATGCGCTCACGAAGATCACGAAGGTCTTTGACTGGGGTGGTGTAAACTTTATCTTTGACATAGCCCCAGAGAAAGAAATCCAGTGGTGTTAAATCGGGAGATCTCGGGGGCCACGCGAATTGGTCCTCCCCTACCAATCCAACGGCCAGTGGTAATGTTGTCCAAAGAGTCGTACGAACTTTCATTGGACCAGTGGGGAGGAGCACCATCTTGCTGGAAAACGATGTTAGGCTTGCAGTTGTTCAATTTTGTGGAAAGAAGAACTGCTCCAGCATGTCAAGATATGTGGTACCACGAACAGTTTTCTCGGCGAAGAAAAAACGGTCCAATGACCTTATTATGTGACAACTGCACCAAACATTCATCTTCGGACTATCACGAACATGCTCTTGAATAGCGTGAGGATTCTCCGATCCCCAGATCCGCACATTATGCCGGTTTACCTTGCCTGACAAATGGAAAGTGGCTTCGTCCGAGAAGAAAATCTTGGTCATGAAGTCAGGATCAGCGCCGAGACGGTCCAGCATCGTATTGGCGAATTCCACTCCGTTCGGCATGTCATTCGGCTCCAGACGTTGCACTAACTGCACTTTATATGCGTGCAGTTTTGAGGCGTTTGTTGGACAATCCGTTGTAATGTCGATTTTGGTATTTGAAGTTCCCGCGAAGCTCTTCTTAATGACTTCCGGGGGCTTCGCTCAAATGCGGCTTGAACATTTGCTACCATTTCATCGGATGCTCTGCGACCACCACCATGCTTCTTCAACACAGATCCTGTAGCTAATAATGTATCACGCCACTTCTTTATGCTTCTAGCAGTTGGAGAATCACGGTTAAACACACGCCGGAACTCCCTTTGAACTCTAATGATTGATTTAAACTCCGCATACCACAAAACAGCTTGCGCTTTCATCTGCGGAGTCGCCATTTTCACAAACAATTAAATCTAAGAACGAGAAACGTATCTTTGTGCCATCTACCGACAGGATTCGAAACTTGGTGAGTTTTTCTGTACTATGAACGTTGTTTTAAGTTTCTATCTTCAACCGTTTGCCAGTAACAAGCAATTGAAATTAGGTCCATTCGAGCGGTCCACCCTGTATTTTCCAATTTTAATTTTAGATACTGCATTTTTATACAATTTTTTATTGCATTAATAATTGTATCATTTATGGCCATATCTTCTAATGCTTCCACAACTTTTGTAAAGGTACAGTGTCATATGCCTTTTCTAAATCCACAAATGTGAAATGAACTTGTTGGTTGTTATTATTCGTGTTTTCAATCAATTGTTTTACCACAAATATGTGATCAATTGTAGATCTCTCAGACCTAAAGCCCGCTTGTACTTCATTCTCCTTGTTTATAATTTCTTCTAAATAGTATTTGATTATTTTTCCATATATACGGCTAAAAACATTCATTACGGTGATTCCTCTATAATTATTGCACTCGTCCTTTCTTCCTTTCTTATGAATGACTGATATCAACCCAATTCTCCATTTTACTAGTACATCTTCTCCGTTTAGGCATCTCTCAAAAAGGCTCCTTAACAATTAAAATAATTTCCTTGTACCATATTTAATTAATTCTGGCTGTACTCCTACTTCCCCACAAGCCGTTCCATTTTTTGAACTTCCAATTGCTATCTCTACTGTCTCAATATCTAAATGTATACTCGTTCTGTTTTGATCATCAGTTTCCTCTGCAATTCCACTTAAAAGTTCCAAACGATCTTCAGTCAATAGCTTGCTAAAATATAATTTTCCATTCATTTAAAGAAATTTCCTGAATATTGATTTTATTGTGTCCTGGCTTTCTTAAATTTTACAAAGTTCTCCATGCCTCTGAACATCTTTTTCCCGCAATATAAGTCTGAATTCTTTGACAGGTTCTTTCCCAATATTTATTCTTTTCTTCTGTCACCTTCTTTTTTACCTTTGCTTGTGCTTTTTTATACTCCATTTTGTCCGTCAATTTTTTTTTTGTACTTAACCATTTAAGATATTTACCTTTTTTATCATGTACATAATTCTTAATCTCCTTGTTCCAAAAATAAGTTTTCGTATTCTCCATTTCCTTTTCTCCCAAAGCTTCTCTAGGAGCCATATGTATATTTTCGACAATATACTGATATTGTTTTTCAGGAGTATCAAATGTATTTTGAATTAAATTTTCGTCCAGCCTCTTGCGGTAAAGGTATAAAATACTATCGTCCTCTAACAACTGAGTATTATATAGAGGTATGTGCGTAATATAATAATAATAATAATAATGATAATAATAATAATAATAATAATAATAATAATAATAATAATAATAATAATAATAACAATAACAAAAATAATAAATCCACCTACTCGAACCGGGTTTGAACACGCGAACGTTCAAACGCAAGGTAAACACTAGACCACTGGGACAAACATATTTACATGAATAACGGACTATTTATTGTAAATATATTTGGATAAGAGACCTTAAATTAGAGTGTGTATGAAACTAGGTATTCAACAAAATATCAATTAATTGTAATAGGACACCATATTTATATTGTGGAAGAAATATGTAACAAAACCTATTTTAATTAAAATAATATTTGAATATCATTCCACTGCTAATATAACAAGTGCAGTTTTTTATTAATATTACGACCAAGGTAATTACACAATAACAAATATAACTCTGGCATATAAATGAAAAAAAAACAACAGTGATACGAAAAAAAAGTTGTTTTTTAAACTTAAATGAATAATAAACAATTATAAAATTAATGTAAATAAAAATATCATAACATTTTAATAAAAGCTGGTATAAATTCTGAATTTTCTTGAGTTTTTAATTCCATATTTTCAAATCTGAATTATTTTTCAATATTTTCTAAACAATAAAAATAAATCTGGATTTTATTAATTTAATTCGTCTTCTTGTTCTTCTTCTCCTGGGTCTAAGGCCCTTGGGGAGCTTTGGCCTCCTTTACAATCCTCTTCCATATTTCCCTTTCCATAGCCAAACTTTTCCTATTACTTTTTCGACATCTGTTTTAGATTTTTTTCTACATATCGTAGCCATCTATTCGTAGGTATACTTTTTCTTCAATAGTAGTTATTTTTTCTGCATATAAAAGGAAAATAAGTTGACTAACTAACTCACTGGCTCTATCGAACCCGTAGGTTCATGGCCGCGCGGGCATAAGCTCTCCATATATCCCTATCCTGAGCTAATGTTTTCGAATCATCCCCTGTATAATCTACTTCCCTCAAATCATGGATAATGTTATTCTCTCACCTCATTCTTGGTCTATCAACTGGGTGTTTTCCCTCTGTTTTCCTACAAGAAGCTTCCATGCACCTCTTTCATCTGCCATTCGAGCCACATGTCCTGCCCATCGCAGTGTAGGAGACTTAATCATTTTACCCTTAGTACCTCAGGAAACAGTCGTCCTCAGTTGAGTAATTTTACACGTCGACTGTTTTCTCAGGCACTAATTTTATTTTTTAACTTATTTCAAAACGAGCTCAACTGTGGTTCAGTATGAATTTTAAAAATATAAAAAAGAAAACGTATCCCCATTCTTTCTAAGTCACCTGACCAGCTTAACTTTCACGATTTTCATGTCTTACTAAAATATATTTTTAATATATTATTAATCTCTAAATTTGATTTGATTCTCCATAGCAGTTTTTCAAATATTGATCTGTAGGCCTACATATGGCAAGTTCAATAATTTTCATAAGTAATGTCACGAGTGATATCCAAATTATTTATCGATAAATTTATCTAGATAATTTGGAAATCAAGAGTGGTATTTGTCAGGACTATTTAACGAATAAAATTAAGCGTTTACTCACAAATCATTATTTAACTATAGTTTATTTTAAAATATGTATATATTTAATGTACACGGGATGTTTGAAAACAAATGTGAAACGATTGGTGCGCTTCATTTGCTTCTTTTGTTCTCACTGCAACCAGATCATATTGTTTATTGCCAAAGGAACGCAATATTGTAAGAATGCACTCTAGTGAAGAAAAAATGAAACACATCAAACTGTATATTAATTCATTTCTGATGTTGTATGATGTAAATATGACAATTATATTTTTCTGGATTATTACCTGGGAAAAAATACTTTTAAGAAAGTGCAAACAGTGGTTTCTTTTTTGGTGATATAATCAATTGCTACAAATTGTTTTATATTAACTCCTGCATGCGATATGTGTTGACATTCGTGCACTGTATATACAATTTGGTAGCCGTATCTCTTATGGAGTCGGTCACTGCAAAATAATGCTATGACCTATTCAGAATGTTAAAAAGGAGGTGCTTTCTTTATTATGATAAACTTTAGTTGGTAAAATTCTAAGCGAAACACGACTGTGATTGGTTGTAAATCAAAAATCATTGATATGTGGGCATGAGATAAATAGTCATTTGAAAAGTAATAAAAGAATTCTCACCATTCCTATTAATATCCAAGTATATGGTAATATGTCTTACTAGAGCTCAGTATATCTTTAGTTTTGTTGGTTTATATAGCAGACTTGATTTTAGCAAATTCAAACTTTCAAAATGTGCTCTGTTTCAGCCTACTATTCTTTTGATGAAAGTTAAAAATTAATTTTTTAACTTTCATCATATGGCTCACCTCAACAGAATTTGATATGAATTTGTATTGATATTATTCTTTTGTTAATTTCTTCTGATATACTGTTCTTTTGTTATTTATTTATTCGACTCCAAATAGCCTATATTTAATTCTTACTTACAGAAAATCTAACTTCTAAGAATGTGGACAATTGTTTACCTATCATGATCGTTTCTGGTTTCTCTGTTTCCCGGACAAGATGTTATTATTTTACTATTATTTATTATTTTGAAAACACCATCGCGCAAAATATAATATACAACGCACGTTTGTGAAGGGTTTTATAGAATCTTGGAAATTAAAAACCGAGCTATCGCTCGGTTTTTAAACATTTTCCTCCATTCTGTAAAACCACTTCCCAACCTCGCATTGTAATATACTATTACTAACTGCGAAGCAGTAATTCAAACCTATATTTTAACAAGATTTTCTTTTCTTTCTGTTTTCCCTATTTATACATTTTTTCGTTATACATTAAAGCAGAATTTTAATATTATAATAAATATAAAAGTTAAAGTTAATAATTTTGTATTTTAAAATTATTTTAATATTTAAATATAACTTAAATAAATAAAAACATCTAAATAATTCATTGTTAGTTATTGTTGAATAAAAATGTCTCAGTAACAATTAAAGAAATTGTATTACATAACAGTTTTTGTAAAGAATGCTTTTAAAATTGTTTTAAGTCATTGTCAAAATTATAAACCCTTCTGTTATAACTGTAATAAGAACACATGCTTAACTTCATATTCTAAAATGAAAGTAAACTAAACTCTGATTGGATGTTAAAACAATTAACTTTATTATTTAACAAATCAATTTAAACCTTATATTTAAAGGACTATTAACCAATAGAATTTAAAAATAACATCATGTAATGTAATAATGTTCTTTAAAATTATAAAAGAATTACACTAGTCATTCTGCATACAACTTTCAACAAAGATAGAAGCAAGAAGAGATCTCCTGATAAAATGTAATATTTATTACAAGAAGAATAATTTATTTAAGAAAATAAAATTATTTTTAATTGACGGCGAAGAATAATACCACCTACATTTACTTGATCTCCTGGGAAATTAAGAAGTGAATAAATTTACAATTATTTCACCAAGAAACAGTTTTCAGTAATTTTAAAGTGTTTTGCTATCCAGTGGGGAAATTTAGAAGTGAATAAATTGACAATTATTTCTACAAGAAACAGTTTTCAGTAATTTTAAAGTGTTTTCCTATCCAGTGTACCAATTTCCGACCCTAAGAAGAGAATCCGGCTCTACCGAAAATCAAACCCAACCTGAACCAGTAATTCTTTTTGGGACACAAATCCTTCTTCAAAATGTTACTACAACATCGGGCATGAAGTGAATTACTGCTTCAAAATGTCACCACAACGTGGGACAGCAATTTACTTCTTCAACATTTGCCCTTGCCTTTTTCATACATACAAAGAGTAGCGATTTTCAAACCAAGTGCAGTTGTATAACTATGAAGGCAGTCAAAGGCAGCAAGCGATAATGTTAAGACGATGACGTATTAAAGAGTAGTAAGAGAGTGTAAAGAAAGGATTGTAATCGATATACAGTAAAAAATTAGCAGTGTACATTCCATCCATAGTAATTCTGCCCGAAGGCAGGTCCTTCACTGCAATCACAGCATTTTAATGCTATGCTTGCAGCTTTACTAGGGAATTGTCTAGGTGTGGTAGCTTCCCGTTGCTTTCCACACCGGTGAAGGATGATGATGATGATAAGGATGATCATGATGATGACGGCCATATGATTTCGGGGACTGTTTGGGCCTTAAAGTTTTCCTCACATTTGTCTTACAGGTGAGGAAAACCCCCGATAAAAATCTCACCCAGAAAAACTGCCCCGACCGGGGATCGAACCCGGGCCCGCTGCGTGACAAGGCAGCACGCTACCTCGAGACCACAGCGGTGGACCGGTGTACATTAGGTAGAGTGAATATCATAAAACTTTAGATTTACGGGACTTAACTTACATTTCTTTTCCACAAATTTTTACAAAAACACCCAATTGTGTATTTTGCAATATTAGGCTAAGTAAATAACTAACTGACATTATCGAATCCGGAGTTTTATGGCAGCACGAATATAAGCTCTCCATACATCCCTATCTTTAGATAATATTTTCCAATTTCCCCATGTATAATTCATCTCCGACTACATAACAATGAGCTACAGCACACACACACACACATATACACAGACCCAAGTGGAAACTCAAAAGTTTCCTCCCGTCAGGAATCTAACTCAGATCACCGGAGTCGAAGAGGGATCTTTACTAACCACGGCACGGAGACAGCCATATATTTTAGAAGTATATAATTATAAATGAATGGTTCAGAGCACATGTAGACCAAGTCCAAGCATGCCATGTTCGGAGAAACGAAATGTTAAAATGTATTAAACCATAATTACTTTACTTCTAGGAAGTATTTCAAAACTCTGCAATTAAATTTTAGATTTACGAGTAATCTCAAATTATGATCATAATGAAATGCAGTTTGAATTATTCAAACATTAGATTTCTTTACGAAATAGGCTCAGCACAGTTTTGGACTTGTTTCACTTGTGCTCTAGATCATCCAACCAAATAATAAAGAAATAAAAAACAGATCAGATGACTAAAGTAGAATTCTAGGATAGAAAAACAAATGCAAATAAGAATATTCTTGTAAAACAATCGTCCTCCAGACAAACGATTTCCTGCATCATTATGACCGGAAATATTTCAGACTCAGTACTATTAGTGAAAGAATAACTTGATAACAGTTATTTAAACCCATACAATAATTGAGGTCGACATTATTCACTATCAGTAGAGAATACGCCTACCACAACAGCACGTTGCAATTCTGCAAGTGACAGTACAACATCAACATTCTATTTCAAAAAACCTTTTTTACAGATTGTGTGACACTGTTAATAGTTTAAACGATAATTCATTTAAATTCGATGTTCACAATAGTGTATGTTTCATCAAATAATCCATTGGCTGTCTTAAAAAAACTGGATATTTAATTATGACAATGGCATAATTATACACCGTGTCCCATTCAAACCTCCCTATTTCAATTAATCATAACGCTCAAAGTATGCGGAATTATTAAATGAGGTTGGTATTAAAAGAAAGAGAAACTCAAAGAATTTTTATTGTTTCTAAATGTTGAACTTGTACTTACTTACTTACTTACTTACTTACTTACTCACTGGCACTATCGAACCCGTAGGTTCATGGCCGTGCGGACATAAGCTCTCCATATATCCCTATCCTGAGCTGATGCTTTCCAATCATTTCCTGTATAATCTACTTCCCACAAATCATAGTTAATGTTGTTCTTCCACCTCATTCTTGGTCTACCAACTGGCCGTTTTCCCTCTGGCTTTCCTACAAGAAGCTTCCATGCAAGTCTTTCATTCCCCATACGTGCAACATGTCCTGCCCATCGCAATCTACGAGACTTAACTGTTTTTATTATATCTGGCTTCATATAAAGACCATGTAGCTCATTGTTATGTAGTCTTCTCCATTCATCTGTCTGTTCATCTCTCTTTGGTTCAAAAATTTTCCTAAGTACTTTATTCTCAAATACGTGTAATCTCGTTTCTTCCCTTAAAGTAAGAGTCCATGTTTCGCACCCATATAATATAACTGGTAGAATAATAGTTTTATATATTTTCAGCTTAACGTTTTTTGAAAGGAGTTGGGACATCAAGAGTCTCTGCAATGCATAATAGCATGCATTTCCAGAATTGAGCCTACGTTTAATTTCTTTGTGCATCTCATTCCTGTTTGAACTTGTACAGTATTATTAATATTAGTGGTGATTTTTAGCATTTTGAAATCAGAAATGTAGAATTTCTATTTGTAAATTTCGAATTTTTTAGCATTTATATATTTTAAATTTTGAATTTTACAGCATTAAAAAAACGTACAAGTTATTATGTGTTAATTCTATGAAATAACTTTGATGATAGTGAGATAAACATGTATAAATAAATTGTACATTTATTTTAAATTAATACAGGTTAAAGAAATACATAGAACAATTAGAATAAATTGATGTATGCTAAAACATAACACAGAAAAACATGACCAGCTCAATTTAAAATTCTGAATATTATTGAGGCAATGTAGTGTGAATTGAAAACTAGAATGAGGAAAATATTCCCACATCTTTCCTTTCTTAAAGATTGGTATAAGATGTTTATAGAATATCTAATTAACTAATTCACTGCAACTATCGAACCCGCAGGATCATGCCCTTGCGGACATAAATTCTCCACACATCCCTATATTGAGTTAATGTTTTCCAATCATACCCTGTATAATCTATTTCACTCAATCATTGTTAATGTTATTGTCCCACCTCATTCTTGGTCTATCAACTGGGCGTTTTCCCCCTGGTTTTCCTACAAGAAGCTTCCATACCCGTCCTTCAGTCCTTCATTTCCCATTCGTGCCACATTTCCCGCCCATCGCAATTTGTGAAAGTTTTTCATACGTATTTATAAATCAATTTAAAAAATAACTGCAGCTGTTTTAAGGATGAATTATAGTTCTACGTCATAATAATGAAAATTTGAAGGCGTTTCTATTATTTTGTATACATCCTACATGTCCGCACGACCATGAACCTTTGGATCCGATAGTACCACTGATTTAGTTAGTTAGTTAGTTCAATTTATTTTACTTTGAGCTCTAATTTTCGTAATCAATATGGTGAATAATGAATTACTGGCAGGATGATTACCTTTACTGGACGTGGCCACTTTCATCTTTGGAACATGAAATTATAAATAATTATAAAAGCTAATTAAATTATTACCAACCTTTTACCACTAAAAACTGGAAGTAACATTAATGGAGTTTCCTTTCAATATAATTTTATAAATGAACAAGCTGACGGTTGCTGTCAAAGAGTGGATAGGTGTATTTCTACTTTATGATACCGAGCTTGGAAAATGGCAAACCACAGTTTCCTTTCACAAGACTTAACCCTTTCATTCCCAGTTCCTGAACAACATCACATTTGAAACTGTGATATAGGGTTATGGGTGTATCATTATTAGAAACACTGTTGATGCCGAACAATAAGCTTCTTGTGTTTAATTATATTGGTACAAACCCACAATGTAGCCACCCGGTGGACACGATCTCAAGTTCGAATCCTGGCGGCTCCGGACTGGTGTTGATGATAAACTACACCGGGATTTTTTCGGATTTTCTCGGGGTTTCTCGTTTGCCGAATTCCATCCCACTAACACTCCCTCCCCCATCATGCCATTTGATCTCCAGTCATTCTTTTCATACCACCTTTCACCTCATCATGTATTAGGTTAAAATATGATAAGGTTACTGTTAATATGGTAAAAACATAGGGGTATAGACTCAAGATTATTATTTTTAATGCCCCAGGTTGTCCTTTTTTGGACATTTCTGGTGTTCTCTCCTAGCATTGGCTAATTGTAACCCACTTCTGAGGTTGGGGCACCTGTAAGGCGGGGTTACGTTGCCGCGATGATATGATGGGTGATGATGATGATGATAGCGCCAGGAGAGACCTTAATCCTAAGCTTAATCTAAGATGAATATGAATGATGATGGTTGCGATGGCCATATGATGTCCGGGGACCGTTTGGGCCTTGAAGTTTCCTGACATTTGTCTTACAGGTGAGGAAAAACCCCGATAAAATCCTCACCCAGGAAACTGTCCCGACCGGAGATCGAACCTGGGCCCGCTGTGTGACAAAGCAGCACGCTAACTCGAGACCACAGCGGTGGACCAGACCTAAAATTATCAAATATCCATCCATCTATAGTAATTCTGCCTAAGGGCAGGTCTTTCACTGCAATCATAGCATTTACATGCTATGCTTTGCAGCTTTACTAGGGATTTATAGGTGTGGTAGCTTCCCGTTGCTTTCCACAACGGTGAAGGATGAAGATGATGATAGCCGGATGATTTTCGGGGACCGTTGTGCCCTAAGCTTCCTGACATGTCTTACAGGTGAGGAAAAACCCCGGAAAACCCTCACCCAGGAGCCTGTCCCGACCGGGAATCAAACCCGGGCCCGCTGCGCGACAAGACAGCACGCTACCTCGAGACCACAGCGGTGGACATTATTGAATATAATAATTAAAAATAATGAGATAAAGATAAATGTTCTTCCTTTACTAATATTCTTCTTTGCATGTGATTATATCTCCTTTGGTCTAATTTTTTAAGCCTATATTTTCAAATCGTGATAAATACGCATGGTACGAATTAATGGTGAATTGAGAAAATTGCATAAACGTGGGTAAATTTAGACAAGACGGGATAAATAAGGATAAGACTCATTCATTAATAAACAAATATGTTATTTAATTAAATAGAAATAAAACTTAAAGTTTTATGTGATTTTCATATTTATTAAAATATAAATTAGTTACAGCTGTTTCGGCACTTTGTACCTTCTTCAGACATGATAACAAATTAATAATTTTATTATTATAGTACATAACAACTGTAACTATGCAACAATTTTTTTTACAATCTCTATTATAAATTTAAAAGAGGCGATTCATTCAAATATAGTTGGGAATTTAACAGCTTATTACCACTTTTCAATTTATTTATCTCTACAACTTCTAAAAGGTCCAACTTCTTTCCTTTGTCACAAACATGTAAAATTTTAAATTTTAAATTTTGAATCAAAACAATGGACCAGACAAGAAACGAGGATATCCGTGAAGAACTGCAGATCTACTCCATAAAAGAAAATATATTTAACAACAAGATACAGTGGAAAGAACATGTAGAAAGAATGGAAGAAAGAAGATTACCAAATAAAATCTTCCATTAGTTTCCAAGAGGAAGACAAGATGTCGGACGTCCTCGGAAGAGATGGTCTTAGATCTATTAGTGAAGACGGAACAGGCAACTCTTGCCTAAACCAGGAAGTGAAGAAGAAGAAGAAGAAGACTATGATCGTATTGGAGTAGGTGATTAGCATACTTTGAATTATCTAAATTTCTGTTATGTGCTCTCATATGTTCTTTATACGAGAAATAAAAGGTCTGCCAGTTTGTCCTATATAGACATTATCACATGTGCCACACTTCAATTGGAGGGTCTGATGCCAAAGTGAACAAACTACGTTTTTAATATTTTTCACAATTCGACTTTAAAGTATATTTTGAAATATAAAAATGAATAATGGCATGAACTTTTTTTTCCTTATTTGTCACCATCTAACATATGGTGACCAATAAGGAAAAAAAAAATCATGCCATTATTCATTTTTATATTTCAAAATATACTTTAAAGTCGAATTGTGAAAAATATTAAAAACGTAGTTGGTTCACTTTGGCATCAGACCCTCCAATTTATATAACCTGATAATTGATTCTTTTTTATTTTGGTTTTATCGTTTTTTATTATATTTTGTCAAGTTTTATTAGTTTTAAATGCCACATTAATGTTCAACTTTTTTAAGTGTTTGGATATTAGCCTATTTGGAAAGTGGGCCTATGTAATCAACGTATAAGTATTGATACTAATATTCTACTATAAATTCGTAATTGTTTATTTTGCAATATAATTGTAATTGTATCTACTTTTTTAGTTTGATTTATGTAATTACTATAACATTGGTCATATGGAAGCGAAACTTGGTCTTTGACGGAATTACAAAAGAATAAAATTAGAACAGTTGAATTTGATTATTTTAGAAGAAGCCTCCAAAAAAAACAAGACAGGATAAAATAAGAAATGAATTCCTTTGGAGAGAAATGAATGTCACCACATCTGTTGTTAGGAGGATTGAAAATCAAACGCTTAAATGGTATGGCCATGTACAAAGAATGGAAAATAAAAGATAGCCAAAAAATATGTACCAATGGTCACCCCCTGAAAGAAATAAACGTGGCAGACCAAGATGGAAATGGAAAACCTATGTCAGAACAATAATGGAGAATAGGAATTTGGAAGTGGGAGATTGGAATGATAGAGATAAATGGAAACTGAAGACGGCAAACCTATAAGTGGGGGAAAGCCGAAGAAGAAGAAGAAGACTATAACATTGACGTGTTGCTGTCAACATCACATACGGCTTGCTGTTCGCGCGATCCATTTGTAAATAACACAGCTCTACAATAAAAAAAAAATGTTGCCCTGGATATCTCTGCGAATTTCTATGTTTCCAAGTGCACAGTTTACGAATATATTCATGAAAGTGCTGAATGTGCTCTAAAAATTATAGAAGAAAATCTTATAAAAGGTGTTTCACTGAAGTATTACATGGGTTTTCGACATTTTTTCTTCCTATTTACGTCGGTGTATACTAAGTTTTCAAAAAAACAAGTTACATTATAAATATATGTTTTTTTTTTCACATTTTCGGATTTTTGTAGTGTGAAATGAAAATAAAGATAAAAAACAGAGCAAATCTTTCAAAATCATTGATAGTTTCGTGAATTGGGAGCATAAATATAACCGAAATTAATCTTATATCAAGGGCAAAAAGCAAAACCACTGTTGATCAGTGTAACTCTATATTATAGCCTACTATATTTTCCACTTTAATAAAGTCATACTACTGTAATAATTATTTTAATAAGTACATTTTATTTTCAGGACTAAGACCAGTAATGCCGAAAGGACGAGATACGCCAGTGGTGTGCAGGCCTAATTCCTGCAGAATTGAATGGTGCACATTATAAAGAGCAAACTCATTCATTGAATTAATACTATGCTGTTTAAAATAAAGTTTCCTGCGACCCTATGAATGTTTCAAAACAACTGTTGACCCTTTGTTCGCAGTCTTTCCGTTCTGATTGCTTCATCATGCTAACGTAAACAATTAAGTGCATTATGCATTTAAAATCAATGGGAAAAATGCATAAGAGTTTGAAACCTTTTAGATAATTATAACACCAGTCTCCAAATCCAGGTTAATGATTTTCCCCATCATTCAAAATTACCTTTTCACCTTATACTATAGTTCTATCATATATATATATAAGATTTTTTTTTTTTTTTTTTTAAGATTTATTTAGCCTGGTGGAGTTAAGGCCATGTGGCCTTCTCTTCCACTCACCAGGACAAACATATATTACATAAGAATATAACAATCTTAATTAACTCTAATATTAAACACTAAGTAAAAATTTGATCAAAAGATAATATCTAATATACATATTACGATCTATAATACAACCAGTTAATATTAGTTAAAATTAAGACTAAAACTAATAATAAAATGTATACAAGCAAGACATATTAAATTGTCCCTGTCTAGTGTATATAAAAAAAACATTGAAGAGTCTGTAGTTCTTTTCTGTCATAAGCGCTTCTGTAATGGATGGTTCACTTAAACAGACGGTGTTCAAGTATTAACGTTATTGCCTATCCAATACGACATTCCCCTTATTTACTCCATCGTCCGTAAAACACACACGGACGATGGAGCAAATAAGGGGAATGTCGTATACACACACATATATATATATATATATATATATATATATATATATATATATATATGTGTGTGTGTGTGTTTGTGTGTGTGTTTTACGGACGATGGAGTAAATAAGGGGAATGTCGTATTGGATAGGCAATAACGTTAATACTAACTTGCCCATTTACCACTAACTTGAACACCGTCTGTTTAAGTGAACCACCCATTACAGAAGCGCTTATGACAGAAAAGAACTACAGACTTTTTAACATTTTATAAATAAAGTTCATAAAACACTTTAATTTTATATAAAATTATATATTGACTCACAATTTTGTAACAAACTATAACCTAATGTACATTAGGTGAAATAGGATTTATATTTCGAACATTAAACAACAACAACAACAATAATAATAATAATAATAATAATAATAATAATAATAATAATAATAATAATAATAATAATAATACTAACTTTCCCATTTTATCACCCTAACTTGCCCACTAATGTAGGTCAAGTTATGGCGATAAAATGTTCAATTTAGTGTTTGATGCCAAGTTAGTATTAACATTATTGCCCATCCCAAGTGAACAATATCGTTAACGACAGGTCTTTTAAGACATATCCCATATTTACTTCATTGTCCATAACATATAGTATATATATATATATATATACACACACACATAATTTATGCCTTTCTCTACTGTATATTATATTTTTCATTATTTTCCTTCTCTATTATTAAGTATACATCGTCACTTTTGGCAGACCCCATTTAGGCAAATTTGTTGAAATAAAAAAAAGTGAACCTAAGTTGATCTAGTTATATATGCTTAGCATATATGTAATTTAAATCTAAGTTTGTGTGTATCGTATATGGGTTTCTTTTAAAAAATCCAGAAGAAATACTATAGAAAAAAAAACTGTTCCAATAAACTCTGGTCTTAAACTATCATCTCAAGTATAGTGTATTGTTTAGCACCACGATTTAATGTTGTTCTCTGTCATTACAGCATATGGTCAAGCAACGATGATTAAAAGTAGCGCCACAGTACCCCAAATAGACGGTTTCGGCGGAGTAATACCGTATGGAATTATTTTTACAACTGGAACCTAACTCGGAATTAGTATAGCTGATTGATTGCGTTATTATTATGTCATCATCATGAATTACAGTCATGGATTAGGCCATTGGCCTGTTCCGCTTCAGGATGGAAATTGATCCCTTCATCTCTTCTTGAGTCTTCCTGGGTCTCTTCGTCCTGTGGGTCTGTAGTTGAATAGCTGCAGAGGTAGTCTACTCTTTGGCATTCTAAGAAGGTGTTCATACCAATTATTTTTGTATATTTGGATGGTTTCAGTTATTGATGGTGTTTAGAGCTTTGCGGATATCTTCATTACACATGTGGTCATAAAGCGTATAATCCGCTAAAGGTCTTATTAACTTCATTTCTGGACCTACTTTCCTCTTCAATTTAATTGTAGTACGAGTCCAGGTTTCAGAGCCATAAAGTACAGTTGGAAGAGCAACAGTTTTATAAAATTTTAGAATTGTATCTGGGTGTACTTTTCGGAGAAGATTGTTTTTTATTGTTCCTATAAGTTTTTGGAAATTGATCAATTTTATGTCTATGAATTATTATGTAACTACTATATTTTAAAAAAATGGCGCTAGAACATTTGAATCACGTTTAGAATCTACGGATCAAAGTTGGGCTGAGGCCGGTGTATTGCCACCAAAGCGATATATGAATACGTCGTGAAGGATTTTTTCATCTCCTCCCTCTTTAGGATGACACATAGACATTATATGCAGTATCAATAGCTATGACGTAAGCAGTTATTGTAATATACCTTGCAACAACATAACTATTCGTTGCAATGCAATAGTGAAAGGGTTTTAATTTGCTGACCGCATCCAACCCGATTTCTATATTTTACAACTCCATGCAGGCCTGATGTGCACAGGTTAACTAATGCTAACTCACTGGCACTGTAAACCCGGTATTCATGCTGCGCGGACATAAGTTCGCCATTGATCCATATCTTGTGTTAATGTTTTCCAATCATCCCCTGTATAATTCACCTCCCTCAAATCATAGGTAATGTTATTTTCCTACCCCATTCTTGCCCTACGGTATTGATCACTTTCTCTCATTTTCCTACAATAAGTTTTCATGCCCCTCTGTCATTTCCTATTCGTGCCACATGTCCTGCCCAACGTATACTACGAGATATAACCGTTCTAATTACATCTGCTATCCCATAAATCATCTAGCTCATTGTTGTGTAGTCTTCTGCGTTCACATGTTCGTCTTTCTTTTGTCCAAAAATGTTTCTAAGAACTTTATTCTCAAACACTTGTAATATTTTCTTTTCCCTTAAAGGAAGAGACCGTGTTTTGCATGCTTATAATACAAATGAGAGCATAGTCATTTTATATAACCTTATTTTAGTTTTAACTTCTTTTAGAGGATTATGTGTAATGCTTAATAGCATGTGTTTCCTGAGTTCAGCCTATGTTTAATATATTTGTGCATGTCAATCGTGTTTCTAATTATTGTTCCTAGGTATTTTAATTCTGTTACTTCTTCAATGTTTACTTATTTGTCATTAACTATCAATTTCCATTATATAATACGTGTGGTCAGAGTTATTCTCCCAGGTATATTATATGGATGCGAAACATGGACTCTTACTTAGGGAGGAAAGGAGATTACGAGTATTTGAGAATAAAGTTCTTAGGAATTTTGCACGCCGTAGCGTAGTGGTTAAGGCACTGAGCTACAAGCCGGAGGGTCGAGGGTTCAAGTCCCGTTGGGGTCAGAATTTTTAAACTGACCCAAACCCTCTGGCGGCACTATGGCCCTGGGGTCGACTCAGCCTCTAACGGAAATGAGTACCAGACGCTTGTTCTGGGGGTAAAGGCGGCCGTCACGCAGGGCTGACAACCCGGCTGACATAAAGTGCCGATTGTCTAGAAAAAGTGGAAGCCTTAACCTCCTACTACCCCAAGGGTCTCCGGACCTGCTGTGGGATCACTTTATTTTGTCCCGCACCGTAGCCGAGCGGTTAAGGTAGGAAGCCTTGGCGCAGAGCTACGGGACTTGCGCTGGTTCGAGTCTCCATGGGGGAAGAAATTTTCTCATGGTATTTCGGCCAGTATGGGACCGGTGCCCACCCAGCATCGTGAGGCAATTGGGTAGCTACAATAAGTAGCGGCTCCAGGTTGAGGAACCAGCTATAACGGCTGGGGGACTCGACATGCTAACCACATGTCACCCCTACACTGGCTGTTGATCATCTACCGCTGTGATTGACACATGTGGATGTGAAGGGCCAGCAGCCGGCTGGTAAAAGGGCAACCGCTGAAAAGTGGAAAGACCCTCAATCGGAGGAATTTTTTTTGGGTCAAAAAGAGAAGAACAGACAGGTGAATGGAGAAAACTTCATAATAGTGAGCTATATGATATGTATAGGAAGCCAGACATAATAAGAACAGTTAAGTCTCGTAGACTGCAATGGGCAGGGCATGTGGCAAGTATGGGGGATGAAAGAGGTGCATGGAAGCTTCTTGTAGGGAAACGAGAAGAAGAACGCCCGGTTGGTAGACCAAGAATGAGGTGGGAGACTAACATTATCCATGATTTGAGGGAAGTGGACTATACAGGGGATGATTGGAAAACATTAGCTCAGGATAAGGATGTATGGAGAGCTTATGTCCGCGCGGCCAATTACCTATTTCGATAGAGTGAGTGAATTAGTTAGTTATACGTGTGGTCATACTCCCAGCCCCACTTTCTTAATGTTATTTAATAGAACGTGTGATTTTGCTTTTAATAAACCAACAGCTTATTAATACCATTGAGTTGTGCGCCTTCTTTACTCTCTAAAAAAACTGACAGGATGTTGTAGTACACATTTTAATAGCAGAGCAGATATTGCATATTTTTTAAACCCTGTTGTGGATTTCAAAAGTATCTGAAATCAGTTTACCTACCCGCATCCTACTCTTTATGTCATGTACATAGGCTATATTCGAACAAGTCAATCTAACTTTTTAGATTAACATATAGATGATATTTATATAAATTACTTACGCGAGTGGAATATTTCATGGAGATAAGGCAAGTCAGTTCAAAATAAATAGCTTGAATTATTCGCACCGCAACGTTGCCTAGTTGAGACCCAGCAATCTATCATTGTACATATATTTCCTCGCAATCTAAAATCTGAACTCTAACTTCAAGCCAACTTCAAAGAATGGAAGTTACAGAAATTAGATTGCTGAGACCTGTCTCTCTCCTGGCGCGACAGGCCTACAAGGCCCTTAGCCTACTAGCCGGCTGCTGGCATCAAATCCACATGTGTCAATCACAGAGGTAGATGAACATCGAGACCACTGGAGGCTTACACTCTCTACTTCCATAAATGGAACGGGTTATTCGAATAGAAGTAAACATGTGAACAATAACTGACACTATCAAGATGTACCAAAACAAATAGTACACTATAACAACAAAACGAATGATCATTAACAAACTGCTTCTAAAAACTATTCTTCTACAGATCTATTGGCAAGAAAGACATTGGTCATCTAAAGAAACTTTGGAAGAATCAGCTTTCAGTCTGAAGCAGAACAATTAGAAGGTCTAATACACGAAAGGCATTCCTTTCTACACAAGCACCCAGACCGAAGGTGGAGATTTAAAATCACTTAGCGCGCAATGGATCAAATCCGGGTAGCCGAAGGGGAAGGTTCAGACATTTATACGGGACGCACGACAGACTTGTTGAAGGATAGCTACCCTTGTGGCATTTTCATTATTATATTTTTAAAAATTAAATAATAACCTAAGTACCTTTTTTATAACCGTCTTCCTCAATTAGAATGGATTTATGTTTAAAAAATTTTGTTAATTATTAAAATCATGAAGGCCTTACAAAACGTGTTTTATCTTCGGCATGCTATTTGGTATAATAATGATTGTAGGCCCTATAATTATAACATTTGTAGAAAAATTGGCAATGTCACATACCTTCTTGTGAAGATGACATTAATGGCTCTTTTCGATGAAATGTCAGGAACACTCCTGAAAGAAAATAACATTATTTATAATACATGTTTGTAAAATTATTGAAATATTTGAAATCAAATAGTATTGTACTTAGATTTTATGTTATTAAAAATGCTAATTTATAACTTTTCAAATATTTATGGTTCATTATTTCCAATTTTTACTCATAATAATAATAATAATAATAATAATAATAATAATAATAATAATAATAATAATATAAATATGATAAATTATACGAGAAACACCAATTAATATATATACCTTACACTGGGTAATAATGAAGTCGAGGTTAGAGCAAATATAAATTTAGATTTCTATTAAAAGATGCCAATGTCCGGCAGCCCCTTATACTGATTGTAATACATATTTTGTGTACAGTTTTCCCCAATTAACTTAATTAATTATTACTTAATTAAAATTACGTAAGCAACAAATAAATACATTTTCTAAAACAATGTATATTAATAAATTATAGCTTAATATGGAATTAGTAACCTATAATTTTAAATCTGAGATCTCAGTGTTGAGAAGTCACTTATAGTCGGGAATTAACTACACTCAGCAACAAAAAAGACAATTTTTTTGTCTCAGAAAGAAAAATATGTGATTCTGATAGAGCATTTTTTCTCCTGAATTCAAATATGATATCGTTTTTTCTCCATCACGCAAGGTTTCCGAGAGACAGACATTTATAATTTCAAACATTTCAATATTTTTACATTCGTAACTACACAATATTCGAATGATTTTCTGCTATATTTCGCCTGTGGAGCATCCCTCTTGATGGTCCAACAATAATCGGCCAGCATATTAGGATTCCATTTGCCTTGATATATCTTTTCCATAGTTGAAATCTCCTGAGTTAGCTCATTTGGTTTTATTTTACAATGGACAAATGGACGAAAAAACGTTTATTAAAAAATAATTATTTAAATCCATTAATTGAAATTGAAATAAAAAAAGTTGTGGGCGATGGAGAAATTTCGAATACATATTTGAAAACACGATAAAAAAACTGCATCAAGTACAACTATTGGTACTCATGAGACAAAAATCATGTTTACCAGTGCTATTAATGCATTTTTTAGAGAAGAAATAATTTAAATACCGCGTTAAGAATACTATAATTTACAACATACAATAAATTGAGCAGTCTGTATGATACTATTAACAATGATAATAATAATAATAATAATAATAATAATAATAATAATAATAATAATAATAATAATATATCACTATTAATGTTATCATTAGGTAAACTAAATTATATAGCCTAGTAATTGTATTGTCTTTATGTTACGGTTAGATTGATTAATTGGCGATTATGTGTAATCGCTCCAGCCATTATGAATAACATGCAACCATTATGTATAATATCTACTGAATTTTATGAGGTAATTATTATACATAATGACTAGAGACTGTACGTATATAAATAATCTATCTAACCGTAACATGTATGTATATTTTAAGACAAAATGTGTTATAATTCAAGATAATTTATATTTCTGAATGACTAGTAATTTGTATTTAGTATACCTGTGCTTGTGACCTTAATTCTGCTAGAATGGTTAAATAAAATTATTATTATTATTATTATTATTATTATTATTATTATTATTATTACGGCATTGCTGTTGTTAATATTATGTATAACAGATTCGAGTTGTTATTCCTTTGAGTATACATTATTCCATTAGTTTAATTTTAATTGTATTTAATTTTATTGTTTTATTAGACATTATTTTCATTATTGTTCAGTTGACCAGATAATTAATTGTTTAGTACGTATTGTTATTGTATTTAAATGTAACAAATGATTGTCCTGGTGAGTAGAAGAGAAGGCCACTCCAACAGACTAAATAAATCTAATCTGTTATTACATTGTTATTTGTATTAAGCAAATCTACTCTTCATTGTATATAATAATTTATTGTATATAATCTAAACAATAAATATAATTTCATCTTCCAAAAATGAGTTGTCTCAGGCAGTAATATTTTTGACTCATATTCGGTAGGTTGGAGTTCAAACCCAGGGCAAACAACCTGGTTTAGGTTTTTTCATATTTTTTTCTCAGTCGTCAAATGCTGCATTGGAATTTTATTATCAGGACTCGTTTCATCGCATTCGCCATTTCATAGTATAATTCTTCTTCTTCTTGTAAGCCCATGTTTCCCTTAACAGAGATTTAGGCGCACTTCCCCTACAGGGAAGAATTTGAACCATACTAATTTAGTTACACTTGATTTTGTATAGATGTCATTTTGAGTGGTCCGTGGTCAGCGTTCCGCCCCATACTGACATCTTTCATAGTATAATTAAAAAAATAAAAAATAGACTTGTGATTACCTTAGATATTAAAGTGTCTATTAATAATAATGGAATTAAAAGATGAATAAATATGCCAGTGAAAAATTAATTCTTTGTGATTAAAAGCAGCACCATTATGTAAAACAATTGACTTTCGATTTTTTATAGTTTTTCTAGCAACTCCTATATTTTTTTAAATCAAACTACTCAATGTTAGTATTTCTTAATGATAGTAGCGTTTTTTATAACTGATAGTTGTATATGTGACGTAGTTTACTGCGGGAAACAAAGGCAACATACTGTAAAGCAATGGGAAAGAATAGAGTGCTAGCACGCCACTGGGATATAACAAGACGAGATCACTTCACTGAGTAAACTACTTATTTTTAAGGACGATGTAGACTAGACATAGACTTTGTCTGCCCAGCTGTAGGGACCTTGCTAGATCAGCAGACGTCCCACATCACGTGTTCTTATAACTGGACACTGCACTTTTAATCGTAATCTCTTACAATTTAAGTACTCTTAGGTTATTTATTTATTTTATGGAGTTAAGGCCATGTGGCATCCTCTTTCACTCACCAGGACAAACATATGTTATATCAGAATATAACAATCACAATTAACTCTAATATGAAATACTAAATGAAGATTTGATCAAAAAGATAATATATATATATATATATATATATATATATATATTATATTGATCTATAACACGAGTGCAACCATGTTAATGATAGTAACATTAAAACTAAAACTAATAATAAAATGTATGCGAGCAAGATAATTAACTTAGGAAACATAGTAATAAAAACAGTAGCCTTTGCAGATGATCAGATTTTAATAGCAAAAACAGAGGACGAACTACAAAGAATGCTATATAAACTAAATGAAATATCAAAAAAAAAATACAACATGGAAATATCATCAGAAAAATAAAAAACAATGGCCTTCAAGGGGGCTCATCCAGTTCGGACAAAGATAATATTACAAAATAAACCAATAGAACAAGTGGTAAGATATAACTTCCTAGTTTGCGAAATATCATACACAGCGGAAACAGATATAAATAACAAACTAAATAAGTTTTATTATATAACAAGAAACTAAAAATAACTTTGAAAAATAAAGTCAGGAAAGACTCTATAATGAAATTATACAAGACAATGGCAGTGCCTGCTATTAGTTATGGATCCGAAACATGGACAGTGACATCACAACAATCTGCCAGAATACAAGCTGCTGAAATGAGATTCCTCAGACCAATAGCAGGATATCAAAGTACAGACAAAAAACTTAACACAGAAATAAGACAACAACTAAAAGTAGAGGAATTAAACACAACAATAGTGAAATACAGAACAAACTGGAAAGAACACTTGGCAAGGATGACTGAGAATAGAATATCAAAAGCAGCATACAGCTATTCACCACGAGAAAGAAGAAGTTTGGGAAGACCAAAGAAAAGATGGAAAGAGCCGGAACAGGCTAGTAAATAAGCCTAAACCGTAAAGAAGAAGAAGAAGAAGGCTATCCCTGCCTAATGTATATAAAAAAGGAAAATAATATATATTGAAAACTACTTTTGCAATTATACAACATTTAAAACAAGGGCACGCCGTAGCGTAGTGGTTAAGGCACTGCGCTACAAGTCGGAAGGTCGAGGGTTCAAGTCCCGGTGGGGTCAGGATTTTTAAACTGACCAAAACCTTCTGGCGGCACTATGGCCCTGTGGTCGACTCAGCCTCTAACGGAAATGAGTACCAGACGCTTGTTCTGGGGGTAAAGGCGGCCGTCACGCAGGGCTGACATCAAGTGCCGATTGTCTAGAAAAAGTGGGAGCCTTAACCTCCTACTACCCCAAGGGCCTCCCGAGGCCTGTAGTGGGATTACTTTAAAAAATATTTAAAACAAATAAATGAAAATATTTGTTAATCTTAATATTATTTTTAATAAATAATTCAATTTATTAATTGTTAAAAGAATACTGTCTGAGTTGTATAAGTTAGTTTTAGATAACTATTTAGTTTGTTTTTGAACGATGATATAGTCTGACTCTCTCTGACATAGGGCGGAAGGGAATTCCACGTTTTGACAAGTAAAACTGTAAAAGATAATGAATAGTACACAGTGTGATGAGGAGGGATATTGTATAAAGGTCAATGTGTTTATGGGATCGAATGTCTAAATCATGTGTGACCAAATATAACTCTTATATTATTTATAATGTCTTCTTCTTCTTCTTCCTTCCAAGTATTAAGCTAAGGCCTGTTACGATCCTATAGAAAATTTTCCCTCCAGCATTATATATTTATAATGTATTTAATTAAAATTAAATTATATAAAATAGATACCTGAGATCTCAGTCGTTCTCAACTTTATAATACTGTAAAATATGAAGAAGGTATTTCGGAATATACATTCCATCTTCTGCTTGAATATTGGTACTAAATGCTGTTTGTTAAAAAAACAGAAGATGGAACATATGTTCAGAAAGGCCTTCTCGATATTTTACAGCATTATAAAGTTGAGAATAACTGAGATCTCAGGTACCAATTATATATATATATATATATATATATATATATATATATATATATATTAATTTTTACATAGTGACCTCAATGGTGCTTCGTAATGGATTTTATAACTTATGTATTTAATTGAATTATTAAAACTGGGATTAAAAGTAAATACTTACTTACTTACTTACTCACTGGCACTATCGAACCCGTAGGTTCATGGCCGTGCGGACATAAGCTCTCCATACATCCCTATCCTGAGATAATGCTTTTCAATCATTCTCTGTATAATCTACTTCCCACAAATCATAGTTAATGTTATTCTCCCACCTCATTCTTGGTCTACCATCTGGGCGCCTTCCCTCTGGCTTTCCTACAAGAAGCTTCCATGCAAGTTTTTCATTCCCCATGCGTGCAACATGTCCTGCCCATCGCAGTCTACGAGACTTAACTGTTCTTATTATATCTGGCTTCCTATAAAGACCATGTAGTTCATTGTTATGTAGTCTCCTCCATTCACCCGTTTGTTCATCTCTCTTTGGTCCAAAAATTGTCCTAAGTACTTTATTCTCAAATACCTGTAATCTCCTTTCCTCCCTTAAAGTAAGATTCCATGTTTCGCATCCATATAATTTAACTGGTAGAATAATAATTTTATATATTTTCAGTTTAACGTTTTTTGAAAGGAGTTGGAACATCAAGAGTCTCTGCAATGCATAATAGCATGCATTTCCAGAATTGAGCCTATGTTTAATTTCTTTGTGCATCTCATTCCTATTTGTGATTATTGTTCCTAGGTATTTGAATTCAGCCACTAATAAAACTAAATGTATGGTCACCATATAAATTCATTATATAATTTAAAAGAACAGTTAAGAATAAATGGAGAAACTTTGAAGAAGTGACAGAATTCAGATCCTAGGAAAATTAATTATAAACAGTAACGAGGTGCAGAAAAAATTTAAACATTGGCTCAAATCTGGAAACGCATGCCATTATGCATTACCGGTACTCTCCTATTCCCACTTCTCTACAAAATGTTAAACTAAACTATATATATAACGGTTAATCTTCCAGTTATATGGATGCGAAACGTGGTCTCTTACATTAAGGGAGGATAAACGATTATAATATTTATTTAAGAATAAAATTTGTGGACAAAACAGAGATACCACCATGGCCATGTTTAATTCCTTGCAAGGTAGCTGGATACATACGATGTTATTAACAAAAGAAAGCCAGACGAAAAAAGTACCTTGGTCGAAATAGTGATGATCTTTCACCGTAAAAATACAACCGTCAAGAAATGCGGACATGGGTTCAACTGGGGTAAAATTTTCCGGAGGTCATACAAATATTAGGAACATTTTTGGACCAAAGAGAGATGAACAGACAGGTGAACGGAGAAGACTACATAACAATGAGCTACATGGTCTTTATAGGAAGCCAGATATAATAAGAACAGTTAAGTCTCGTAGACTGTGATGGGCAGGGCATATGTCACGACTAGGGAATGAAAGACGTGCATGGAAACTTCTTGTAGGAAAAACAGAGGGTAGACCAAGAATGAGGTGGGAGAATAACATTAAGTATGATTTGAGGGAAGTAGATTATACAGGGAATGATTGGAAAGCATTAGCTCAGAATAGGGATGTATGGAGAGCTTACGTCCGCGCGGCCATGAACCTACGGGTTCGATAGTGCCAGTGAGTAAGTAAGGATATATTCCGTAAATCAGCTAAATCGGACCATAAATTCGACTTGCTGATAGATTCGCTTAATTTATGCAGTTCCTACGTGACGGACTTTTAATGCTACGCAAATAGATTATTTTTTTTTAATTTGCGTTATTGTAGCATTATAATTATTGTTAACGCTAACTCACAGGCACTATCGAATCCGTAGGTTCATGGCCGCGCGGACATAAGCTCTCCATATATCCCTATCCTGGGCCAATATTTTCCATTCATCCCTTGTATAATCTACTTCCCTGAAATCATAGTTAATGTTATTCTCCCAGCTCGTTCTTGGTCTATCAACTAGGCGTTTTCCCTCTGGTTTTCCTACAAGAAGTTTCCATGCACATCTTTCATTCCCCATTGGTGCAACATGTCCTGCCCATCGCTGTCTACGAGACTTAACCGTTCTCACTATATCTGGCTTCCTATAAAAACCATGCAATTCATCGTTATGCAGTCTTCTCCATTCACCTGTCTGTTCATCTCTCTTTGGTCCAAACATTTTCCTAAGAACTTTATTCTCAAACACTCGTAATCTCCTTTTCTCCTTAAAGTAAGAGTCTATGTTTTGCATCCATATAATATAACTGGTAGAATAATAGTTTTATATATTTTCAGTTTAACGTTTTTTGAAAGGAGTTCGGAAGTCAAGAGTCTCTGTAATGCATAATAGCACGCATTTCCAGAATTTAGCCTACATTGTGATTATTGTTAATATATTAATTTATGAATTTGTAGTTGCAGATATTTTAAATGTTAACAAATTTAAAGATCAAGTAGGAACGTTGTCTTGTTTCTGAAAGCGTGACTTTTAGATCTTATTTCACCATTAAGTTTAAAAAGTTTCCGGAAATAAGAAACCCATATACTATTTGCTCAAAATATTCCATTACTGAATTGAATTTTATTTATTCGCCTCTTCCTTATTATTTTCTTTTTATTGGAATGTAGTTCATTTCTTTGGAGGTATCGATATAAAATGCATTCGATATGAGCAACAAAATTCATATAGATTTACATTTGCAGACAGTGTCTCAGCTTCGTACTTCATTCTATTTTTCTCATTCTATCAAAACTTCGCTTCAGTCGTAACTTCGCAGAATTTATCAAATAAAAAAGGAGAACATAAACTGTTATTTTAGAATTATCTGACAGCGTGTTGTATTATACATTTTTATAAGAATTGTTTTTCGTCTTTTTCAGAGCATCAATATGTACTGCTCTCTTTTTCTTATGACTATTTAACTCATGCCCCAAATGGAAGTCAATGAACAATCATATTTCAATGATTTTTTATTTCGTTATCAGTCGTTTTTCACCTCGATTTTATCAGTTTAATTTTATCACTGTAAAAACAAGCTCCTCCTTTTTAACATTCGAATAGGTCATAGCATTATTTTGCAGTGACTACATGTGGCTACCAGATTGTATATATAGTGCACGAATGTAACCTTATCGTGGTTGTGGGAGATAATATAAAACATTTGTAGCAATTGATTATACCACAAAAAAAATAAACCACTGTTTGCACTTTATTAAACGTATTTTTCCCAGGTAATAACGTTCCAGAAAAATATAATTGACATATTTACATCATAGGACATCAGAAATTAATTAATATACAGTTTGATGTGCTTCATTTTTTTCTCTACTAGGGTGCATTCTTACAATATTGCGATCCTTTGGCAATAAATAATGATCTGGTTGCAGTGATAAACAAGTGAAACATAACGTTACTCGTTTGTTTTCAAACATCGCCGTTTTCATCAAATATATAAATATTTTAAAATAACTATATTTAAATAATGATTTGTTAGTAAACAGCTTAATTTTATTCGTTAAATAGTCCTAACAAATGACGCTCTTGATTTCCAAATTCTCTAGATAAATTTATCGATAATTTGGAAATCACTCATGACATTACTTATTATTTCACACAGAATATTAGATTTAGAGAAAAAAATAGATTTAATCAATATTGATTTGCCGTTTACTTGATGAAAATCCATGTTTTTGTTCATTAAAAAAATAAAACTGTTAAAGTTTTATATGATTTAATATTTATTAAAATACAAATTTGTTACAGCTGTTTCAGTACTTTGTATCTTTTTTCAGACGAATACCGTGATTACAAATTAATTTTGTACTGAAACATCTGTAACGAATTTGTATTTAATACATATGAAAATCATATAAAACTTTAACAGTTTTATTTTTTATTAATGAACATAAAAATAGATTTGTTCGTTCCTTTTTCAGAGCATGAAGAATATATCCTGTATCCTTTTTATTGTGATAATACTATTTCACAAATAATATTAGGTTTAGAGGAAAAAAATAATATTTATTTGTTCGTCCTTTTTTCAGAGCATCAAGAATATGTGCTGTAACCTTTTATTAACCTTTCATTAACATAATGCTATTTCACGTAAGTTATTACTTTTAGCGAAAAAAGGGTATAATATTTGTTTGTTCTTTTTTTTTTTAGATAATCGAGAATAAGTTCTTTTTCATCTTCTCGTTACAACGGAACTGTAAACCATTGCAATACGAATCCTACCTTGAAATTTCTCACTGAAAAGCGTTCTGATGTGCCAAAGTCGTATCCAAAAATATGTCAGCCGCTTTTAACTGCAATACACAGAATTCAAACCCAGAATTTAGCAATGGCAACCCACTGTGCGATGCAGATGGAGTTAGAGCAGAGTGAATAAAGGTGTGACGCAGAGGACGGCTGGTTGTCAGAGTTATCCAATCGACCAAGTCAGGAGTTGTATTACTTCCTGTATTTTAAATGAGAGATTTGGCACTGTATTTTTGTGCCTTACAGTTAAAAGTTCAATACTGTGAGAGTAATGACTGGGTAATGACTAAAAATTACAAAGTAGAATACAAAGCGCAGAAATGAACTTCCTTAGAAGAACAAAAGGTTGCACAAGATTGGATCGGATAAAGAATGATGATATAAGAACAGAGTTAAATATATATCCATGGAATGAGAAAATCAAAGAATATAGAGAGAAATGGTTTACACACGTAGAAAGAATGAATGTAACAAGATTACCAAGAGCAGCATTCAACTACAAGCCAAGAGGTTCAAGGAATGTAGGAAAGCCAGTGAAAAGATGGACACAGAACAACCGTGAGGCGGAAGAGGAAAATGTTGTCTAGCCCGTGAAGTGAAGAAGAAGAAGATAGTTAAACGCGGCAGATATTTTTTAATGCGGTCTTAGTACATCACACGAGCCTTCCATTGTTCTCTATCCTTAGTTTTTCTTTTCCAGTTCTTCAATTCTGAACTTGAAATTCGCTTTCCAACATCATCTACACATCTTTTCTTCCGTTAATCTCTCCGTCTTCTTCTTTCCGTTCTGACATCTAAAATCAATTTTGAATTGTTTTTATCTTACATTCGTACTGCGTGACCCAACCAACTTAGTCTTATTGATTTAACAAAACCACAATATTTTCTCCTTCTTTATCTTATTCTCTAGTGACTATTTACACACAGCTGGACATTTACCATCCTGACAATTTTCATAAAAATAATAAAAATATATACTATATAAAAATACGTACTGTCTATTATTATTATTATTATTATTATTATTATTATTATTATTATTATTATTATTATTATTATTATTATTATTACCCGTGTGGGGTTGTTAGTCCCCCATCGGGCGCCTCCCCAGGTGGTGGATAGGGGAATGCTTCCCAGACATGGGTTGTATCGCGGAAATGAAATACCCTAGGCGAACCAAAACTAACAGCGACTGACTGCCTTGTAGTTCAGTGTTGATTCACAAAAGGCTAGAGGAAGACAACCTTGGTTACAAATTACCTAGTCCTCCAGGTTGGGGGTTGCAGCAATGGGTCTGCTCCTCATTCTACTGAAAAATATATAATACTAAAAAACCTAAAAAGAAGAATGTCGGACAAAATACCCAAATTACGAACTAGCAGTAAGAAGATCCTTGATTGGAAATCTAATGGAAGAAGCCGATCTAGAGAACGTTGGATAGATGGAGTGAGGAGAGGTATGGAAACTAGAGATTTGAGGGAAGAAGATGGTTTAGACAGAAACCTCTGTCGACAAATCACCTTGGGTTGATGGAGAACCATTGTACTGTGGAATATTCCTAATAAAAATATTATTGTTATTATGAGTATTATTATTATTATTATTATTATTATTATTATTATTATTATTATTATACAATTTCAATTATACCATGTTAAATAAAAAAATGATAATTAATAGTGCAACAGTCCATTTCGGATCTTGATTTCTTCTTTTTTGACCTCTCTATTACTCTCTATATTATGTCATTATTTAAATTTCATACAATTTAATAATTGTTTTTAAGGAATTTAATAAAGCTTCCTTGTTCGTTCACTAATATCTGGCCAAAACCTTATTGGCATTGCCTTAGTTACATTAACTCACATGTGCAATTAAATTTTATAAAATTCACAAAATTTGAAATTTCAGGTTATTTTAATTTATCAAATACTTCTCCTGATATCTAATTATTTCATTAGTTTAATTTTATTGTATTATTGGACATTTACAAGTTTGACAGATAGTTAATTGTTTAGTATGTACTATTATTGTTTTTTTTATTTAAATGTAACATACGTTTGTCCTGGTGAGTGGAAGAGAAGGCCACATGGCCTTAACTTCACCAGGCTAAATAAATATATTCTATTCTAATTATCTAATTTCCATTTGATTAATGGTATTACTTAGGTATGTTCATGGCGCCAAGTATCGTCCTTCGGCTCTGCTGAGATTCGTTGTGATCGACTCGAAGTCAGAGAAGGTTTTTCCATTCCCCTGCCAGAAACTACATTCCACCACTTTCCCACATCCATGTAATGAATTTCGCTCCATTTAATCTCACCTACCCTTTATGATGGTTTGACAGGATGGACAGCTGGCATGCTTATATTTCATAGACTTAATAATAGTGGCTTCACCTAGCTTCATCTCATCTCATCCCTCGACTTGGCATTAGGTCTGACACGTGTAGAGGATTTAGTGAGATATTACAATAAATCCGAAAATGTATAACAGTGAGCTCCATAATATTTATGGTAAATCAGATCTAATAAGAATATTTAAGTCTTACACACTGCAATGGGAAGAGCATGTGGAACGAATGGGTAATGAAATAGGGACGGGTAACCTGCTTGTAGGAAATCTAGAGGGAAAGGGTTAATATTTAGACTAAGAATGAGGTAGAAGAATAATATTAAACATATTTGAGTGAGGTGTATTATACAGAATGGCTGTAAAATATTAGCTCAGGATAGGGATGTTATGGAGAGCTTATGTCCCGCGGCTCATTAGGTAGAATAATAATAATGATATTATTATTATTATTATTATTATTATTATTATTATTATTATTCCAATTAGATTTTATAAAGCAGTTAATATTCCAGCATTATAATATTTTACATTTTGATAATAAATTACTAAACAAATATTAATTTTTACTCATATACAGATTTTCTATGTTTACACATCTTTCTGTACCTAAAGTTTTATTTTCCTTCTCCACTCGTCTCTATCCATCCACTCCATTTCCTTCAATCCTCTTGTTCTCATTCCAGTTCTTATTTCTTCCATCCACGAGTTTCGAGGTCTTCCTTTCCTTCTCTTCTTCCAGGTGGACACCATTCCAATGTTTCTCTGGGTAACCTTTCTTCTTGCATTCGTCGTACATGTCAATACCAATTTATCCTATGTTATCTACTATTGAAAATCTAATATTCATTTTCTCTCGTATGACAGTATTTCTTTTTTTTTTTTTTTTTAAATTTTGAACATTTTGTTGCTCTCCTCAATAAATCCAAAATCTGTTGAATTTCCAAACTTCAGCTCCATATGTGGCAGTACAAGTAATTCTAATGGGACAACAAAGACTGCTTACAACCTTTGACATATCTACACTACCAAACATTACTATAGATAATATAATTATCCCTTATTCTTCTTCAGTAATAGATCTTGGACTACATCTAGACGCAAATTTAACCTGGCAAACACAAGTGAAACACATATGTAAAAAGACTTTCTCCATCTTACATTATCTTAGACGTTTAAAGAATTTTCTCCCAGTTTCGTTAAAACAAATCCTTGTGCAGAATCTTGTGTTACCACACTTCGATTATTGTGACATTATATATAATGATCTAAACTATGACTTGTCGCAGAGACTGCAGCGTGTTCATAATGTTTGCGTTCGATTCATTTTCAATATCCGCCGTTATGACCATATTTCCGAACACTTTAATAACCTCTCTTGGCTCCGTCTTACTGACAGACGTAAATTGCACTCTCTTTCACTACTTTTCAAGCTTCTGAATTCCTACATCCCTACTTACCTGGCGTCTAGATTTGAGAAGTTATCCTCTTACCACAATATTGACACTAGATCACAAGATAGCAGTCTGCTAACAATTCCTCTTCATAGCACTTCCTCCTATTCTACTTCCTTCACAGTAGCCTCTGCCCGCTCCTGGAATCTCCTTCCTCAAGATATCAGGGGTTACCGCACACTTGGTACCTTTAAGTCACGCTTATACAGTTACCTGTTGTCTAATAATTAATTTTTCTCTATTTATTTAATTTTATACTATGTCATTAATCTTTTCCTGTTTTTATATATATTGTACATATTATATATTTAATTCGTTAAATTTAGAGTAAATCAAAATACATTATAAATATTAATTGTATTGTATTCATAACTTGTAATCGTTTATATATATATATATATATATATATATATATATATATATATATATATGTTATATTGCAGATTTTCGCGGATATAAGTATGAATAAGAAAGTTTTCTTGGGTTTAGACCTTAGGCACTGCCTTCTTACCATATGTGCAAGGCACTACGGATAAAATAAGCCGAGTACTACAAAAACATCAAATTAAAACTATATTTCACTCGGAAAACACCATCTCCAATTTACTTAGGTGTGCTAAAGATAATATACCTCTAGAATCACAAGGCATCTACGAGATCCCTTGCACCTCTTGCGAACAAACGTATGTAGGACGTACCAACAGACGAATTTCCTGCCGAATTCAAGAACATAAGGCTGCAATAAATCGTCAAGAACCTACATCAACTCTCGTGCAACACATGAAACAGAGGGGTCACAAGATCGACCTCACCGGATCTAGAACGTTGGCTAAAATAGATCATGAAAAATCAAGGATCTACAGAGAAGCAATAGAGATTGAAAAAAGGCCACATACTATGAACACCCCGAGATGATGCCCAAAGATTACCATCTACATGGAAAACTGCTCTCGCTGCTCACCATGTCATCCCTTGAACAGCGAAGAAGATACGAAGAAAACAACGGTTGGGCAACATCGAGCGTGGTCGACGCTTGGATGGGTGTACGGCTTCCGAAACGGACCACACTGAAAACTGAAGGTGGTTAACCACATAAGAACTGAACTTTGTATGGGTGTACGGCTTCGGAAACGGACCGCACTGAAAACTGAAAATGTTTAACTACATAAGAACAACCTTGGATGGGTGTACGTCTTCGGAAACGGACTACAGCGAAAACTCTATTTGTTTAATTATATAAGACCTAAACCTGTGACTCGAACTTATCATTCCTTGATAATGGCATGTGGGATCATGCCGAAACGTCGGAGTCAGTGGCCAGGGGCCGAACTTGAATCCAAGACGCGGAAAACCCAAGAAAACTTTCTTATTCATATATATATATATATATATATATATATATATATTGTAATTTAGATTTAAGACTATTTTTTTGTTTGTATTTTTTTTAAACCTGGTTGAGTGGTAGACAAGGCCTTAAGGCCTTAACTCTGCCAGGTAAAATAAAGCTATTATTATTATTATTATTATTATTATTATTATTATTATTATTATTATTATATTATTATTATTATTATTATTATTATTATTATTATATTATTATTACTTCTCACTATTGAATTATATATTTGTAACTTATTATTTTTGGTTATATGTCTGTTCCATAAGACTCCATTTACTGTATCATTGTTGTCATGCTCTACCTTTATTTATTTTATTCTTAATATCACTTTTTTTATCCTCTTTATCTACTTTTACTCCCAGAAATTAAAATTCTTCACATCGTCTAATATACCCCTTCTGATCTTCTAATATTAAATCTTCGGTTTCTGCTTCACATCCCATATAAAATGTTTTTTTCTAAATTTATTTTCAAACCCCAGTTATCGTATTCGTCCAATAATTTTCTGAACATAAACTCCATGTCTTCATATTATATTATTATTATTATTATTATTATTGTTATTATTATTATTATTATTATTATCATTATTATTATTATTATTATTATTATTATTATTATTATTATTATTATTATTATTATTATTATTATTATTATTATTCGATTTGATAAAGCAGTTCGACACAATGAAAACATTAACCGCATAACAACTATATAGAGCATTCTATAAATAATCATCTAGGAAGCTACTTACTTTATTTTACATCATTTTAATTTTATTATATTCTATGTTTTGTTAGTATTAGCTAGTATTAGATCACATCATCATTGTATTTTGTTTAGTCTGTATTTTAGTAATATCTTAAAATTGTAATATGTATGTAATTTTTGTATAATTCTACTATTCGCTGGTTGAGTGGAAGAGAAGGCCTTATGGCCTTAACTCTGCCAGCTAAAATAAAGCATTATTATTAGGCCTATTATTATTACTAATATTCCAGAATTATAACAAATGCTAAACAAATAATAATATTTATCATTATTATTATTATTATTATTATTATTATCATTAACCTTCGGATTCAATATTGCCAGCAGGTTAGTTAGTCAGTTACTTACTTACTCAAAAACCAATAATTGGAACTAATTTCAAATTGGATAATAGAGAATTTTGTAAACCTTATTTTATAAAGTTCTGAATCTTGAATACGCATTTTTATATAAAGGATTATATTATTATGAATACAATGTATTGAGATTGATTTAACCAGAAATTCTCGAGACTCAGGTGTATTATTTTGTATTTGTATTAACTACAGTAGACAGACAGATAGACTGCATTCCATTCCCCGTGAAGTTTATAATATCTCTTCGTGCATTATTTGGATACAATGCGTATCAGTAGCAAATGGAAATGTGAATTGTTAAAGCATTGAGCTAGAGTTAGTTGGTGCTGCCTATCAGCTACAGGAAGCAGAATCATTGATTTAAGGTGGGTGTGATATCGCACACGTGTGCTGCTGTGTACAAAGTCAACGGCTTTTACATTATATTTCATACACACTCTTCAAGTAACGGATTCATACAATTTCAACGAATTGAATTATAAAGGCATTTTCTTTATTAGTTCATTAAATACTCTTCCACCATTACCCCAGGTTTGGAAAATGCGCTACATTACTCAAATTATCACTATCTATGTATCTGTTTATCTATTATTAATATTATTATTATTATTATTATTATTATTATTATTATTATTATTATTATTATTATTATTATTTAACCTGCATAATAAACTTCACAAATGAGATATTGGATTAGTACATAAATACTACATATTTGAATTCAGTCAGTTCTTCAAAATGTCCCTCATTCATCAAACCTCGAATTCATTCATTACCCAGTGTAATGTACATATATTAATTGGTGTTTTTCGTATGATTTATCATATTTATACTATAATTATCATTATTACTACTACTACTACTACTACTACTACTACTATTATTATTATTATTATTATTATTATTATTATCATCATCTAATAAAATGTTGTTTGTACATAAAATTCCCATTGCAACATTTAATATATTTTTAATTATTTATAATTAGTATAATCTATATTGTCAAATATGTACTTGTAATTTGTGCTGGTTGAGTGGAAGAGAAGGCCATATGGCCTTAACTCTGCCAGAATAAATACATTATTATTATTAAAAACTATTATTAATCTAATGTTGTTTTGTATTTTTAAGGTAATTCAGTAGAATTAACGGTCGTATGATCTTTACTCTGTTAGGATTAAAGTGGTACGGACATGTTAAGAGGATGACACCTGATGGAATTCCTAAGAATATCTTGGAGAGGAGAATAGATGAGAAAGGAAAAAAAAAAGAGAGAGAAGTTTGGAAGGATAGTATAAATAAGTATGAGTGAACTGGGACTTACAGATGAGGATGTTTCGGACCGCTACAACTGGAGAAGGTGAATTTATTGAGGGCGAAAGAAAACCTCTGTATTGTGGATAAATTAAAAACAAAATATCTATATTACTGTTTATTATTATTATTATTATTATTATTATTATTATTATTATTATTATTATTATTATTATTATTATTATTATTATTATTATTACAAACAAATCACGAATTCATAGAATTTAAAATATGCCAAACGAGTTAGAACTATAATTTAATTTTCTCATGAATTTATTAAATATTGTGCCTCCATTTCCTAGGTTAAAACCCACAACATTATTTCAAATTATCTATCTATAATCTATAATGGCGTAGCCCATTGTTGAGCCATAGCCGCTGCTTTGTAAGGAGTTACTAGAGCATGTTACCTTATTTGATCATAGACGCGAACTACTGTAAGGTATTATCAGGACGTTGATGCCGGTAAATTTTGCTTAGAAGCCTCTTTATTCAGGCTTAAGGATCTTTTACAAGCCTGAAAATCTTCAGACTCGGGACCCACGGTTTAAAGTCCCTCCCTGAGGACTTGCTCCTTGGAGTTTTCATTCCAAATTATCATAGTAATTATTAGGTACTCAAACTCCATGGCGCGATAGGCCTAGAAGGCCCTTGGCCTACCAGCCGGCTGCTGACCTTACATCTGCAAGTGTTAATCACAAAGGTAGACTATCATCCTGCTAGTGTTGCGGTGACATATGGTCAGCATGTCGGGTTCCCTAGCCGTTATAGCTGGTCTCCTTAACCGGGAGCCACTACTTATTGTAGCTACCCAAATTCCTCACAATGCTGGGTGATCACCGGTTCCATACTGACAGAAATTCCATAAGAGAAGACTTCCCATGGAGACTCGAACCATCGCAAGTCCCATAGCGCTACACCAAGGCATATTGCCTTAATCACTCGGCTATGGCCCAAGACTAATAACTAACTCACTGACAATATCGAACCCGTAGGGTCATGGCCGCGCGGACATAAGCTCTCCTTACATCCCTGTCCTGAACTAATGTTTTCCAATCATTCCCTGTATAAACTACTTCTCTCAAACCATGGTCTATCAATTGGGCTTTTTCCCTCTAGTTTTCCTACAAGAAGCTTCCATGCATCTCTTTCATTCCCCATTCGTACCACGTAACCTGCCCATCCCAGTTTACGAGACTTAACTGTTCCTATTATATCTGGCTTCCTATTAAAAATAATGTAGCTCACTGTTATGCAGTCTTCTCCATTCACCTGTCTACTCATCTCTCTTTGTTCCAATATTCTTTTAAATAATTTTATTCTCAAATACTTGCAATCTCCTTTCCTCTCTCAAAGTAAGAATCTCGAGACTATTAGATACTCATTTTATTTAACAAACTTACCCAAATACTTTCTGCCAAAGTGACCTTGCCAATAGAGAAGGAAAACAATAAAAAATTAATATAGAAATATAGTGTAATTGAAAAAATAATTTTGAATAATGGAGAAAAGCAAGAACCAGATATTGGAGACTATATATATATAGGGAAGTTCGGGTAAAGTGGACTCTTCCGTTTGAGTGGACCTTGCTAATATCTTCTTTAATTGGTGGTACCCTGGAACACAAACTATTTGAACTTCTTCCCCTCATCAACTTTGACGGGTTCAAGGCCAGTTTCTTTTATTCTTTGTGCGAAGAAGGGTTTATTTGTGATATTTATGAAAATGACCACTTTAAAAATTGTTCAAGCTAAGAATCAATTCTTAAATTCTGCTATTGAATATTACAAATGTTGAAAAAACTCCTAAATATATTATATTATGTAGATGCTGTTTTAATATACTGACGGGTTTGGTTTGATATTATGTGACATGGTGGCTGTATAAAATAATTAAACATAATAAAGGAATTCGGTTAATGTGGACCTGGGTCTACTTTAGACGAATACGTATATTTTATCAATGAGGATGCTATCTCTAAAAAACATTCACTCAATTAATTTTATTTAATATCCTTGTAATTTTAATAAAACCAAAGACCGTCACTTTCTGCAGTTGAATGACGTATGAATGTTATAATCAACAATATTTTTTCAAAACAAAAAAATAAATATCGACGCTTTTTAATTATGATCAGTCATAAATATTTCCAGATTAATCTGGGCCTGTCTGCATAAATTAGCAGTTTAAATAAACTTAAAAATAGACTAAAAGCTAAGGTGGACTCTGGAGTCCACTTTATCCGAATATGAAGGTTAAAGTGGACCTTTCTTGTAATATAAAAACGTTTATAAATTATGAAGATGTTTCTATACTTGAATAAAATAACTATGTTGTTTCATAGTTACAACACTAATGATAATTATTGCAATTAAACAAAATCCAAATCCTTTAAATAAAAGAAGAAAAACTGCAAATTCAAAACAGGGGTACAAATTATCCGAAGTTCTTTTCTCTCTCTCTCTCTCTCTCTCTCTCTCTCTCTCTCTCTCTCTCTCTCTCTCTCTCTATATATATATATATATATATATATATATATATATATATATAATTACATTTTTGACATTGAGCAATGCAAGCTTAATATGACATGTGAATAAAAATAAATGCCTGGACGGGGTTTGAACCCAGAGGTCCGGGTTCAAATCCCTCCAGGCATTTATTTTTCTTATCATGTCATATATATATATATATATATATATACATGATTTCTGAAGGTGAAGATAAAGCCCTTTAGCCAGTTGTTACTAGATAAAACTTTACAAGGACTATTTAACTCATGCCCCAAATGGGAGTCAATGACCAATCACATTTAAATGATTTTTTTATTTACAACTAATCACAGTCGTGTTTCGCCTAGAATTTACCAACTAAAGTTTATCATAATAAAGTTTATCATAACATTCTGATTAGGTCACAGCATTATTTTGCAGTGACCTACCACATAAGAAATACGGCTACCAGATTGTATATATAGTGCATGAATGTCAACAGAAAAATATAATATAAAAACATTTGTAACAATTGATTATACCACCAAAAAAAACACTGTTTGCATTTTCTTAAACGAATTATTTTCCAGGAAATGACGTTGCAGAAAAATATAATTGACATATTTACATCATAGGACATCACAAATTAATTAATACCTATTACGTTGGTTATAAATGTCTCCACTAGGATGCATTCTTACAACATTGCGATCCTTTGGCAATAAATAATATGATCTGGTTGCAGTGACGAACAAAAGAAGCAAATGAAGCGTACCAATCGTTTTTCATTTGTTTTCAAACATCACCGTTTACATTAAATATATAAATATTTTAAAATAACTATAATTAAATAATGATTAGTGAGTGAACAGCTTAATTTTATTCGTTAAATAGTCCTAACAAATGCCACTCTTGATTTCCAAATTCTCTAAATAAATTCACTCCTCACTTCGCGAGTCATGAATTTATCGATAATTTGGAAATCACTCGTGGCATTACTTATGATAATGAAAATATCTGGAACTATAACAAATTTTGTAACTTTATCATCTACTCTATAGGAATATTTTAGCGTTTCCTCCAACTCAATGCTATGATATCTTTGCCAGTTCCTAATTGCTTTAGGTACTACGCTGTTTTTTTTTCCTGCCAAGCGATCTTTTAATTTTAAAATATAGATTCAAACATTGGCAAATAAAAAAAGTTTCAAAGTAATAATATGAAAATGATAAATTGATTTTCTTTTCAATTTTTAATCCATTGTTCACTACTATGGAAAAGTCCATATGGATTAAAGAGACATCCTCTGTAGCTACCTTAAAACTAACAAATATACATACAATATACGCATATTCGTATATGCCACATGCATGAAGTCATTTTAACATATGAAATAATTAAAAGTTATGCATAACAGTATAAAAACAATTAGGTCCACTGAAAGAATCAATACTAATAAAATTCATATCAAATTCCGTTGAGGTGAATAGTTATATGATGAAAGTTAAACACTAAAATGTACCTGTTGGCAGGTGCCGTCGTCCTCAACTTTGTTAACTTTTATCTTATGACTACTCAAAGAAATTATATAATGACTCTAATGTTATATATTCTATATTCTTTCATATTTCTAATAGAAAAAAGTATTAGAGCTTATAACGACAAGTTTAGGAATGTTGATTCGTTCTTGAAGGACATGTCTTAGTTGCAATTAAAATATCTCTATATTCATTTAGTCTATGTACGCGTAAAGAATGGAAAATATAAGAACGCATTATTGCAATGTGGAAATGTGACATTTGCATAGGAGATAACACAAAGATATGAATGCATAACGGGAAGGAAGTGGAATGTGTATGCATGTCTGGTTATAGATTATATCCACGTCCTTACATATTGTAAACATCCTCGTCCACATTTATTGCGAAAAATAATCGTTGCTATGAACATGTCTCTTATATTACACATTAGACACGTATTGGATATGAGAAAACAAATATAATGCGCACTTCCTTCTGTTGCAACTGAAATTTACGGATTATTACTCAGATATTATTATTATTATTATTATTATTATTATTATTACTATTATTATTATTACTACTACTGTTATTATTATCATTATTATTACAGTAAAACCTGTCTATGAAGGAACATGAGGGTTCCTTAAATATATTTCCGTCTTGGCAGTTTTCCTTCTTATAAAGGGTTCCCAAATTACAAGCTTGAATTTTCTCACGCAGTGTAATGGTTTTACATCCACGCTTTAAAGAGATAACGTATTGAACTGAAATACAGACAAAATAGTGTATGTAACGCAGCTCAGTTTACACGGTAATACAAAACAACTCTTTTACACAAAAACGAGAAGGAATTCAACTACAGGAGGACTGAAAAGTTTTCCAACTCCCTCGCAGGTTATATAAGCAGGTAAAGAAAAGCGAGGGATTCCCACTGTCACACATAAGCAAGGGTATCCCCGCAATACAATGGCAACATAAGAAGGCAAAACGATATAATGCAGTAACGTCATATGGAGAATTTTCACGCGTGGTCATTAATACTGTAATTAGAACGTGCTTAAGAATAATTTTCCATCTTACTGTGGTAAAAATTAACTATACTTTAAAAACCATTACGTTTCCGCGTTATGAAGGTTTCCGGCTTATACAGGCCGGTTTTACATATAAAATCGTCAATACTAATAAAATTCATTATTAAAACCGTTGAGGTGGAGAGTCATAAAATAAAATCTGTTAAAATTTACCTTCTTAGGTAAGATCCGTCGTCCTCAACTTATACAATTTGTAACACCACGTTACGACCAGCAGTACCTACCATCATACTAGATATACTAGATAGACCTGCTGATGATGGAACGGATGTTCTGAAAGGCTTACAGGCATAAAGAATACAAATTTTATAAGTTGAGGACGACGGATCTTACCTAAGAAGGTATATTTTAACTTATTTTATTTTATATAAAATCATATTGTTCTGGAGATTTCTTTCTATCTGTACAGGTTTTCTTCTTATAAAGGTTCCGACTATGACAGGTTTCTCTGTATTAAAAAACCACAGGAATATTAAACTCTATACTGTAGAGTAAAAACATCATTTTTGCGCGATAGTGCGTTTTGTCATACTTACAGCAATCGCGACCATGATTGAAAGTTCAACTACCTACATTTCGGGATTGCCAACCTAAATAAATATACTGTAATATTATAGCCTACTACGTACAATGTATATACAAAAAAATATCCAAAAGGTAGTGTTAATATACATTATACGAAACAAATCACTGCATTTTAAATTAACTGAACTTTATTTGAAACAATAAATACGAACTTGCGGCCATGTTATCAATAAATGTTCTCAAGGCCTCCTGCTGTTTCAACTAATGAACAATGCTCACACTGTTAACGTTAGTCAATTGTTTATAATGAACGCAAATATTTCCAACAAAGATGTTATTATTTTACTATTATTTATTATTTTGAAAACACCATCGCGCAAAAAAGAATGTACAACGCACGTTTGTGAAGTGTTTTACAGAATCGAGGATTTTTTTTTAAAAACCGAGCGATTCTGTAAAAACCACTTCCCAACCTCGCATCGTAATATACTATAACAGAACAAAACAACTAATTTATAAATCCATACTAGAAATTATATTGTTATATGGATCGGAAGTTTGGACAATGACACAACAACATGTCAACAGAAAACTTCAGTTGAAATGGATTTTTGGAGAAGAGCTGCCAGAAAATATCGACTGGAAAGAATTAGAAATAGAGAAATTAGAAAATGGATAAATGCAGAAAGAAGTATAATGGATGAGATTGAACACAGAAGGCTAAAATGGTATGGACACGTAAGAAGAATGCAGGTTGGAAGATTACCAAAGGCCGTATATGTATGGAAAATTGAAAGAAGGGGCAGAAAAGGAAGACCAAGAACAACCTGGAAGAACAACATTCAAAAGTCAATTAGGAAATTTGGTGTAACCGATGAAGACACAGAGGACGATGGAGAACTTTAATTAAGAGACGTTTGTGAATGTTTGTTGCAAACTCATAGTCTATAAGTCTGTAGTCATATATATATATATATATATATATATATATATATATATATATTTATTTATTTATTTATTTAAATTCATGTTAATTACTAAGACTGGTTGGAGAAATCCCTCAATGATGAAGAAAATTCTCAAAATGAATGAATGAATTATTATTATTATTATTATTATTATTATTATTATTATTATTATTATTATTATTACTATTATTATTATTATTATTATTATTATTATTATTATTATTATTATTATTATTATTATTATTATTAGGGAGCGGATTTTTAGATTCTAAACGTTAAGATTGCAACATAGTATAGCATATAATTAACGTAATAAGTCTTTGTATCCAATCAACTGATTTTTTTATAATATGACTTAGGAAAACATTTCTCGATACTTTGTATTAGTGTAAATAGAACATTAATTTAAAAGTAAGATGTGTAATATAAATATAATATTGCTAGATCCCACACAAAAATTATTGCTAAACGTTTTTATAAGTTAGATTATTTAAAAATCAGTTTATTGAATACAAAAACGTATTAAATTAATTTTATCACTATACTATGTTGCAATCTTAACTTTTAGAACCTAAAAATCCGGTCCCTAACTATTATTATTATTATTATTATTATTATTATTATTATTATTATTATGGCTAGGATTTTTATGACCTAAAAACAACCAAAATATGCAAAAATATAAGCAGTTATGGCCTACAATTTAAAAAAATATATATGCATTGTAACATAAAAAATATGACCTAATAATATCATAATTATGTAATAATTTCAGTTGTAAAATCAATTAATAAATCAGTTTAAGACAATTAAATATTTATTTAAGAATACAATGGAAATGAGAAGCAAACTAAAATATGGAATTTGATATTGTAGCATGATTTTTGTGTTATTAAAATTACCAGTAGCTACCTGCATGTCGCGAATCAATACATACATATATGCTCAGCCTATACTGTGAATTGAAATGAAATAGGAGAGCAAGATAGATTTTACAAGAAACACAATTACGAGAAATTTAACAACTCAAATAAACACGGAGAAAGAAATTGTACAATAAAATATCTTTAATTCTTATAATTGTGAAAATATGAGGAATATGGCCAATAAATCATATAATATGCTCTCTCATATATAAATGGCCAAATAAATCATATAATATGCTCTCTCATATATAAATGGCCAAATATGCGTATGACTTAACAAAGTACTTTAATTCAAGTAGTTTTTTGTATAAAAAGCATTTATTATTATTATTATTATTATTATTATTATTATTATTATTATTATTTCTAGTGTATAATAGAAATGAAGAGTTAATGACAAACGAGGGAAATTTTAAAGAAATGCTTGAATTCAAATATCTTGGAACAATAAATACAAACATGAATGAGGTACAGAAAAAAATTTAAATAGGCTCAACTATGGAAGAGCATGCTATTATGTATTACAGAGAATTTTGTCATCCCAACTTCTCTCAAAAATGGTTAAACTAAAAATATAAATATTAACTGTTATTCGTCCAATTACACACACACACATATGTATAGATAGATGATTTCACTGCTGTTCGATACATATAAATAAGCTGACATAAAAAATTGAGTTTCGCCAGTTTTAGGGGTAACAAAAGAAATACATATTTCGTAAACCAGTAAGATCATACCATAAATTCACTCCCTCAGGAATTCGCTTAATTTACGTAGTTCTTGCGTGACGGACTTTTGTTTTTTTGTAAAATGTTAAAGTTGTTTAATTATTTCGTAGTAGCCCTGTGTAAAGTATTTGGGCGTCGGTAAGTGTACATAAGTTAGGCCTACATTCTATACTATATGTCATACGTATTAATACCACACATATCAATTATATGAATGCAAGTAAGCTGTCAATATTGTTTAGAATATAACTATTCAACTAAGAGAAAAAGTGCTATCCGATGAGGGGCTTGACCTACCTGTTATGCGAGCAATTGACGTCACCGATAGATTACTCAACTGTGAAATACGTTTAGAGATCTTTTGAATTTTAGATTATAATGTTACTTCATCTTATAATATACGCTTTATCGTGATAGCGTCACTGCCTCGTACACAACGGGCCTGGGTTCGATCCCCAGTCTAGGCAAGTTTTCTGGGTGATTTTTTTTTTTTTGAGTTTTTAACTCGCCTGTGAGACAAATGTCAGGAAACGGCCTATACAGTCCCCGCACATCAACTGACCATTATAATCATTATTATATTCGTCATGACTAACTAAACTAACTAACTAACTGGCTCTATCGAACCCGTAGGTTCACTGCCGCGCGGAAAAAGCTCTCCATACATCCCTATCCTGGGATAATGTTTTCCAATCATCCCCTATATAATCTACTTCCCTTAAATCATGGATAATGTTATTCCCCACCTCATTCTTGGTCTACCAACTGGGCGTTTTCCTTCTCGTTTTCCTACCAGAATCTTCCATGCAGATCTTTCATCCCCCATACGTACCACATGCACGGGCGATATGTACACACCTTAACAAATTAATAATCTATATAATATTACTATTAAATCCACCTTCATATTCCGTTTAATTAATATCACCACTTGAATATAAATTGCACCTTGAACTGAAATACTATCTATAAAAAATTCTAGAAAATAACCTTATAAAATATTTTCATATACGGCGGTATACAAACCATACATTTAAGTAAGGCCCTACCCATCGCAGCGTACGAGACTTAATTGTTCTTATTATATCTGGCTACCTTTATATTACCGGTAGTCATATTTACTATTATTGTGTGTTTCGTCTTGATGTTATGTTGTCTCGGAAGAGGCCCCGACATTGAGCTGATCGCTCATTTGGACAGGTCCTCCAATTCCTTTTGTGGTAAAAAAAGTATGTGTGATCCATAGTTAAAATCCTTCTCCCAGGTCGTGCCACTTTAATGCCCGGGTGGCGGGTGGCACTTAAAAGTATCTATAATGCGAGAGGTTAAACTGCATTAATGGAAGCAAACAATATATACTTTAACATCAAGGTCACATCGGGTGTTAACGTCTCTATGTGTAAAACATTAGTATGTGTGTTTGAATTGTGTATTTTTAATTCATCGGCCGCGGTGGTCTAGTGGTTATGCTCCTTGCCTCTGCTCCCGAGGGTCGCGGGTTCAAACCCGGCCGGGTCGATGGATTTTTTAGAACGGAAAAATCCAAGGAGCAAGTCCTCCAGGAGGGACTTTAAGCCGTGGGTCCCGAGTCTGAAGATTTTCAGGCTCGTAAAAGATCCTTAAGCCTGAATGGAAAGGCCTCTAAGCAAAATTTATCGAATTTTTTCGTCCTAGTACTACCTTGGTTTCCTAGATGTCAGTATGAGGCGGAACGCTGACCACGGACCACTCAAAGGACATCTATACGAAAACAAGTGCAATGGTTCAAATTCTTCCCTATAGGGGGAGTGCGCCTAAATCTCTGTTAAGGGAAAACATGGGCTTACAAGAAGAAGAATTCAAATAGGATGGATGATTATGATGGCCAGATGATGTCAAATTAGGCAAACAAACATGAATGGAGAAAACTACGTAACAGTTAGCTACACGATCTTTATGGTAAATCATGTGTAATAAGAACAGTTCAGTCTCATATACTGCCATAGACAGGACGTGGAGAATAGAAGACGGATTTGGAAACTTATAATGTAGGAAGACCAAAAGAAAGGCAGGAAAATCAGAAGGAAAGGGCAATGTAGATAGATCAAGAATGAAGTAGGAGAATAATATTAACCTGATTATAGTTCAAATGTCCACCGCTGTGGTCTCGAGGAAGCGTGCTGCCTTGTCATACAGTGGGCCCGGGTTCGATTCCCGGTCGAGACAGGCTCCTGAGTGAGGATTTTTTTCGGGGTTTTTCCTCACGTGTAAGATAAATGTCAGGAAGCTTAGGGCTCAACGGTCCCTGAAAATCATCCGGCCATCATCATCATCCTTATCATTATCATCATCATCCTTCATTGGTGTGGAAAGCAACGGGAAGCTACCACAACTATAATTCCCTGGTAAAGCTGCAAAGCATAGCATGAAAATGATTGCAGTGAAAACCTGCCCTCGGGCAGAATTACTATGGATAGGTAGTTATAATGTAGGAAAACCAAAAGAAAGGTAGGGAAACCAGAAGGAAAGGGCCATGATCAAGAATGAGGTAGAAGAATAATATTAACCTGATTATAGGAAACTAAATCATGGCGAATGAAGAGTTTATGTCCGCGCAGTCATAGGCCTATATCTATGGGTTCGATAATGCCATTGGGTTAGGTAGTTATATAGTTTTGCGGGACTATCTAGTCCTTGAAATATCTTGGGATTTGTCTAGAGACAAGGAAACCCTCCCCCCCCCCCAAAAAAATACCGAAGAAACTTGTTTTTACTACGCATTGAACCCCGGACTGTTGCTTGTAAGGCAACGACTTTACCCCTAGACCACAGCAACTGTGGTGTACTATGCTAATGTTAGAAAGAGAAAAATATGACATGTCTAGCTAGATATTGCCAACGAGAGACATTCGACAAGTGATAAATGGGTCACGTGTTTAGAAATGTGAACGTTGCACCAACACCAGACTGCAAGTTGGACGTTAACCAGTGATGCATACATAGTGTATTATGCAGCTCCTAATTCAGACACTCTTTTAACAACTTAAATGAAAGCAGTTGTGTCAAGACAAGCAGCGTCGCAGAATATTACTTCTCTACTGAATACTACAGCAGTCTTTTCAAAATGTACAAATAGTCCAACAATTTATTCTACAGTTTTTCATATTTTTTTCTTAAAAAAAAAACAACTTGCCATTTGATTTGTATATTTTATACCTGATCTTTAGCTAATTCCGTAAGAATATATCTTCTGAGATTGCCCTCGTGAAGATTTTTTCTTTTTCTTTTCGGAACTAAACTCGATACATAGCAATACAGGTAAATTAGAAACATAAGGCCGAGTTTGTTAACTAGAAAAATCGTTAACTTTTTATTTTTAGTTTGATAAGATTATATATATTTCAGGCAGTGCACCCAAAAGTAATGCATTATATTAAATTAAAGGTAGGAGTAATTTAATGCTGGAAAATGGTGATATCTTGATTTGAAAGACATTGAAAGATTTTTAAAATACATTATGAGGGTAAATACAGTTTTTCAAAGCACATAGTAGAAGCAGGATACCAATTCAACACAATTGACAATGCATTATCGATCCTGCATAGAGAAAACGATACATCGAAAATCAACGTTCTCGAAGAGTTAGAAATTATCAAGGAAACGACAAACATCTGTTAAATGAGAACGTACCCAGTAATGTGAACTCTCTGTACAAAATAATTACCAGCAACAATCAGTACCAAACTGAAATCAGATGATACTTAAGTTATCGAAAGGCTTCCAACAAAACAACACAGCTGATTATTGAGGACTACTGAGACCTCAGGTACTGTTTTACATTTCTTAAAACTTTAAAAGAGATTGATAGGTACACTAATGGATGTGAAGAATGTCCGAAATGCAGAGTTGAAAATCACCATTAGTGACTAGCTCTCATTGAAAATATAGCTAATTACACCACTATATTAACGTCAGCTAATTTTCATTTTTACGATTTCTGCCAGGTTTTATGCGTAATTGCCTGTTGTGCCCTGCAGTAGGGTAGTTGGTTAAGGCAGTATACTACAAGCCGGAAGGTTGTGTCCCAAAGGGGACGGAATTTTTAATTCGCCTAAACCTTCTAACGGTCCTAGGATTGATTCAGCCTCCAACTGAAATGAGTCATCATCAACAACAAGGATTAAACCCAATGGCCTGTTCCGATCTCATTATAGGTCGAATTGGTCCTTCCATCTCTTCAATGGACTTCCCAACATTCTTCTCCCTTCTGGTTTATAATTATACATTCTTCTTGGTATGCGCTGTTCATTCATTCGTAATACGTGTTGAAGATAATCATTTTGATAATCTTTTATTCGTTCACAGAGATTAAATATATTAAGCTCTGTTCTTATTTCTTCGTTTTTCTTTTTATCGGTCCTTTGGTATCCTGCTATTGCTCTCAACATCTTCATTTCAGCAGCCTCTATTTGTTTACTGTCTGCCTTTGTTAATGTCCAGGTTTCACATCCATAGATAAGAGATGGAACTGCCAATACTTTGTAAAACTTCAAAATAGTTTATTTTCTAGTTTTATTCAATAAAATGCGTTTAATTGTGCCACATAGATAATTGAATCATTGTATTTTAGTGTGTTTATCTAAATTTATGTCATTGCCTAAATGACATCCCAAATAATTAAAATTCTGAACTTGGTCTATAATTACATTGCTTATAATTATTTTTGTTCTTATTGCACATTTTCCTTTCAGAGCTAATACTTTTGTTTTAGATGTAGATATTCTTAAATTGTATTTTAGGGAGATATTATTTAAAGTATAAATGAATTGTTGTAAAGCATTTTCTGATGCTGTCACTGAAATGAGTATCAGACGTATATTATGGGGGTAAAGGGCTTAAATCTAGTAGCTGACATCTCATGCCGATTGTCTAGAAAATAGAAAAATGGAAGCGACGACCTGACCTCCCACTACCCCAAGAGTCTCCTAACGTCTGTATTCAAACCATTTTACTTTTTGTAAACTCAAAATATACACCCTAAGAAGAAAGAAGAAAAAAGAGAAAGAAGACTGTTGTAGAGAGGTTTTGTTTTGCTAAGTAAGTGGAACATTTCTTCATGCGTATGTTTGGGATGCCATTGGTGTGCAGGACTATTCCACAGAATCATCTATATGTATAAAACGTTTTAGTGTGAATGCAGCTGTTTGCGAACGCTCCCTGAAGTCTAATAACGTATTAAGCGTCATTTCGCCTCTCAAGTCTTCTCATTTTATGCAATTACAATTGTACACATGCAAACTCAACAATGAATTCCATATAGGCCTAGTGCTTACGTCTAAATTGAACAAGAATTTACTCGTTACCATGAATAACACTGGTCAACATGATTTTTGTCTCATGAGTACCAATAGTTGTACTTATGCAGTTTTTTATCGTGTTTTCAAATATGTATTCGGAATTTCTCCATCACCCACAGTTTTTTATTTCAATTTCAATTAATGGATTTAAATAAGTATTTTTTTAAATTTCTGCTTAACAAACACATTAAAGGGATAACGTCAAAATCAAGTGGTGTACCCTGACTTGCAATCTGCAATGAGACCAGTTCCACACTGCGAAGAATTGCCCATACCAAAGCCTCCAGAACATGTGGCATTAGATGAAGAGAGCTCAGATTCTGATGGAAGTAAGGAAGAAGAAGAAACAGATTTTGGTGATACAACTTTTGAACAAAGCTGTTCATCTGAGCCTCATTTATTGACTCAAGAAGATCTTAACGATCTCATACTAGATTTAAAGTTATACAAAAACCAGTCTGAAATGCTTGGTTCACGGCTAAAAGGATGAAATCTCTCGGAAACCTTGCGTGATGGAGAAAACCCAATATCATAGTTGTATTCAGGAGAAAAAATACTATCAGAATCACATTTTTGTTTTCTGAGACAAAAAAAAATTGTTGCTCAGTGTAACGTTAGAACTTTTCAGGATCAAGTGATGTTTCATTATTTTTATCCTCCATCTTCTTCGTATCACTTATACTTGGAACTCATAGCCAATTCTATGGGCTTGTTGCCTTTAAAGCAGAAAGCAGAAACTCTAAACCAGACATTGCATAGGAATACAGCTGCTTCCCTTGCCTGGATATGTAATTATTACAATGCAAGAATAATTTTTATAAGAACGTTGTTTTGTATTATTTTCCTTGGATGTTATGTAAATTCTTTTTTTTTCTTCTTCTTCATAACTTGTATGATTTTCATCCTGTTTATTTCCAAAATCACTCCTCGGAGGAAGACGTATTGGATGTGCATCCATTGTCTATCCCTATCTTGGCTGGTCTTCTCCCGTCCGTTGGTCCATCTTCTTTTTTGCAAATCGGTTGTCTTCCATTCTTTCTATATGATCTTTCCAATATTTTCGACTAGGCCTATCTATAATAAATTTAGTTATGTCGTGACTATGACATTTGTCCCTAATATCTGTGTTATGTATCTTATCAAATAATATTTTCCCTTGAATAGTTCTTAAGATCTTCATTTCACATGTGCTTATTTTTTGTTTAGTTTTTATTGCACAGCCCTAGTTTCGGCTCCATATACGATAACTGATCGAATTACCGTTTTGTATATGCGGATTTTGCTTTCTATTGACATTATGTTTGTTGCGCCAAATTAAATTTTGTAAATTAATTACTGTTTTATTTGAAGTTAAGATTTATTTATTTTATATTTATTTGGGTTCGAGGAGCTTCTTTGCAATCTCCTCACTTCGACTACTATGTTTAAAAGATGATTAAATAGATCAGCAGTTATATTAAAAACTATTGGTCAACAATAATAATGATATATTAATATAAACCAAAAACAACAATACAAATTAGTTGAATTAACGGTTATCTTATCTATCGACAGTTGAAAATTTGAGAATTGTGGGTCTAGGTAGTCAAAGTAACGAATTTAATTTTGACAACAGCCAATCACTGCGTGATGACCCCTTACCCTCCTTTTCACAAAACTATAAAAAAATGAAATGTTTTCAAGTTTTCCAAACACAATTACGTCGTTTTAGTTCAATTTTTCTCCATTGGGTTTGTTTTAATAGTAAATATTAATTTTATCCATTGAGAATTTTCCTCATCATTGAGGTATTTCTCCAACTAATCTTACTAATTAACATAAGTTTTAGAAAAACTTAAATGACTACGGACTTATAGATTATCGGTTTATAATATACATTCACAAATGTCCTTTAACTAAAGTTCTCAATCGTTTTAAAATACAATAGAAAATAACATTAAGAGGTTTGTTTAATAATTAAGACATTTTGTCTGTACATTCTTACCACTTATGGTTGTTTTGTCGAAATCGCTGACGATGTGGCTCAGAAGCCTTGAAACATATGTTCGACAAAAACAACCATAAGAGATAAGAACGTACAGACAAAATGTCTTAATTATTCTCCATCGTTATCAGTTCTCATTCTATGGTAAATATTAATGTTGAGCAATTAATGAGTGCACCTGTTATAAATGTTAATGGTAATGCCTACTTTTACTATTCCTGATCCTGTTTTATAAAACAAACTGTCTGTTTATAAGTAGTGTAAATTGATAATTTAGTCTTGGTAATAGAATATTTCGGGCTATAAAGCCGTGATATATAACTGGTGTTTTTCTCAGATGTTTGAATAATAAAATTAATTCTATAGCTTGATTATTCAAATTATATTAGGAATTGTTTCGTGCACTATAAGGATTATTTTCCCAAAAAGAACAAAAAGAAGATATCGTGATGCGTTAAACTAGGAATCAAAATAGGGGAACATCACTGAATAGGGGAGTATCTGAGAAAGAGCGCGAACCATTGAATGTCTAGACATGGAGCTAGCTGTCTGCTTACGTGTTGACTCGTTGGCATAGTCTTGGCAACCATTTTATACTATCTCGGATGAGAAAAAGAAGAAATCGTCCATCTAACCTCATTCTGAAACTCATGGTAAGAAAAAGAGAACAAATTTGAATGCAGAGAAGTGTAATAAGGGTTAGAATCAGGGTCACTGCAATCGTTCGATAGTGCATCGCTCTTCTGCCACGTGGATGTAGCGAAATATGTTTAAGTTGGCAGTGGTTGGGTGGAGCCATTTCTCAACTCGCTGGGGGGAAGTGGATTAGATTCGTGTTTGCGGCTGCAGGCAACGACGAACGAGAGGAATGACATCTGAAGTCATAAGCAATATATCATAAATTGTAACACACTAACATTTACATTATGTGATTTTTCACTGCCAATGTAATGAAGTGTTTCAGGACTGCAGACCATATTAATTTTATTTAATAAACTTACCCATATAGGGTCTGACAAGAATGACAAAGTGTACTTGACAATAGAGGAGGAAAACAAAAAATAGATAATTCAGAGACAAAAATCAAATTTGGAATTGATATAATAGGTATAGAACAAGCTTGAACCACAGTGTAATTGAAACTGCAATTCTGAATGAAGGAAAAAATCAGAACTTGGAGACAGATTCCTCAAGATAGAAATGGAGCCCTTTCATCGTGGCAGTTAAAATTTGGGCTATGAAATCTTTACAAGCCCCTAAATCTAACTCACTAGTACTATCGAACCCGTATGTTTATGGTCGCGTACATAAGCTCTTCATACATCCCTATCCTGAGCTAATGTTTTCCAAACATTCCCTGTATAATCTGCTTCCCTCAAATCATAGTTAATGTTATTTTCCTACCTCATTCTTGGTCTACCAACTGGGCGTTTTCCCTCCGATTTTGCTAAAAGAAGCTTCCATGCACGTATTTCATTTCCCACTCATACCACATGTTCTGCCCATCGCAGTCTACGAGACTTAACGGTACTTATTATGTCTTCCTATAAAGACCATGTAGTTCACTGTTATAGTCTTCTCCATTCACCAGTCTGTTCATCTCTCTTTGGTGCAAAAATGTTCGTAAGAACTTTATTCTCAAATACTCGTAATCTCCTTTCCTCCCTTAAAATAAGAGTCCACGTTTCGCATCCATATAATATAACTGGTAGAATAATAGACAAGCCCCTAATAAATAAAAGTAATGTTGTTTTTTTTATTTAAAAAAGTAAAACAATTTTGGCAATACCCAAAATTAAAGAACCAAGTAAAGATCCTACGTGACTATAATGTCCATATGCAGAACTATGGAGTGTGCCCAGGCACAATCTCATGATTATGCTTTCTTAATAAAAATATTAAAATTAAATCTTAAGGGAAGATGGTTGTGAAGAGAGATAAAAAAATAAATAGTAATCAAAGTAATTATTACATATCTCATTAGAATTACCTGATATTAGTAAAACTTTTTAATGTTAAGAGATGGCCTACATTTAGATTTAAAAATGCACATGTATTTCTAAATATCCCAAACCATTCAGTCTCAACAAATTTCTAAATAATTCGTGAAAAAATCGGCCTATTGTTACACTTTTCTCAGAAACTATAGACAGGGTCATTAAAAATTTCAGGACACTTTACTCTCCAAACGACGAAAACCCTATAGCAGATATACTAAACTAGTTATTCAAAAACCTAAAAACCTAGAGCATATATAAATTCTGGAGATGGAACAGATCAAATGGTCCAATCCTTGAAGCCTACGATGATATGATGAAAAAAAAAAGTTTTTAAAAGTTAAAATTAAATTATATCCTGCATTAAATATATTACTATTATGCATTGCAGAGACTCTTGATGTACCAACTTCTTTCAAAAACGTTAAAATGAAAATATATAAAACTATTATTCTACCAGTTATATTATATGGATGCGAAACATGGACTCTTACTTTAAGGGAGGAAAGGAGTATTTGAGAATAAAGTACTTAGGAAAATTTTTGGACCAAAGCGAGACGAACAAACAGGTGAATGGAGAAGACTACATAACAATGAACTACATGGTCTTTATAGGAAGCCAGATATAATAAGAACAGTTAGGTCTCGTAGACTGTGATGGGCAGGACATGTTGCACGTATGGGGAATGAAAGACTCGCATGGAAGCTTCTTGTAGGAAAGCCAGAGGGAAAACGTCCAGTTGGTAGACCAAGAATGAGGTGGGAGAATAACATTAACTATGATTTGAGGGAAGTAGATTATACAGGGAATGATTGGAAAGCATTATCTCAGGATAGGGATGTATGGAGAGCTTATGTCCGTGCGACCATGAACCTACGGGTTCGATAGTGCCAGAGAGTAAGTAAGTAAGTAAGTATTAAATATATTATGGTCTCGAGGTAGCGTGCTGCCTTGGCACGCAGCCGGCCCGAGTTTGATTCCCGGTCGGGACAGGCTCCTGTGTGAGGTTTTTATCGGGGTTTTTCCTCACCTATAAGACAAATATCAGGGAGCTTAGGGCCCAACGGTCCCCAAAAATCATCCGGCCATTATCATAATACTTCACCGGTGTGCAAAGCAACGGGAAGGTACCACACTATAATTCCCTAGTAAAGCTGCAAAGCAGAGCATGAAAATGCAGTGAATGACGTGACCTCGGGCAGAAATACTATGGATGGTATAATAAAATTGCTAAGGTATGTATGTATATACCCCATACGCTCCGCATGGGGACAAGGGTGCTCTTTAATGGGACATTCTTAACCTATCTAATTAGTTACGCTTATTTACCTATATATGTCGAGTTCATGTGGTTAGCACATCGCCTCCAACTAGGGTATATATATATATATATATATATATATATATATATATATATATACGAGACTAGTCCCACCCATAGCCGAGTGGTTAAAGTAAGATGCTTTAGCGCAGAGCTATGGGGACTTGCGCTGGTTCGCGTCTCCATGGGGGAAGACATATTCTTATGGAATTTTGGCCAGTGCCCACGCAGCATCGTGAGGCAATTGGGTAACTACAATAAGTAACGACTCCAGGTTGAGAAAACCAGATATAACGGCTGGGGGGGCCGACATGCTAACCACATATCACCTACACTGGCTGGATGATCGTCTACCTCTCTGATTGACACATGTGGATGTAAGGCGAGCAGCCGGCTGGTAGGCCAAGGGCCTTCTAGGTCTGTCTCACCTGTCTAGTTTTAGTTATATATATACGTATATATATATGTGTGTGTGTGTGTGTGTGTTTGTAAGTGTGTAGTTAAATTTACCCTTAATTAAGGCAAGCATTTTATATTATCCCAAGTAATTGGAGTCAGAGATACATGTTTTTTTAATACGAGCTACTAATTTATCTCTATTGTACATCCGTCTCCGATTAAAGCAGTCACATGGCTTCGAAAAAAAAACAGAACAGTTGGAATTACAGTTATAGGTAAGTAACATATGTTAATATGCATTAAGCTAAGAATGGAATATATATATATATATATATATATATATATATATATATATATTTTAAATTCTGATAATAAAGTTTTATTTGTATTTAGAAAGTTAAAATATTGGCATTCCCTAATTAAACATTTTAATTACGTCTTTGATAGTATCCTTGTAAAGAATAACACATCAGAATTGTTACCAACCTCAAGGAAGAATATGTTTTTATAGTCCGCTAAAACAATGGAGTGAGACCTTGTATAAAAAACGAAGAAGAAGATATTACACAATTTTATGTTACGAATATTTATTTATTTAATGCAGAGGAATTGAAATAAATATCATTGGCCTTATAATAACAAAACTATAGAAATAAAAAGAAAACATATAAAAGAAAATAACAAATATAACACAATGTCTGGGTATTTATCCACTCATCATTTCACTTGCTTCCCAATAAATTTTATGAATATTGTACCCGAAATACTAAGCAAGATTTACAATTATTTGCTATAACCGGTCGGTTTTGTCGATTTGCAAAGCGGTAATTATAGTTTAAATAATGTTATCAATTTCACGAACGTATTTCGCTATGTCCATATGCATGCATTTTAGAAAGGCGATGATTGGTGGAAGAGATAACACTATCAGGACACGTGTGTTGCAGATGTAGCACACAGACATACAATCAGCAACCAAATTGTACTCATACTTGAGATAAACAAATGCGGCCCTGATGTCTGGGAGACCGTCTAGACTGAAGGAGTGAGACAGAATGATTCCGCCCTTCCTTTCCCCCCCACTTCTCACCCGCCAGACTGTCGATCAGACGAGGGAGCTTGCGAGACTAGGCTAGTCCGAGACGGTGGGGAAATCAGGCAAATAATTACAATTGTCATAAATATTTTATCCAATTTAATTAATTCAAAGTACGTTAATTATACATATGTTTGTTATAAATATACATGAGGATATTTTACCTTCTTTCGTAACTTCCGGAATTTATTCACTCGCTTTACGGGAAAAATAAAGCCTTTAGCATCAGGGTAGAGGCACAGAGGGCTGATGATCCTCATCTAGAAATCCAGGAATACTTATCAGAGGACCTCACAGATATATATCATCATCATCTGCATTCATGGATTAGGTGTGTTGACCCGTTCCGACTTCAGCCCATCTCTTTCTAGGTCTGCCCACATCTAGGGTGCCTTTGGATTTGTATTTTGTTATTTGTTTTGGATATCTATCTTCATTCATTCTGTCTATGTGTTGCTTCCATTTTTGTGTATATGTATCTATTTTATCAGTTATTGCAAATATTTCAAGTTCCTGTCTTATTTCTGTGTTCTTGATTCTGTCTTCCTTAGTGTACCCTTTTTAACAGGTCTCAAAAATTTCATTTCTGCCGCCGTTATCCTACTTAGATCTTGTTTTTTTTTTATGTATCCAGGCTTCTGAAGCATAGAGCAGTACCGGTACTGCCAACGTTTTATAAAATTTCAATTGGGTCTCTCTTGTTGTTTTGTTATTTAGTGATCGTACCACATATTCCCTGAAATTTTGCTATTTTATTAGTTATATATTATCATAATTAAATTAAATGTCACATCCTAGATAATTGAGATGGTTCACCTGTTCTATGATTTTGTCTCCTATTACTATTTTGGATTTGATTTGATTTTTCCTTTGGAATGCCATTACCTTAGTTTTTTCTATGGATATTTTGAGATTATATTGTTCACATATATTATGTAGTTTAAAAATATTCCTTTGAAGTTCGTCTTCCGTATTTGCTATTATTACCTGGTCATCAGCGTATAATAATGTTTTCAAGTAGAGTGTTTTATCTAATTTTATTCCTTATCTAATATTATATATCATATTATTTAAATATAAATAGAAATGGGGGAATTTAGACAGGTTACCAAAACAGGTGTTTATCTACCATCCTACAGGAAAGAGATTGGCACGTCCGCTCTAAATATAAAATATTTAGTGTTATGGAATTTCTATCGAGACCTAAACGACTCAACACACACACCCACACACACTTATATGAATTATATAAGGAACCCGATTTAGTGAAGTATATAAAATTAATAAATTTGCCTGAGCTGGACATTTGATATGTATGGACAATACTAAGATTGTTAAAAATATTTATATGGTACAACTATTACAAATCAAAAAAGTTGGAAGACCAAAATTAAAATGGGAGGATGATTTCTTGCAGGATATTAGAATTAGTAAAATTAGAAATTGGAAGAATTTAGCAGCAAATAGAGAAGTCTAAAAGGACATTCTGAGGAAGGCTAGGGCCCAAAATGGGTTGTCATGCCATATATGATGATGATGATGATGATGAAATATTTAACACACAGTAGCTCATGTTAATATTGTTTGACCTTAAAAGTGTGGCATGTTATTCACCTTTCTTGTTTCTACCTTTAACCAAACTCTTAAAAAAAACATAAGTACATATTTTATACTAGTTTTAGGGCAATAGCTTTCTACGCCTGTCACGCCATGAGGAGAAGAGATAACAGAATACTTTTATTTTATTTTTTTAAATTTTTGATACATTAATATAGCATGCGGTAGATTACTTTTTTTCTATTCATGCAACACAAGGAACTTGATAGATCAGACAGAACAGTAACCATAACCTTTAAAAATCGTCAAGTTGCCAGGGATTATTTTTATGTTATTGTGCACAGTTTTTAAATGACATTATTTTCATATTAATTGATAATTTTTTCCAATCCCATTAATAGGACGGTCCGTATATAAAGATTTACTTCAAAAAAGAATGTAGAGAATTTAATTAATCAGAAGTATAGCCAGCCATAGATACAAAATTTGATTATCATAAGTAAAGCCACGAGCGATTTCCAAATTATCGATAAATTCACGACTCACGAAGTGAGGAGTGAATTTATCTAGAGAATTTGGAAATCAAGAGTGGCATTTGTTAGGACTATTTAACGAATAAAATTAAGCTGTTTACTCACAAATCATTGTTTAACTATAGTTATTTTAAAATATTTATATATTTAATGTAAACGGCGATGTTTGAAAACAAATCAGAAATGTGAGGTTATGTTCATTCACTGCTGCTTGATCATATTTATTGCCAAATAAGATCGCAATATTGTAAGAGTGCACCCAAGTGGAGAAATAATGAAACACAACAAACTATGTATCATAATCAACATTACGGGTTATTCATTAATTTTTTTAGTAAACAATTCAGTAAAATCAAGGAATTTTTTCATTATTTACTATATTCAATGTATTTGTTGGAGAAAAATAATGCTTTCACCTGTTCAGAACATTAAAAAGGAGGAGCTGATAAAGAGAAATCGGTAAAGAGCGAGGTGAAACACGACTGTCATTGGTTGTAAAACAACATTCATTGAAACGTCATTGACTAGCATTTGTGGCATGAGTTAAATAATCAATAAAAAACCATTTGTTTTGGATCGAATTTGTAATATGGGACGAGATATCACAGGACCGGATGACCGAGACGAAATATCACGACGTAGATTTAAACATAGAGGAGGACGATCAATTTGAAAAAAAAATCTACTAACTTATTATTTGAACTAAAAATGGTGTCGCAAAATATACAACGACCTACTTAATGTTTATTTGACTGTGGTTGTGTCCTGTGCTATATTCGGCAGTGGACCCAGAATCTTGCTAACTGCTGGCCCGCCATTAAGTATCTTTCTAATGTGTAGTTAAAAAAAAGTCATTGCTCCCTTACTATAGGTGGTCCGTCTAGTGGCTTTGGTTTATAAATTACAAGTTTTTAGAGGGTAAAAAAGAAGAAGGGGGAAAAAAACTAACTAATGCATAATGTGTTTAAAATATTGGGTCATTCCATCATAACGAACGTTAATTAAAATTTAAACTTTTTTTTCATCTTTGATAGATTATAAATTCGGGATTTGATTTTTTCTTCAGATAGATGAAAACCTTATCCTGAAATCCAAAATTTTTTATCTTTACTGATGTAAAAATTTTACATATATATCCAACTGAAATTTGATAAAGAATATAGTTTCAATCGAGCACCAAAATTACATTCGTTACGAAATATTATTTTTATTAAATAAAAACAACCGAGAAAATAAGACTTTATGGATTTATTTATTATTAGTAAACGTAACTTCAGTCCACAGAACCGCTTTGATTTCAATGTTACGTCGTATGCAGCGGGCCCAGGTTCGATCCCAGTCCAGACAAGTTTCCTGGGCAAAGCTCTTATTTCGGGGTTTTTCCTCGCCTGTAATATAAGTGTCCCCGAACAACATCTGGCCATCTTAATCAATCACACCATATTCGCATTGTTCAGTATGAATGTGTGAATGAATGATGTTCCATGTCTTAAAGGTACATGACGTCTCGGAGCACTGGACTCATCATTGATGTGGGGAGGTTCTCTATGTCCTTGTATCATTAAAAAGTAATGTGTAAACAATACTTTCAGTTCCTGTCTCGACTGGTCGTGGCAGCTGTAAGGCACAGGAGGCTTGTAAATATATATCATCATCATCATCATCATCATCCATGCAAGTATTAGGCAGTGTGGTCTGTTACGGTCTCAAAGAGGAATTTTCCATCCAGCGCTTCTTTGGACGTCCCAGCGATCTTTTGCCTTGGGGCAGTAACGAAACGGCTTTTTGGAATTCTATGAGATTGAATTCGTTGAAGATGGGCTTTCCAGTTGTTCTGGTAGTTTTGTAGGCCTATATGGTGAAGAATGGGTTCTACATCCAACTCTTCCAAAATTTCCTCATTTCTTTTATTGTCCCACTTTGTATAGCCTGCTTTACGGCGCATAAATCACATCTCATTTGCTGTTATTCGGCTTTCATCTCTTCTTCGTATTCACTCAAATGTAAACTAAATATCATGTTAAACTTTATTGCTATCTCCTCATTCGACTACTCAACTTAATAGCTGTTACATTTGAAAATATTGGTCATATCTTTGCCCTTAGCCTGAATTTGACCTACTCAATAATTTGGGATTATTGAAATAAGATATAAAATATTCTATATGTAGAGAGGGGGTTAAACTAAGGGAAAGATAGAGAGAAAATAACTACATTTTGTATCGAATATCATTTTGATTCCAATTGAAATTACTCTTATTATGAAAATTATTATTTTCATATAGGCCCTATCCTACTGGACATTAAAGTAAATAAGAAATGTTGGATTACAGGAAACAGGTTTTCCATTAGTTTTTAAAGAAAAATTTAAATCTCAAAATGGTTTCAAATTCCTCATTTATAATGCACAATACATTAACTGAAAAAAAAAATATATATACTGCAGCTCATTATAATGAAATAATTAATAAATTGTATGGTTAATATAAATTTCAACAAATGAGAATAACTAAAACCTAGTATTGAATGCACTTATTTAGGAACAAAATTAGACCATTCAGGTGATAGCACAGTGGAAATTAAAAATAGAATCGCAACAAACAAAACAAGCAATAAATGTTTTGAACTATGTTTGGTGAAGCAAAAATATTAAAAAAAAAATAGAAAATTACAAATATATCAAACCATAATTTAGAGCACTTTAAAATATGGTGCTGAAGTCTGGCAAATTCCTACCAGAGAAATGAACAGAATTTTAAGTACAAAAATGGATGTTTTAAGAAGATCAGCTGGAAAATCTAAAATTGATAAAATACGAAATAAAGAAATAAGTGAAATTATGGGTGTACAAGAGGAGCCGGGCATCATAGACATTACAGAAAAGAAAGTATTACAGTGGTATGGCCATGTCAAAAGAATGCCAGAGCAAAGATTGTGAAAAATTGTTATGGAATGGATCCCAATAGAAAGGAGGAAGAGAGGAAGACCGAAGAAAACTTGGATAGAAGAGATACAAGCGGCTATGAATATCAGAGGATAGGAGGAAGATAAATGGATGGACAGAGAGGAATGGCGTTTGGTTTCCGGAAGACGGCGGCAGCTGCCATGATACCGGATGATGGTGATGATGATAAATAATTTATAGATTTATATTTACTTAGTTAGAATTAACTTAATATTTTCCTAGCAATTTAAGGTATTTAGGTAGTATCTTCTGTTTGACTACAATTCTACCTATTTGACCTATTCCACATATCTGGGGATGTAAAAGAAATGTAGTTCGTTTACTGGCTTAGAGCTAGAATGACAAGATCATATCAAAACTAGCATTTTACCTCACCAAGCAGCTGTCCTCTTCGACCATTCCACTTTATTCAAGTCTCCAAGTGATCTTTTGTCGGGTGGCAAATAAAAACTGTGGTGGTACAATCCACATTTTCCAAGAAATCTACCAGCAGGAAAAGTCACGTACTTAGGATCGATGTTAGATTGTAATTAATACATGTATATTGTGACTATATATAGTATATCGTGTCCAACCGCTGTGGTCTCGAGGTAGCGTGCTGCCTTGTCACGCAGCGGGCCCGAGTTCGATCCCCGGTCGGGGCAGTTTTTCTGGGTGAGGTTTTTATCGAGGGTTTTCCTCACCTGTAAGACAAATGTCAGGAAAACTTTAAGGCCCAAACGGTCCCCGAACTCATATGGCCATCATCATCATTCTCATCATTATCATCATCATCCTTCACCGGTGTGGAAAGCAACGGGAAGCTACCACACCTAAAATTCCCTAGTAAATCTGCAAAGCATAGCATGTAAATGCAGTGAAAGACCTGCCCTCGGACAGAATTACTATAGATGGATGGATATATATATATATATATATAGATTGATTGATTCTGGATTGCTATTGCACATTTCAGTGTACTGTAGAAGGCGATGTAAAGTTTTGATGAACATTTTTGCGTGATAGTGCGTTTTGTCGTACTTGCAGCAATGGCGACCATGATTGAAAATTCAACTTCCTACAATTCAGGATTGACAACCTAAATAACTATATTGTAATATTACATATTACAAACCTCGTGCGGGAAATAAAACCACTGCACTTTATGTATACTGCGTAGGCCTACAATGTATAAGGCCTATAAAAAATATATCCAAAAGGTAGTGTTAATATACATTATACGAAACAAATCACTGCATTTTAAATTAACTAAACTTTATTTGAAATATTAAAAAAGAATAAATACGTACTTGCCGCCATTTTGTGACTGATTGGTGTCACGGCCTGCTATAGTCTCAACTAATAAACATTGACCACACTCTTAACGTTAGTCACTTGTTTATAATGAACGCAAATATTTCCAACAAATATATTATTTTACTATAATTTATTATTTTGAAAACACCATCGCGCAAAATATAATGTACAACGCGCGTTTGTGAAGTGTTTTGCAGAATCTCGGAAATTATAAACATTTCCTTGATTCTGTAAAAACCACTTCCCAACCTCGCATTGTAACATACTGATGTCTAGACATGCATTCTTTTGTTACTATAATTATGACAATAATCCAGAGTTCAAGACAATCACAACGACAAAGTTCGATATACTATATCCATCCATCCATAGTAATTCTGCCCGAAGGCAGATCCTTCACTGCAATCATATCATTTTCATGCTATGCTTGCAGCTTTACTAGGGAATTGTAGGTGTGGTAGCTTCCCATTGCTTTCCACGCCAGTGAAGGATGATGTAGAGGGAACTCGGTCTCCACTGCCATCTAGTAGCTGCTCATATAACAAGTAAGCAAATTAAAGAGAATATATATATATATATATATATATATATATATATATATATATATATATATATATATATAGGTATATATGTTCACCGCTGTGTTTCGAGGTAGCGTGCTGCCTTGTCACGCAGCGGGCCCGGGTTCGATCCCCGGTCGGGGCAGTTTTTCTGGGTGAGGTTTTTATCGGGGCTTTTCCTCACCTGTAAGACAAATGTCAGGAAAACTTTAAGTCCCAAACGGTCCCCGAAATCATATGGCCATCATCATCATTATCATCATCATCCTTCACCGATGTGGAAAGCAACGGGAAGCAACCACACCTACAATTCCCTAGTAAAGCTGCAAGCATAGCATATGATAATGGTATGATTGCAGTGAAGGACCTGCCTTCGGGCAGAATTACTATGGATGGATATATATAATATATATAAAGTTTAACTCATTGGCACTATTGAACCCGGAGGTTTATGGCCGTACGGAGATAATTTCTCCATAAATTTCTATCCTGAGATAATAATAATCACAATAATTCCCTGTAAATTCAGCTCCTTCGAATCATGAATATGCTAATATTATTCTCCTATCTCATTCTCGGCCTCTTCAGCTGGGTGATTTCTCTCTTCTTTACCCAAAAGAAATGTTGTCCTCTTTTCGTTCTCCATTCGTGTCATTGCAATCTATAAGACTTAATTGTCCTTTACATCTGGTTTCCATATCTATCATGGAGCTAATTGTGACTTAGTCATTTTACCTTAGTTTAACCCCTCCCCCATATGTATTTTTACATGCCCTAAGTCACTCGCGTCTTACAGATACACGACCTGTCGGAAGAGAATTTTCAACTCTGGAACACACACATACTTTGATGTAGTTAAACTTAAAAAAACATAAATAAATAACGTACGATGAACTATGAAAATTCGTTACAAGTATTCAGTAACGACAGTTATATACAACATGTTTGACTTAACTCAGATTCTGTTATGACCTCCCATTCTTAGGGAGATTCTTCTTTCTCTGGCAACTATATTTTCGATTTTAAGAATTTTTATATCTCCCATAACTCTATCAATCCATCTATAATAATTTATTTTGTTTCTCCTGAGTTATTTTTTTATTATTCTCTTTACTACTTCACTATTTCATTTTCAGTCTAGTTTATATATATTGTGCTGTGAGTTTTAAGATTATATAATTATTTGTTATATCGTAGTTCAAATGAATTTAAATATAATACAACTAATTTATCAAATATGATGATAAGGTAGGCAGAATAGAAGAAATACAAATATTGGTCAGACGTTTATTCGTGTACTGCTATTTTATAATCATCAAGAGTTTTAGGCTTTTCGCAACGTACATACGGGACGTGAAAGGCAACAACGTTTCCTTTGGCGTTTTTCGATCCAATGCTCGGTTTTAACCCAAATTAAATTTTACTTGTAACTTGTAAGCCCACGTTTTTCCTTTAAGAGAGATTTAGGCGCTCTCCCCCTTCAGGAAAGAACTTGAATCATACTAATTTTAGTTACACTTGTTTCGTATAGATGTCATTTGAGTAGTCCGTGGTCAGCGTTCCGCCTCATACTGACATCTAAGAAACCAAGGTAGTACTAGAACGGGAAAATTCGGTAAATTTTGCTTAGATGCCTTTTCATTCAGGCGTAAGGATTTTTTAAGAGCCTGAAAATCTTCAGACTCGGGACCCAAGGCTTAAATTCCCTCCCGGAGTACTTGCTCCTTGGATTTTTCCGCCCTAAAAAAATTCATCGACCCTGGGGTTTGAACCCGCGACTCTCGGGACCAGAGGCAAGGAGCATAACCACTAGTCCACCGCGGCCGATTAACTTTTAACAAGTCTAAATGATTTTATATTAATTTTAGCCGTAGCGCTTAGCATATCTAACATTTAAGAGGTCTCGGTTTCGATTTCTGGTTACATTTTTTTTTTTTTTTCAGTGCAGGGTCTGTAACATAGTCCTCTTAAGGACAACTTACAGTTACTTGATATGAGATGTAGTGAAATGAAGGATAAGGAACTCCGCCATATTAACTAAATGATTCCCTGTATTGTCGACAGTTCTGATTCGTATGTCCCTGGCTCTTCGGAGTTGTTGTGCCACAGATTTTTTTATTGTTGTACGTGCATTGTAAGAATTGCACATTATGCATTTTATTGAAAAATATCAAAGGAAAAAGTTGTTTCAAGGTAAATATTAATAGGAAGGTGGATTGATAGTAATTTTATAAAAATATTTTAAATTTGGTAGTAACATTAAGGAAATTGGGACTGGAAGTAAACATCAATAAAACTAAATGTATGTTCACACATAGAAATATATTATATAATGAAAATGAACACAGTTAATGACAAATTAGGTAAATTTTGAAGAAGTGGCTGATATCAAACAACTAGTAAAAATAATTACAAGTAGGAATGAGATGCACATAGAAATTATACATTAACTCAATTCTGGAAATGCATGCCACTATGTATTACAGGGACTCTTATCGTCCCAGCTCCTTTCAAAAAACGTTAAACTGAAAATATATAAAACTATTATTCTCCCAATTATATTATATGGATGCGAAACATGGACTCTTACTTGAAGGGAGGAGAAAAGATTAGAAATATTTGAGAATAAAGTTCTTAAGAATTTTTTTTTGGACTAAAGAGAGATAGACGAATGGAAAATACTGCACAACAGTGAACTACATGATATAATAAGAACAGTTAAGTCTCGTAGTGGGCAGGACATGTAGTACGAATGGAGAATGAAAGAGGTGCATGGAAGCTTCTTGTAGGAAAATCAGAGGGAAAACACCCAGTTGGTAGACCAAGAATGAGGTGGGAGGATAACATTAACCATGATTTGAAGGAAGTAGATTATACAGGGGATGATTAGAAAACATCTCAGGAAGGAATGTGTGGAGAGCTGTTGTCCTAGCGGCCATGAACCCATGAGTTCGGTAGTGAATTAGTGGTTCCTTACTTAAGGAACTTTTTCAAGGTTCTTCACAACAATCAGCTGACAGATGAATGGATGGAAATATGATTTTAGTACAGAACAAGGCTACAGCTTAAACAGTGAAATGAAGAATATATATAACCTTTTGTTATTTTTTTTTTCAATGTCCCAGATTGTCATTTCGGCATTTCTGGTGTTCTCTCCTAGCATTGGCTTAATTTTAACCCACTTCTGAAGTTGGGGCGCCTAGAAGGCGGAGTTACGCCGATGATATGATGGGTGAAAAATGATAATGAAGAACCAGAAGAGTTATAACTTAAACTTAACCTAAATTCCAGACCATGGGCAACCACAGGAATGATTCCCTTTAAGGAAAAATCCCTATGGTTTGACCGGGAATCGAACTTGTGATTTCATGAACAGTAGCCAGAAATACTGACCACTAGCCCATGAGGCTGATCGTTATTACTTACTTACTTACTTACTCACTGGCACTATCGAACCCGTAGGTTCATGGCCGCACGGACATAAGCTCACCATACATCCCTATCCTGAGCTAATGCTTTCCAATCATTCCCTGTATAATCTACTTCCCTCAAATCATAGTTAATGTTATTCTCCCAACTCATTCTTGGTCTACCAACTGGGCGTTTTCCCTCTGGCTTTCCTACAAGAAGTTTCCATGCACTTCTTTCATTCCCCATACGCGCAACATGTCCTGCCCATCGCAGTCTACGGGACTTAACTGTTCTTATTATATCTGGCTTCCTATAATGACCATGTAGTTCATTGTTATGTAGTCTTCTCCATTCACCTGTCTGTTCATCTCTCTTTGGTCCAAAAATTTTCCTAAGTACTTTATTCTCAAATACTTGTAATCTCCTTTCCTCTCTTAAATTAAGAGTCCATGTTTCGCACCCATATAATATAACTGGTAGAATAATTGTTTTATATATTTTCAGTTTAACGTTTTTTGAAGGGAGTTGGGACATCAAGAGTCTCTGCAATGCATAATAGCATGCATTTCCAGAATTGAGCCTATGTTTAATTTCTTTGTGCATCTCATTCCTATTTGTGATTATTGTTCCTAGGTATTTGAATTCAGGCACTTCCTCAAAATTTCCCTCATTTGTCATTAGCTGTCCATTTCCATTATTTAATGGATTTCTATGTGTGACCATATATTTAGTTTTATTGATATTTACATCCAGTCCTAATCTCTTAGTGTTACTCAATAGTGTGTGCGTGTTGCCCTTTAGTATCTCCTCGCTATCGGCCAATAATACTACATCATCAGCATAAACTAACAGCTTATTAATACCATTGAGTTGTAAGCCATCCTCATTCTCTAAAGATTTAATGGCATGCTCTAGTACAAAATTAAATAGTAGAGGAGATAGTGCATCTCCTTGCTTCAACCCATTCTGGATTTCAAAAGTGTCCGAAAACTGTTTGCCTACACGCACCCTACTCTTTGTGCCATTTAGACACATTCGTATAAGTCTAACTAACTTTTATAAGATTCATGATGTGTTCCGTTGAGGTTTATTCAAAATTAATATAAAATTATAGAATATTCACCTGAAAGGTGTCTAACTAACTTTTTAGGAATTCCGAACTCCAGCAGGATACTATATAACTTCTCCCTCTTAATTGAATCATATGCTTTTTTGAAGTCTACATACAGTTGATGTACAGTACCATTATATTCCCATTTCTGATCGTTATTATTATTATTATTATTATTATTATTATTATTATTATTATTTATTATTACTGTTATTCAACAGATTTTAAATGTATACAACATATTCCTGTGTTCAATATTAAGTTTGGATTATATTCCTCCATTCATATCTTTCCTTCAAATCATCATCCTGCAGTCTCCTGTCCCTCATCCACGTAATTCATAATTCACTCAACTGTATCATGTGTTATCAGGTTTTCTTCTTTTCTTTCCATTTGGAACCTACTCCAAACTCCTAACTGGCAAATATATAACATTTTAACATTTAAACATCGTGTCTGTAATCCACTGTGATCTCGGGGTAATATTGTTGTCTCTTACGCAGCGAGCCCGGGTTCGATTACCGGTAGCGAGAAGTTCTCTTGATGAGTTTTTTTTAAGTTTTCCTCGCCTGTAAGACAAATGTCGGAAACTTTGAGGTCATAATAACTCTCTAACACCATTTGGCCATCAAAATCACTCAATCATATTCGTCTTGTTTAGTATGAATGTATGAGTGAACGGTGTGCCTTATCTTAAATATTAGTGTTGTCTCGGAGGTGCTCTTGATATTGAGTTGATCCCTCATCTGAGGAGGCCTTCCAAATTGTTTTGAGTTCAAAAAAAGAGTAGGCATGGGATCAAGAGTTTAAACATTCTCTCCCTACGGGCCATGTCACAGTAAGACCCGTGTCACATGGGATACTTAAAAGTACCTAAACTGGAGAGGTTGAATGAAGAAGAAGAGAAGAAAAAACTTACTTTAGAATGAGAGAGTCTACATGGAAGTAAATTAGCAGGTACGAGTACATTTACAAGATACGAATCAATGTGTACTAATGAATTACATTGAAGAGAAAAATTATACTCTCAGACGGTGGTTTGAACCAAGGACCTTTGGCTTTCTAGGCCAATGCTCTACCACTGAGCTACCTGAAAAACCTGAGATATGTTTAAAAACATCAAAAGAAGCCCTACTGGCTTTATAAAGTAGTGTTTAAATTCCCAATAAATGTCTTCTTAAACAAGAAGCCGCCATTTGCGTGATAGAGCAAATGCTCGTAACATACGACGATCGGGAAACAACAATGTATAAGAGAAGCAAATTGCTTAGTGGTAGAGCATTGGCCTAAAAAGCAAAAGGTCCTGGGTTAAGGCCCCAGTCTGAGCGTACATTTTTTTTCTTCAAATATAATTTATCATTTAGTGAGAAATAATAATAGAAACATGTTTTACAAAATTTGTATTACAATGTGATATAAGTTTAATAAATCTAGCACTATCAGAATATGCCTTTAAAATATGCCCTTCATACTCGCTGAGTTTTAGAAGCAGATCTGAGAATGAAACAGTGGAGAATGAAAGCACAGAGTAGATATGAATGGTCCGCGATTACAAGGGTGGATAATGCTAGACTAAAAGAAATGCCAAAGACAGAAGAAAAAGAAGAAGAATAAGAAAGTGTATGTAAAATGTTATGGTCATTACGTTGGAATGATAAAAATAATTTTGTAAAATCTCAACAGGCAAAAAATTAAATTTCTTTTGGATTTTTTTTTTTTTTTTTTTTTGAGTTTGTGCTATGAATTATACAAACTAAAATTGATAAACCGAATGCTCCTTCAAGTACAGAAAACGTCAAAAATACCATTGGAGTTGCGAATACCACGCTCGCATTAGATTCCATAGTTTAAGGGTTCAAACCCGGCCACGGTCGATGGAATTTTAAGGCCGTAAAAATCCTTAACGCGAGTTCCTTCGGAAGAGAAGTAAATCCATAGATCCCGTGTCATAGATTTCGACATCATCTTTGGTATTACAGGCCTAAAATTTGCGCTTAATCTCCCTTAAAACAGCAAGCATTTTTTTATCTATCTTTATTTTTTGTTCCGAATTATTTTATTCCCACTCTTCCTAAATTCACTTCTGCGTCATTTACCTATCTTGTCATGGGTCTATCAATTTTTTCTTATTATCCAGCTTTGAATCCAATACTGCCATGGTTATCCGGCAGGTTTCATTACTGTCAACATGCCCAAACAATTAAACTCTTCTTATTTTAATATCAGTCACTCTATTAATGTCTTTACCTCTGTGGACCTACGGGATAGAACTGATATGGCAGAAACTATCGACCAGCGATTTGGAGAGGTTAGAAAAAGTGAAAGCAAGATGCATTAAAACGGCATTAGGTGCAAGCAAATACACACCAAATAGAATGACCTATATGCTCGCCAGAAAAACCTACTTCCTAGAGGATCTGAGACAAAGGATACTACTGCCAACAGCGGAGTCATATAAGAAAGTCACGGGAAAAAAAAGAAACAGAAGGAAAAAGAGATCGACGAAGAATTCTACGCCTCAGACGCCATGGTGAATAGGGAGTGGACCGGAAGCAACCAATCACAAAGGCACGCAATCATAGGCCTAGCAACACATGGATATCACCATAAAATGTGCAAAAATACGAAATTCCACCAGCCGAGTGACTCGTGTGAATGCAAAAATGCGAGCGATACCATTACAAACATTCCACCAGCCGAGTGACTCGTGTGAATGCAAGAATGCGAGCGATACCATTACAAACATTCCACCAGCCGAGTGACTCGTGTGAATGCAAGAATGCGAGCGATACCATTACAAACATTCCACCAGCCGAGTGACTCGTGTGAATGCAAAAATGCGAGCGATACCATTAAAAACATTCCACCAGCCGAGTGACTCGTGTGAATGCAAGAATGCGAGCGATACCATTACAAACATTCCACCAGCCGAGTGACTCGTGTGAATGCAAGAATGCGAGCGATACCATTACAAACATTCCACCAGCCGAGTGACTCGTGTGAATGCAAGAATGCGAGCGATACCATTACAAAAAACATTCCACCAGCCGAGTGACTCGTGTGAATGCAAGAATGCGAGCGATACCATTACAAACATTCCACCAGCCGAGTGACTCGTGTGAATGCAAGAATGCGAGCGATACCATTACAAACATTCCACCAGCCGAGTGACTCGTGTGAATGCAAGAATGCGAGCGATACCATTACAAACATTCCACCAGCCGAGTGACTCGTGTGAATGCAAGAATGCGAGCGATACCATTACAAACATTCCACTAGCCGAGTGACTCGTGTGAATGCAAGAATGCGAGCGATACCATTACAAACAATGCAGAAGATGGACGGGATCGTTGATCGAACTGATAGAAGACAAATCATAAAACTAAAATTTTATGCTCTTTCGAGTGTCGTTTACCTACTTATTTACCTCGGTGGTCTCGAGGTAGCGTGCTGCCTTGTCACGCAGCGGACCCGGGTTCGATTCCCGGTAGGGACAGGCATCTGGATGAGTTTTTTCTTTCGGGATTTTTCCTCACCTATAAGACAAATGCCAGGAAGGCTAGGGCCCAATGGTCACCGAAAATCATCGGTCATCGGCCATAATCATTATTATTATCATTTTTGTCATTTCAACGGTGTGGAAAACAACTGGAAGCTACAACACCTATACTTCCCTGGTAAAGTTGCAAAGTAATGAAAGACCTGCCCTAGGGCAGAACACTATACAATGACTATGAATTTTATATGCCCAATTAAAGTCAAAATTGCAATCTACAAAAATGGATTTTTAAGAACATCTATCTGCACCGATGCTCTCTAAATTAGACAGGATCAGAAACAGTACTATCAGAGAAAAAAATGAACTTTAATGAAATAATTATACAATTTGTGTGAAATAAACAATTACAATGGTTTGGACACATGAAGAGGATGAATGAACATAGATTGCCAGTTAGGAATTTACAGTGGATTCCTATTCGGAAGAAAAGAAGAGGGAGACTTAAGAAGTCTTGGAAACAGAGGAAATTACGAATTTGGTGAAGGATAGAGGACTGCAGGGAGGATAGAGAAGAACAGAGAAAGATAATCAAAACTTAATATTGGACACAGGAAAATGTTGTATACATTTAAAACATGTTAAATATAAATATATTTTATAATTCGCTGATAGTTATTATTTCCCAGATACTATTATTCTTGATTAAACCAAGTACTTGATTTACAGAACGTAAAAAAAAAATACATCATGTCTAAAATTAAAAAAAAAAAAAGAAAGCTTTTGATCAGTATTTGTTGGCCCTTACCTTACAGACTCTGACTTGAACTGCGGTGTTAATGACCTGATACATTAAGAGTTCGTTAAATAAACAAGTAACTCTGTATAGAGTGCGTTATCAAGCAGAACAGTTCAAAGTAACACTTAAAACAAATGTGTCTGTGACTAGACATAACAATAATACAACGCTATAACAATATTATACCTAGTATTGCAATAGGTATGTTTTTACAGCGATAAAAAATAGACGTAATTCTGTTGGAAACGTCCTTCTCGAGTGCATGTCTGAAGGACATGGCGCAACTATTTTTAAAAAAATTACAGTATAAAATTATTTATTCTTATCCCTGTGCAGAGTGTTATGTCTAGAGCTTGACAGCAATTTTTTGCCATCATTGCTTTGACTACGTATTTGACAGTTTATTTATTTAACTATATTGTAATGTCTATGAGCATAAACCATGATTCAGAAGTCTAGCAGTAAGTGATGAAAGAAAAACAATAAGGATCTTACGTCACCTGGGTATAATGCTGCCCCTTCTCCCCCCTCTGTTCCCCTCGTTCCATGGCCTGTAGTCACCTCAACACGACCTTGTCTGGCTAGTTTAGATTCCCTCTCTGTCACCCCGCAAACTGCATGGTTTGAAGCGCGGTTCACACCATCATGAATTACTTCCTCATTGGCTTCCTTTTTCTTTTTTTCTCTTTAATTAAAATAACATTTATTTTTCTTTCTAGCACTTCTTTTAAAAAAACCAAAGAAATGTAACTATTGAGTCCTGTATACATCAAACTTTTTTATCCTCAACGATATAATTATTATCATCATCATCCTAAGGCGCGACAACTTCAAAGGTGAAAGTTTTGGGCTTTTCAACAATCCTTTACATGTTGAGAGTTACAAGCATATCTTTCTTTTACTGTGCTAGGGAGATAACCTAACGCTAAACTCCCAACCTGGAGGACCAGGTCATTTGATTTTTGGGTTTCCGTCCCTTAGATCAGTTGCTTCCACTACAGCTTCAGAGTCTGATCCACCCCTTGTTTTTCTGTTGGGGTTTCCTCCCTTAGCCTTTGTAATTCATATATATATATATATATATATATATATATATATATATAAGGCACATTATAGATTATAGTAGAGTTGGTCAATATAGTACAGTACAAGCCAAAAGTCAATGGCTCGAGTCCCGATTGGGGTCAGGATTTTTAAACCGGCTTAAACTTTCTGACGGCTCATGATCCAGGGGTCGAATCAGCCTCTAAATATGAGATATGGGTGCCAGATGTTTATTTTGGGAGTAAAGGCGGTCGTCACACAGGACTGTCAATCCAGCTGACAATTTCAGCCAATTGTCCAGAAAGGTGGGAGGTTTAATTTTTACCTCAAGGGCCTGCTAAGACCTATAGTGGGATTACATATGTTATATTGTAGATTTTCGCGGATATATATATGTGTGTGTGTGTTTATGTATATGTGTGAATACTTTAAAGATTTCAATTTTTGTTTTATTTCTTCGCAACTAAACTCGGCATATAACCAATTTAAAACAATTAAGATCGAGTTCATTAACTAACAAGATCAATCCATTAGGAGTGTAAAATATCTAGATTGAAATTTAAAAATCGTTCCGTGAGTAGAATTTTTTATTTTTTAATTTTCGCAACAAAACTCTTTATATGCTATTCTTATAAAAATAGAAAGGTATTTTCCGAAAATAAACGAAATCGGACCATTGAGAGTATGAGTTTACCTGAAAGCCGAAATTTAAAAAGTACTGGCGACCATTATTTTTTCTCAACGAAAGTCGGCATATAACGTTTGGATGAGAAAATTACGAACGAGATAATTAATTATCCATCCATCTATAGTAATTCTACCCGAAGGCAGGTCCTTCACTGCAATCATAGCATTTTCATGCTATGCTTGCAGCTTTACTAGGCAATTGTAGGTGTGGTAGCTTCCCGTTGCTTTCCACACCGGTGAAGGATGATGATGATGGCCATATGATTTCGGGGACCATTTGAGCCTTAAAGTTTTCCTGACATTTGTCTTACAGGTGAGGAAAAACCCGGATAAAACCCTCACTCAGAAAAACTGCCCCGACCGGGGATCGAACCCGGGTCCGCTGTGTGACAAGGCAACACGCTACCTCGAGACCATAGCGGTAGGCCCTAAAAAATCGGTAGTGGAAGTAAACCAGGGAACTGAAATTTAGTGGGGATATTTTCACTGCTCTAGAGACTGCAATATATATATATTTTTTTTTTCCTCAGAACTAAACTTGGTTTAAAAGATTTACTTATAAAAAAAAACTAACAAGCTTTATATGTAACTTCACTGCTTTATTAGTGCACTTGAATGAACTTCACGAATTCTTCTTGCTGGGGAATTCCCTTAATTTACGCAGCTCCTGCTTGAGACTTTTATTATTGCTTAAGCAAGGATTTTCATGTGCTAAAATTATGAACAAACATACATATATTTGTAGTAAACCTATAATGAGAAACAAGACCGAATTTTGTCTTCGTTCAACATACAAACAGTTTTATAATATATAGTACCTGTGTTGAAATTTTAACTTCATCATCATCATCATCATCATCAACTTCCTTCACGGATTAGTTTTTGCTTGTTCCGATCTCACATCTGTTCAGCCCAGTGCTTTCTTGGTCTTCCTGCCAGGATTATAAATCAGTGCCATCTTTGATATCCGATCCTTTGTCATTCTTTGTAGATGCTCTATCCAAAACACTGAGCAACAAAAAGAAACTTTTTTTGTCTCAGAAAGAAAAAGATGTGATTCTGATAGTATTTTTCTCCTGAATTCAAATATGATATCAGTATTTCTCCATCAGGCAAGATTTCCGAGAGACAGGCATTTATAATTTCAAACACTTTAATATTTTCTACATTCGTAACTACACAATATTCGAACATTCGGACTCACATAGAAAGTAAGAAATTGCGTTTTTCTGCTATATTTCGCCTGTGGAGCATCCCTCTTGATGGTTCAACAATAATCGGCCAGCATATTACGATTCCATTTGCCTTGATATCTCTTTTCCATAGCTGAAATCTCGTGATGAAAGTGTTCCCCGTGCTCATCGCTCAGTGGACAAATGGACGAAAAAACGTTTATTAAAAAAATACTATTTACATCCATTAATTGAAATTGAAATAAAAAACTGTGGGTGATGGAGAAATTCCGAATACATATTTGAAAACACTAAAAAAAACTGCATTAAGTACAACTATTGGTACTCATGAGACAAAAGAAGTGGTTTTACTTTTAGTTCCTCTCTAATATTCTCATTTCTAATGTTATTATTTTCTACAACCTTTCACAGCCCGTAGGAAGCTCATTTCCGCTGCCTGAATTTTACTTTTTTTCTTTTTCCTTCAGGATCTAGGCCTCACTTCTATACATCGCCACTGGTAGTGCCATAGTTGAGTAAAATCTTAGCTGCGTATCCTTTCACACTTTGTCCCTTAGTGTTTGTTTGATTGTTCCACAAATATGTTGAAATTTCTGCATTTTATTATTTATATCTTTTTCTTCTTCATAAGTTATATCGCAGCCCAAATACTGGAAGTGTGAAACTGTTCCAACACTTCTTCTATTACTATTTTTCTTTTTACTGGGTACTTTCAATGGAACGCATATTACTTTAGTTTTTAATTTTTAAATTGTCATATTATATTTTTTAAATATATTATTTAATTTACAGACTTCTTTTTGTAGTATGCACTCCCTGTCAACAAATTAATACTATATAATCCGCAAAACATAATACATTCAATGTTTTATTTCGACCATTTTTAATCACTTATGAACTAATTGTTTCCATTCATAAAAAATGTCGTCTAATATATGTTAATTTTAACTTTTAGTACATAAAAGAAATAGTCTGCTTCCTGACAAGAGGGCCCGGGGTAAAAAAATTTAGTTTAACATTAAATTAAATTAATTATAATGTGTTTTTAATCTCGGCGCCAGGAGGAGTGATGATGAGCAATTTTTAATTGCTAGTTTGTGCACTAGATCCTTCCGAAATACACGTGTTGAGAAGCCATATGGTACTGTTAATAGAGATTCGTCCGTAGGATGGGGCCTAGCGGTCCCCTTGATGTTTTTCGACAGGAGTAGGCCGGTTATGACCGGCCATCACTTTATATCCGGCCCCTATTGACCTGTAGCATTCTAATAAATTAAAATATGCTAAGGATAGGCTTATAAATATTAGTCTATCAGTAATGGAACAAGAACTTGTGAAATATATTATAACAACATAACAAGAAATCAACACACGCCTAAAATAATAATAATAATAATAATAATAATAATAATAATAATAATAATAATCCACAACAGCTATAATAGGGCCTATGGCCCGCGCTACCTTCATGTTTCTTCCATTTGGCCCGTGATACAAATAAGTTTGGGCGGCTCTGACATACACCAAACATGGAGGGCTTCCCAGGAGATTGATCAGCTCAATTCAACGGCCGAGTAAACACGAACTTTCAAGTCAAGACACGCCATTCACTCAAACATACATACTAAACAAAGTGAATGTAATAAGGTGAATTACGATGACCAAATGGTCTTCGGGGACGATTTAGGTATTGGATTTCCACGTTATTTGGCTTACAGGTGAGGAAAAGCCCGAAAAAACTTTACCAGTTAACTTGTCCTGTCAGAAACGAATTATGTCCGAGCAACGATGTTACCCCAAGACCACCAAAGCGGCGTACTTTCAAATAATAATAATAATAATAATAATAATAATAATAATAATAATAATAATAATAATAATAATAATAATAATAATAATAATAATAATAATAATAATAATAGTCCTTATCTATATTTTCCAAACAGGCCTAACGCCTGTTACGGTTTCAGTGAAGCATTCTCCGTCCATCTTTTCCTAGGACGTCCTAAATACCTCTTCCATTGAGGACGGTATTGAAGCATGACTTTGGAAGTCTATTGCTATTCATTCGTTGCACATGAGTTTTCCACTGTAACTAGAATTTATATACAAACTGTGATATAATAATAATAATAATAATAATAATAATAATAATAATAATAATAATAATAATAATAATAATGGATTCATCACTCTAAAACTACTATTAGAAAAGCACAATTAATTCAATATAGAAACTCATATCGCCTTCGTTGACTTCATAAAGGCTTTTGACAAAATAGACAGAAATATATTACTACAAATTTTAGCTGATGATAACGTTCCACAACAATATATTACTAATATCTTCAACATCTATAAAAATAATGAAATCTCTGTTAAACAAGATGGCAAATGATCTTCTTGGGAAAAGACCAACACTGGAGTAAGACAGGGATGTGGACTTTCACCGGTGCTTTTCATTATATATATGAATAAATTAATGAATGAATGGAGGAAAACACAACGAGGATATATACCCATCAATAGGAACCTCAAACTCGATGCTATTCTTTTTTGCAGACGATTTAGCTCTTCTGGCACTTTCCGAAAATGATTTGCAACGATCAATTTATAATTTACAAAAAATAGGTGCCAAATTTAATATGGAAATATCAAATAACAAAATTAAAATTATGGCATTTCATGGGAAGGACCTCATACAAAGTAAAACCTGTATCCAGAATAAAATTTTAGAGAGATCTAATCAATTTAAATATTTTGGATATTATCTCTCTATCTGGGATGAAAGGGATATCCCTGAAAAAATACTAGTCATAATAAAAGTTTGGGAATTATTAATCAAGTTATGAAACCAACCCTTGTACAAAAAAAAAACAGATTACATTTATATAACACTTTGGCTAGACCAGTGTGGACCTATGGTAGTGAAGCATGGACACTAAAAAGACAACATGAAAGCAGAATAACGGCTTGCGAAATGAGATTAATGCGCAGAACAGCGGGTTACACCAGATGGGATCGGAAAAGGAACACCGATATCTTAAAAGACTTGAAGACTACGCCAATTTTGGAATATATTAAACAGTACCAACTAAATTGGAAACACCATCTAGAAAGAATGAGTTCAAATCGGATCCCCAAAGCTGTTTATAATTATATACCAAGAGGACGAAGATCACTGGGCCGTCCTATGAAACGTTGGAGGGAAAATTTTCTATAGGATCGTAACAGGCCTTGGCCTAATACTTGGAAGGAAGGAATAATATAATAATAATAATAATAATAATAATAATAATAATAATAATAATAATAATATGTTATAATTACATGTTTAACATTGAGCAATGTAAATTTATCATGTCATATATATATATATATATATATATATATAAAATATTATTAAATATTAGATCCCCTGCTCTGAACGTTTTAAGCCCATATGCATTGAAATCTAACAAAATATATTTTAAATATAGCAATAAAAGACTAGTAGAAGTCACCGACCTGAAGCTCGATTCACACTGACCTGCCTCCATTAAGTAAATCTCTTGCATTAATTTTAATAAAATATATGATTGTAGTAAACAAATTATGCTTTTCTTAAATGTATAATGTTTAATATCGTTTAAAATATCTAATTTTGAGACTATTTTGATTAATGCTCTACGACAAAAAGAAAGATAAATAAATGAACGGAAAATTTTAGTTCATTGACTCATGTAAATAATATTTTAATTGTTTTAATAATATGATGGGCACATGACGTTCAGGAATTATTTGGGCATTGAAGTATCTTTATATTTGTTTTACAGGTGAAGAAAACCTGAAGAAACCTGCTTAACAAATCTCGCTCAGAAATTTGAATTCATATGACAGGCAAAAAGAGACTGGCAACAATTCGTCTATCGATGAAATAGGAAGTTTCTGCCCATGTTATCTGAAGAATCTTATTTTTTCAATATGGTTCTAATCCATTTACTTATCCAAGCGAATTTTACGAAATAACAAGAAATGTAGGCCTACAAGAGTCATTCCATAAAATATTTGAGATTTAGTAAAATTAACATTTGGATTGTTTCAGTATAGGCCTATACGATTGTCATAACAATAAATATTAAAATTGTCTAAAATTAACTTCATATTACATATGGCTTAACTGTAATGATTAAATAAATGTCCGGGAGATTAATATGTAGTCTATTGTTGAAATATTATTAAAATAACATCACATGATTTATTGTATCAACGTAAAAACTGTGCCAATGAACTAATGAATATATGAATATATATATATATATATATAACATATCCATATATATATATATATATATATATATATATATATATATATATATATATATAACATATCCATCCATAGTAATTCGGCTGGAGGGCAGGTCTTTCACTGCAATCATAGCATTTTCATGCTATGCTTTACTGCTTTACTCGGGAATTGTAGCTTTGGTAGCTTTCCACACCGGTGAAGGATGATGATGATGATGGTGATGATAATGAATGCCATATGATTTAGGGGACCGTTTGGGTCTTAAAGTTTTCCTGACATTTGTCTTAAAGGTGAGGAAAAACCCCGATAAAAACCTCACCCAGGAAAACTATCCCGACCGGGGACCGAACCCGGGCCCGCTGCGTGACAAGGCAGCACGCTCCCTCGAGACCGCAGTGTTGGACGTATTGACATAGAGTTATCGAATTTTTCAAATCGATAATAATTTAGTTGAGGACGACTGACTTACTAGGTAAAAATTATATAATTAACACCTTATTACATAACCTCAACGGTTCTTTATATGATTTTCAAAAGTGTTAATACTTCTATATCTGCCTCGGTAATCTACATCTCTTCCGAGCTAAGTTCCAGTTGTAATGTAAACAAACCAGATGTACGACAAATGTCAGGAAAACTTTAAGGCCCAAACGGTCCCCGAAATCATATGGCCATCATCACCATTATCATCCTTATCATTATCATGATCATCATCCTTCACCGGTGTGGAAAGCAACGGGAAGCTACCACACCTACAATTCCTTAGTAAAGCTGCAAGCATAGCATGAAAACGCTATGATTGCAGTGAAGGACCTGCCTTCGGGCAGAATTACTATGGATGGATGTCAATACTACGCAGAGAGTATAATAACAACAGGATCAGCATCCTTGAAGACATAGAGATTCTAAAAGAAGCACAGAATAAAGACCTACTCAACGAGAACATAACCACAGGCATAAATCCGTTATACAACCTATACAACACCATCAGTTCCAGTTAAAACGCAGAAGATGAAATATTGTTTTCGAAAGACCTCCATATTAGAATAACTTGAAGTTCAATAATTTAGTTGAGGACGACTGACTTACCAGGTAATTATATAATTAACATCTTAAATAAGTATTAGTAGTGTAATTTATTGATATTACTTTGTTTTAGAAAAATGACAAGGAGTGCGCAGTGGCCAATAGAGATGTAATTAATAGGAGTTAGGAAGTATCAAGGTATACGCCTGGTTTATTCTTGAAGTATGGCGTGCTCCTCTTATCTAGCAACTAACACCGTTCGTCGTATCAGTTTCCGTTCATTTTATGTAACGCCTGCTTGCACGTCATGCACGTTACGAAACACTGCTTGTATATTTGTTTTGAAATGTTTTGTCTACCAGTTTCAATTCAATTTCAGTATATGTCCGCAGTAGCGTCTCAAATACCGTCCTTCTAAAACACGTTTCCATTTCCTTTTTTTACAAAGTTCCTACTCCATGGGAGATACACAATTCATAATACAGGTTATGAGAGAATAATTTAGAGAGATTTAGAGAGATTTAGAGAGATTTATTTATTAGGCTGGTGGAGTTAAGGCCATGTGGCCTTCTCTTCCACTCACCAGGGCAAACATATATTACATCAGAATATAACAATCACAATGAACTCTGAATTCCCAATTGGGTTTAAATCAGTCACCTTTTTTAATCCTTAAATTGACAATGTATCCTACAAAATACAACAATTGATTTAATTTATTTAATATTTTAAAATAAAACAGAAGAAAATAAACGAATAGAAATAACTTAAACGTATGTCGAGTTACACAATATAGCTAATAATAACAATTATGGTTGATTTCGTTTTCACCGTGGTCAGCCACATTAAAATAGCTGACATGAGAAATTTGTATCTTGTAAAATACATTGTCACGTAGGATCAAATTTTTACTGTATAAAAGTGTAATCCGCAGCATGCTACTGTACGGATGTGAGGCCTGGAGTATCCTCGCAAAATAGCATAAAAGAAGAATACAAATTATACAGAACAAGTGCTTGAAAATAATTATTCAAGCACCGCGTTTCACGATGATGACAGACGTACACAACATAGCGCAGCTTCGTCATATTGATGCCATGATAACAGTAAATGTAAGCAAGATGCACAAATTTACATCTTTGCATACAAATTTTATGGTACGCTGTATGGGACGCTTGCCTCAGTGGCGTGCTGTACATAGAAATATATTCACCCGATTTATCCGTCATTAAGTCCAGCCAGAGATTTGGCGATGTGCTCTCACCAGGAGTAGCGTGGCTCATTCCATAATGCTGGATTCCCGACTCTCGGCTTGAAAGCAATATGGTTTCTGATGCCCTGCTTCAGGTCATCACATCCGTATCTCTGTCCAATTTTCATCACCATTCGCACACAAACGCTAGCGCCGCTAAATAGGCTCGAGTTAAGTGAACTACAACCCCGTAATGATAGCCACTATTAACTTAGCTGTCAAAGAGCCCTAGTGGGTTCTAACATACGCAGCACACTGGGCGCCTTATCCAGTCAGTCAGTATCTTGTCAATTTAATGGTTAAATTTAAACAGAAGGGCAAATGTTTTGAGGAACCAATGTTTTATACATTGCTTTTGTTACCTTTTTATAAGTTTATTGCTAATTTACAATCTGTCTTGAAAAGACAATAAGTAAATTTGTTAAAAGACATAACTTGTTAGGAGAATACTGAATAAACATATAAGTAGGAAAATATACTGTACTTGTGGCATTCGTCTGAAGAAGATACAGTACATTGAAACAACTGTTACGAATGTTGAATAAAATGAATACTTATGGACATCATATAAAACTTTGGTAGTTTCATTTAATAAATAAATATCCATCCATCCATCCATCCATAGTAATTCTGCCCGAGGGCAGGTCTTTCACTGTAATCATAGCATTTTCATGCTAATGTTTTACAGCTTTACTAGGGAATTATAGGTGTGGTAGCTTCTCGTTGCTTTCCACACCGGTGAAGGAGATAATGATAAGGATGACGATGATGATGGCCAGATGATTTTCGGGGACTGTTGGGTCCTAAGCTTCCAGACATTTGTCTTACAGGTGAGGAAAAGCCCCGAGAAAAACCTCACCCAGGAGCCTGTCCCGACCGGAAATCGAACCCAGCCCCGCTGCGTGACAAGGCAGCACGCTACCTCGAGGCCACAGCGGTGGACAAATAAACATTATGAGAGATTATTTGGGACTTAAAATATACTTCACTTTTGAGGAATAGTCCATTTTTCAGCGGTTCCCCTGCATTCCCCTTCACAATAACTCATGGTTCATACCATCTCTCATTATTCGATGCACAACTTAAAATAAAAAAAATAATGAAAGACTCCAGAAGTTATGTCGGAATTTATATTCGTCGCTTAAAATTGAGTTACCCCTTATGTGTTTGTTTACACTCATTTCAAATTCATATTTGTTCCTCTCCCTCATTCATATTGAAGGGATTGCTTAAAGCAGCTCATCACTACCCTTAAGTGATCCCTCAAATGCAAAGATCGATTATGATGGCCAGATGGTATCTGAGGACTAATAATTACGCCTTGAAATTCCTTACAAGTGAATATTTGAAAATACAGTTCTTGGGAACATTTTTGGACCAAAGATAGATAAACAGACAGGCGAATTAAGAAGACTGCATAACAGTGAGTTACATGATCATTATATGAAGCCAGATAAAATAAAAACTATTAGGTGGCGCAGTCTGTGATGGACCGGTCATGTGGCACGAATGGGAAATGAAAGAGGGGCATGTAAGCTTTTTGTAGGAAAACCAGAGTAAAAACAACCATTTTGTAGACCAAGACTGAGGTAAGAGAATATCATTAACCATAATTTGAGGAAAGTATATAATACAGGGGATAATTGGAAAACATTAGCTGAGGACAGGGACGTGTGGAGAGCTTATGTCCGCGCGGCCGTGAACCTACGGGTTCGATAGTGCCAATGAGTTAGTTTCCTTACAAGTGAGGAAAACCTCTCGAAGAAACCTTCGCCCAAGAAATTTGTCCCTATGGGGATCGAATCCGAACCGCTGTGTTTGTGCAACAATAACTCCTAGACTAGACCAGTCGACATATAAATGTATAGTATATTATTTTATTTATGTCTAGCAACGTTTCAAAGTAGAGCAATCGAATGTTCAATTAACAAGAGACGATTTTTGTTTCATAAACATAAATAAAATAAATATTTGATTAGAAAACGAATTCAAAACATGAATTCAAGTTTATTTTATCATATAACTAGGTGACATACGGCGATAACGACCAATTACATATAAACACGCCGATCTACAGTTATTATACAATACAATAACTATCCAATTCCTCAATTATACTGGTAAAATATACCATATTCAATTTTTTTAATGACATATGCTACTACTACTACTACTACTACTACTACTACTACTACTACTACTACTACTACTACTACTACTACTACTACTACTACTACTACAGTAAATCCTGTCTATGAAGGAACATGACGGTTCCTTAAATATATTTACGTCTTGGCAATTTCCTTCTTATAAAGGGTTCCCAAATTACAAGCTCGAATTTTCTCACGCAGTGTCAGAGTTTTACATGCACCCTTTAAAGACATAACGTATTGATTGAAATACAGACAAAATAGTGTATGTAACACAGCTCAGTTTGCACGGCAATAAAAAACAACTTTATTACACAAAAGCGAGAAGGAACTCAACTACACGAAGACTGAAGAGTTTCCCCAACTCCCTCGCAGGTAACTTAAGCAGGCAAAGAAAAGCGAGGGATTCCCCGCTGCCACAAATAAGGAAGGATATCTCCGCAATACAATGGCAATTCAAGAAGGTGAAACGATATAATGCAGAAAGCGTCATATGCAGAATTTTCACGTGTGGTCATTAATACTGTAATTAGAATGTACTTAAGAATAATTTTCCGTCTTACTGAGGTAAAAATTAACTACTAGCATTTTAAAAACCATTCCGTTTCCGCGTTATGAAGGTTTTCGGCTTATACAGGACAATTTTACATATAAAATCGTACCGTTCTGGAGATTTTTTTCCGTCTCTACAGGTTTCCTTCTTATAAAGGTTCCGGCTAAGGCAAGTTTTACTGTATTATTATTAGTACTAACCTTGGTTTTACAATCCATGAAAGCCCCTAGCCTCTCTTACAATGACATCCCATTCCTCCCTTTCCAAAATCATAAGGAGGGATCTCACTATAATAAAACAATTCACAAAAAAAAAAAAAAGTTGCCACATTTTTAAAGAAATCTTTTTTTTTTCAAATTTTTTCAGTACACACACGCAGACAGATTTGTCATGGAGTGAAAATTTTCCACATATTTTCTTCGACCTATGCTATCTCTGTCGTAGGCTACTCGTGTGTACCAGGCGCTCGCATGATCTGAACTTAGCTAAATATACCTTCCAGCAAATCGGTCAATTTCCGTGTCTAAGGATATACATATAACAGTAGCCTTTATATAAAAAGAGGTCTTGTACAAATTAGCAGCCTTTCATTGGCATGTATCAAAAAAATGTAGACTGTACGATGAGTCAGCAGACGATTCACCTTAAGGGTAAATTCACTTACCTCGCCGTTTCCCTCGGACATTAAAACTATATTAAACAGTGACGTCTCTTATTTTTGGACATCAAAGGTTCAAAAGAAAATGGATCCATCATCAACATAATCATAATAAGGGACCAGGAATTCGAGTATTTTATGTTCCTTGTCTCTGGTCCGCAGGGTCGCGGATTCAAACCCGATTGATTTTTTTAGGATGGAAAAATCCAAGGAGGAAGTCTCCGGGAGGATCTTTAAGTCATGGATCCCGAGTATGATAATTCTCAGGCTCGTAAAATATCCTTAAGCCTGTATAAAGAGACATCTAAGCAAAATTTATCGACCTTCTTCATTATAATAATACCTTAGTTGCCTACTAGATGTCTCATTGGGTCGGTATGTTTACCGGATACCACTCATGATATCTTTAGGAAAATAAGTGTAACTAAATTAACTTGGTCTTGTAACTCCTAAAAAAAGGACAGACTGTTAACACCACTGTAGATGCGAGTATTATAAAGTACCAAAGACAGATGAACATACATGTGAATGGAGAAGACTACATAATAGTGAACTACATAGTCTTTATAGGAATATGTGGCACGAATGGGGAATGAAAGACGTGCATGGAAGCTTCTTGTAGGAAAACCAGAGTGAAAACGCCCAGTTGGTAGATCAAGAATGAGGTGGGATAATAACATTAACTATGGTTTGGGGGAAGTAGATTATACAGGGGATGATTAGAAAACATTAGCTCAGGATAGGGATGTATGGAGAGCTAATGTCCGCGCAGCCATGAACCTCCGGGTTCGATAGTGCTAGTGAGTTAGTTAGTTAAAGTACCGTGAAACATCTTCTTCTTCTTCTTTACCTCACTTTAACCTCTCATTTTATAGGTACTTCTTAAATGCAATACGCCACTCGGGGCTTACAGTGACACGATCTGTTGGGAGAGGGATCAGATTAACATTATAGGAATTCACTACCAGTGGAAATTAGGAACTGCTGTTCAATCAGATCTTTTAAGCAAAAATTGAGATAATTTCTAAAAGCTGTACTGTATAATATTCTTTTTCCATCATAATCGACTTGATAATTTAATTTACGTACAAATTTATTTATATTTACTATCCATCAATCCGCCCATAGTAATTCTGTCCGAGGGCAGGTATTTCACTGCAATGATAGCATTTTCATGCTATGCTTTGCAGCTTTACTAGGGAATTATAGGTGTGGTAGCTTCCCGTTGCTTTCCACTCTGGTGAAGGATGATCATGATGGCCGGATGATTTTCGGGGACAGTTGGGCCCTAAGCTTCCTCATATTTGTCTTACAGGTGAGGAAAAACTTCGAGAAAACCTCATCCAGGAACCTGTCCCGACCGGGAATCAAACCCGGGCCCACTGCGTGACAAGGCAGCACGCCTACCTCGAGACCAGAGCGATGGACCATATATATTATATAATTATTAATAGTGGTATTTGTTTTTATAGACGCATTTAATATTCAAAGTTATTTAAGGTCTATTTATTTATTTATGACACCGTGAAATGGTGAATTTGATGAAGTGGGGCCTGTAAATGAAATTAAAATCCAGCTTTTGTCTTGATGATTGAGGAACAGTATGATAAAACCTCAGTCAGGTTGGTTGGCATTGGGTTTGATCGTGGGCCGCGCTGACACGAGCCTCTAACACTATCGCTTGAGCCAACAAGCTCGGCTATATTAATGTTTTAAATTAATTTTTATGCCAGTTTAAATACTACGGACTTATAGATTATCAGTGTGTAACAAACATTCACAAATTTCCCTTAATTACAGTTCTCCATCGTTGTCTGTCCTCTGTGTCTTCATCTGTTACACCAAATTTCCTCATTGAATTCTGAATGTTATTTATCCAGGTTGTTCTTGGTCTTCCTTTTCTGCCCCTTCTTTCAATTTTCCATGCATAGACGACCTTTAGTAGTCTTCCATACCATTTTAGCCTTCTGTGTTCAATCTCATCCATTATACTTTTTTCTGCATTCAACGATTTTCTAATTTATTTCCGGTCGAGATTTTCTGGCAGCTCTTCTCCAAAAATCCATTTCAACTGCAGTTATTCTGTTGGCATGTTATAGTATCACTGTCCATACTTCTGATCCATATAACATTATACTTTCTAGTATGGACTTATAACCCTGCCTAGGGTTACAGGTACTGCTGCCTTGTAGTTTGATGTTGGTTCATGAAAGACTAGAGGAAGACAACCTTGATCAAAAATCACCTGATCCTTCAGGTTAGAGGTTGATGTGTGGGCCTGCTCCTCACTCATCGTAAAAAAATATAAAATGCTAAAAAAAACCTGATCTTAAGCCTCGGAAACGATGGATTTATGATAAACGGACAAGCAGCCTAAGGTAAAAAAGGAAGAATAATAATCGGTAACTATTTTCAAGTATTCCATATATTTCCATACCTTTATGGCTTAGTGAATTATTGCATGTAATATATAACAGATCAAACAATTAATTAATTTCATAAAGATGCTACCAAAGAGGAAGCCATGCGAGTAAATAGATAAGTACATTATTTTAAAATGTCTGACTAAACCACAGACCACATGAGTAATATGTTAGCAATTCTCACATCAAAGAAAGTTTTGAATATGAAATAGTTTAGTGAATAGACATACAAACTGCACAAAGAAAGGTATGAATAAAGATTACATAATTTGATATGATAAAACGCATCCATTGAAGTTTGTATTCATAATATTATTACATATTTCAAAACCAGGTACAGTATCCTTTGACTGTTGTTGATATAACATCTGTAAATTTCACATGGAATTTGAAAGAGCACGCTAATATTTGAATTGATAATATTCCGAATTCTACGAATTCCATAAATCCAAGATTCAGCAGACCAAAATTACTTCATCATCATCATCATCATCATCATCAAAAATCACGGAATAAGCCCATGTGGCTTGTTCCGGTCTCAAAGATTCTCATTCAAAAGTTGGATCCATCTCTTCTTCGGTCTACCAACATTCCTGCGTCCTTGTGTGTATTTAAGTATTATTTTGGGAATGCGATCATCTTCCATTCTTTGAACATGTTCTTTCCATTTTTTCTAGATTATTTTATTCTATCTAAGAGTTTAAAGATATTCTGCTCATTTCTAATATCTTCACTTCTTTGCAACCAGCCACACTTCTCAAAAATCTCATTTCAGCTGCTTCTATGATCTTCTCTTCTCTTTTAGTTAAAACCCAAAATTCACTACCATACAATAGTAAGGGGACTGCCACTACTTTATAAAATTTTAGTTTTGTTTATTTTCTTGTGCTTTTAAATATCCTTTTGATTGTTCCACATATATAATTAAATTTATTAAGTTTTATCAAGATATTGTAATATAATACCACATGTTAGGAAAAAATGATTTATTTAAAACTGGGTAATACCCGGCGTGCCAAATAAATTAAATATTGGGGGTTAATAATTATACATGACGGTTGTTAGAGTAAATTTTTTATTTCAAATATCAGGTAAATCCCCACTTATAATGGTCGGATTTCGCTGATTTTTTTTGATAAAACATACCTTGGTTTATTTTAATGGGATATTCCGAGTTTTGTTTTGAAATATCGAAAATTGTGATCACTAGAGCGTTTTTTATATTTTCGTTTCAGGTGAACTCCTACACCTAATGATTTTAGGACATAATCGATAACGGCTAAACACTCGCCGCATCTGAAACCCTGTGAATACAATTTTTCAATAAAAGATCGGTTGAACGGTTTATAGTCTATAAAGGACAAACAGTGTGTGTGTGTGTGTGTGGTGTGTGTGTGTGTGTGGTGTGTGTGTGTGTATGTATGTATGTATATATATATATATATATATAACAATAAAAAAAAGCAAATGGGTAGAAATTACTTACATTCGCACCAAATTACATTATAATGTAGAATAATAACTTAGAGTTTTACATGATCTTGTTTTCTTTGTGGTCCGGAACATTTAAATAACTGGCAGAATAAATTGTTGTTTCTCCAATTTAAGGTTAGGTTAGTATTGTCTACAGACTTGATTTAATTGAATAAGACTGTGATGGTTTTGTTAGAATTGACACTATCAGCAAGTCCAAAACAGTAAAACTGATACTACTTCAATATCTGATTAATTTATGGAGTCCTGTTTAAAGGGACTATATAGACCCTAAACATAATAATATTCAGAAATAAATAAATAAAAGAATATACAATGCTAAGAAATATCATTTTTAAATTTATAAAAAGTATTTTAATTCAAAATATCCGACACGTGAAATAAAGCCGGATTGTATGAAACACTAACACTCTGTGTGCGCTGCTACGCGTAAATAAATGAAAATTAATGTGTTTTTATGTTTAGTTGAATAAGTGGAAGGAAAAATTTATCGTAATTATTTTTAGATAATGGTACTGTACATCAACTATATGTAGATTTCAAAAAAGCATATGATTCAATTAAGAGTGAGAAGTTATATAGTATCCTGCTGGAGTTCGGGATTCCTAAAAAGTTAGTTAGACTTATACGAATGCGTCTAAATGGCACAAAGAGTAGGGTGCGTGTAGGCAAACAGTTTTCGGACACTTTTGAAATCCAGAATGGGTTGAAGCAAGGAGATGCACTATCTCCTCTACTATTTAATTTGTACTAGAGCATGCCATTAAATCTTTAGAGAATGAGGAAGGCTTACAACTCAATGGTATTAATAAGCTGTTAATTTATGCTGATGATATAGTATTATTGGCCGATAGCGAGGAGATACTAAAGGACAACACGCACACAATTGAGTAACACTAAGAAATTAGGACTGGAAGTAAATATCAATAAAACTAAATATATGGTCACACGTAGAAATTCATTATATAATGGAAATGGACAGCTAATGACAAATGAGGGAAATTTTGAGGAAGTGGCTGAATTCAAATACCTAGGAACAATAATCACAAATAGGAATGAGATGCTCAAAGAAATTAAACATAGGCTCAATTCTGGAAATGCGTGCTATTATGCATTGCAGAGACTCTTGATGTCCCAACTCCTTTCAAAAAATGTTAAACTGAAAATATATAAAACAATTATTCTACCAGTTATATTATATGGGTGCGAATCATGGACTCTTATTTTAAGGGAGGAAAGGAGATTACAAGTATTTGAGAATAAAGTACTTAGGAAAATTTTTGGACCAAAGAGAGATGAACAAACAGGTGAATGGAGAAGACTGCATAACAGTGAACTACATGGTCTTTATAGGAAGCCAGATATAATAAGAACAGTTAAGTCTCGTAGACTGCGATGGGCAGGACATGTTGCACGTATGGGGAATGAAAGACTTGCATGGAAGCTTCTTGTAGGAAAGCCAGATGGAAAACGTCAATTTGGTAGACCAAGAATGAGGTGGGAGAATAATATTAACTATGATTTAAGGGAAGTAGATTATACAGGGGTTGATTGGAAAGCATTAGCTCAGGATAGGGATGTATGGAGAGCTTATATCCGCGCGGCCATGAATCTACGGGTTCGATAGTGCCAGTGAGTAAGTAAGTAAGTAAGTAATTATTTTTAGATATCCCGTGGTGATATTCCGGCGTTGCCCGGGAATCTACTTATCCCGATCTTCTTGCCATAAATGAGCTGAAAGACGAAAATTAATGTGTTTTTATGTTTAGTTGAATAAGTAGAAGGAAAATCATTTATACCGTAATTATTTTAAGATACCTCGTGCTGATTGCCCGGTGTTGCCCGTGAATCTACTTATCCCGATCCTCTAGGCATAAATGAGCTGAAAAACTAATATTAATGTTTTATTATGTTTAGTTGAGTAAGTAAAAGAAAAACATTACAAATTTATAGCATATTTATTTTAAGGTACCTCCAGCTAATTACCCGGATTTGCCCGGCAATCTACTTATCCCGATCTTCTTGACATAAATGAGCTGAAAGATAAAATTCGTAATTGTGAGTTATCCATTAAGCAATTATCCGCCGTGTGCTGCAACGCTTGTCCGGGAATTTACTTATCCCCATCTTCTTGGCAAAGACAATATCTAATGGTTACTGTGAGTTATCCGTAAAAGATAGACTAATGCTGTCGCGGAATTTTTTATATATTTTTTTAGATATTCAATTCTGTGTACATTAATTTTGTGTATTTGTTTTGGATTAGGCAGAGTAAGCCATTTAAGCGTCCAGAAAATCGACTTTTACAAAGGTTGATTTTTAGGGGTGTAGGCCGTAGCTAAGTGGTTAAGGCACTGCGCTACAAGCCGGAAGGTCGAGGGTTCGAGTCCCGGTGGTGTCAGGATTTTTAAACTCACCCAAACCCTCTGGCGGCACTATAGCCCTGGGGATGAGTGAGCCTCTAACGGAAATGAGTACCAGAAGCTTGTTCTGGGGGTAAATGCGGCCGTCACGCAGGGCTAACACCCAGCTGACATCAAGTGTCGATTGTCCAGAAAAAGTGGCAGCCTTAACCTCCCACTGTCCCATGGACTTCCTGAGCCCTGTAGTGGGATCACTTTACTTTCACCTTTTTAGGAGTTGGGTATCACAACTCTCCTATAGCTTATAACCATCCCGGGAAACTCGTGAACAATTTGCAAAAATCCCCATCACAATCGGATGAACGGTATGGCAGCGCATAAAGTACAAACATACAAACATGCATTTTTATATATTAGATAACAATTTGTTGCAAGTTAAAAAACATTTAATTATAGTAGGAAATTAATTTAAAAAATATTTAAATCCCGTATAATGCTAGATTGAGGAATAAAATGAAACCTATTTTATTAAAGTACTGTGATGCAGAAGGATATCGTCTAACCAGGCCTGCCACATCACCATAAGGCCAAATGAAACAAAATAGATTAAATAAGTATGGAGAAGTAGTATAATGATATATACAACTAACTCATTGGCACTATCGAACCCGTAGGTTCATGAGCGCGCTGACATAAGCTCTCCATACATCCCTAAACTGAGCTAATGTTTTCTAATCATCCCCTGTATAATCTACTTCATTCAAATCATTGTTAATGTTATTCTCCCACCTTATTCTTGGTCTACCAACTGGACGTTTTCCCTTTGTTTTTTTTACAATAAGCTTCCATGCCACACTTTCGTATATAGGCCTACGTAGAAACACACATACATCATCATCATCATCCAGGGATTAAGCCTGTTGGCTCGTTCTGGTTCCATGAAAGCTAGAATGTTTAAAATTGTTCAGACCATCTTCTGTGTGGGCGTCCAACATTTCTACTTCAGTGAGGTTCATAATTTAGCAATAATTTTGAAAATCTTTCTTCTGGCATTCTATCAATATGTTATTTCGAGGCGTTCCTATATTTAATTATTCGATCTGTAAGTTTGAAAATATTTAGTTCCTTTGTTATATCTTCATTTCTTTTCTTATCCAGCAGAGTATATCCTGCTATATTTCTTAAAAATCTCATCTCAGCTGCTTCCAATCTTTGTTCTTGTCTTTTAGTGATCGTCCAACATTCTGATCCATACATCAATACAGAAACAGCCATTACTTTATAAAATTTGATTTTTTGTTTCTTTTCTTGTGTTTTTAAGGGCTCTTTTAATAGTGCCACACATTAGATTAAATGTATTTATTTTGTCATTAATATCTTCAATTTTAACATATTATGATAAATTGAAACCTAGACATTTAAAACTGTGACTTGCTTAAAAATTGTATTATTAAAACACAACACACATATACGTATATATATATATAGGTCCACCGTTGTGGTCTCGAGGTAGCGTGCTGCCTTGTCACGCAACGGGCCCGGGTTCGATACCCGGTCGAGACAGGCTCCAGGATGAGTTTTTTCGGGGTTTTTCCTCACCTGTAAGACAAATGTCAGGACGCTTAGGGCCTAACGGTCCACGAAAATCATCCGGCCATCATCATCATCCTTATCATTATCATCATCCTTCACCGGTGTGGAAAGCAACGGGAAACTACCACACCTATATTTCCCTAGTAAAGCTGCAAAGCATAGCATGAAAATGGTGTTATTGCAGTGAAAGACCTGCCTTCGGGCAGAATTACTATGGATGGATATACATACCGGTAACCGAGAAATACTGTATAAGTTTAATACAAAGGCATAGATATTAAAGGTAGAAGAGTCGAGTGGTATATTGAGCGGATACAAACTCAACCGTAAACGAAGATGTAGTAAACCCAGGATGGATGACGCGGAGAACCAGAAACAGTAACTGGAGACAGAAAGTAAATGATGGAATAGAATGTCCAGCTGTTGTTCGGGAGGTCAAGGCTAAACTCTAAGAGCTGTAGTACCGAAGACGATGATGATGTAATTATTTAAACTATAACTTACATGTAAAGCTACTGCACGTTAAATCAAATTCCGGCTGATATTGGATGTATCTACTTAAACTAGAAGTTGGACTTGATAACAGAGAGCACTAATATTTTCATATGCACTAGATATTGGATAAATGCAAGTAATGCCGTCATCTGTGACTAGACTAAGACTTCATTCTCTGACTTAACTACGAATTAGACGCTAATGAAGTTGTGTACAGTTTACTGAAGTTTCTACAACCGTCATCACTTCCACATAATTTTAAACATACAAGACGTTTAAATACCTCTCTCTAATATGCTTTTATTTTTAGAATAGTCTATTACTTGTAGGGGTAAGAATACCAGGTTATCGGTATCATAACATGTTTGGTTCAAGAACTGAGGTGGCGTCTTGGCCTTCCTAACAATGCTCTTCCACATCTCCCTTTCCCTTCCAACTAACCACCAATTTCTAACTCAAAATATTTTATATTTTCCTTCAGTATAAAGTTTTCTTCTTCTTCTTCTTCTTCTTCCTTTCATGTGATAGACCTAGTGGTCTTTTACGGTCTCAATCCAACGTTTGAAGGGTCTGCCCAAAGATCTCTTGCCTGGTGGCTGGTAATTTATGATTTGACGTGGTATTCTTGTTCTGCTCATTCTTCTGATGTGAGATTTACAGTTGTTTCTGTATTTTTGTACATATTCCATGACTGATTCTGTTTGATTCACATGGCGTTTATTGACTTGAAGAAGGCATTTGACAAAGTAAACAGAAACAAATTATTAGAAATCCCAGACCAACTGATAAAAGCTATATATGATATTTATAAGGACTATTTAACTCATGCCCCAAATGGAAGTCAATGACCAATCACGTTACAATGATTTTTTATTTACAACCAATCACAGTCGTGTTTCACCTCGCTCTTTATCGATTTCTCTTTATCAGCTCCTGCTTTTGTGATAAAGAAAGCTCATCCTTTTTAATGTTCTGAACATTATGATAAATAGTTTGATGTGTTTCATTATTTGTCCACTTGGGTGCATACTTACAATATTGCGAACTTATTTGGCAATAAATAATATGATCAAGGTGCAGTGAATGAACATAACCTCACATTTCTGATTCGTTTTCAAACATCGCCGTTTACATTACATATATACATATTTTAAAATAACTATAGTTAAACAATGATTTGTGAGTAAACAGCTTAATTGTATTCGTAAAATAGTCCTAACAAATGCCACTCTTGATTTCCAAATTCACTAGATAAATTCACTCCTCACTTCGTGAGTCGTGAATTTATCGATAATTTGGAAATCACTCGTGGCATTACTTATGATAATTACATCCAAGTTAAGATTGAAAATAAAATCTCTGAATGCAGATCAATTAATCAAGGAGTTAGACAAGGATGTGGCCTTTCACCAATGCTCTTCAGTATAAAGTTAAAATCTTAATATTCGCACCTGATGTTTCAGTTGAGGACGACTGAAATACTGGGTAAGAATTTTAATATTTTTACTTTTTTTTACATAATAACATGAACGATGATTTACCATGAATTTTAAAAGTATTGATTTCTTCAGTATCTAACAATATTTTAAGACCACCAACATATTTTCATTAAAAAGTTTTGGTTTATATTTTTGTTAGATTATTTATCAAGAACATCCATCTGTGATTAAATACTTAAGATACAACATTTAATTCTCGAGTAATGATTCGTATTATATTTTTATTATTAAAAACTTGCATTTTCAGTTCTGAATTAATTTGATGAATAGCAAACAAGTTGGGGATTTTTCCTTGCACCAACATAGTACAGATTGATTCGTAATCTGCATAAATATATAAACAAATAACACTGGTCAACATGATTTTTGTCTCATGAGTACCAATGGTTGTACTTAATTCAGTTTTTTTATCGTGTTTTCAAATATGTATTCGGAATTTCTCCATCACCCACAGTTTTATTTTTATTTCAATTTCAATTAATGAATTTAAATAATTATTTTTAATAAACGTTTTTTTCGTCCATTTGTCCACTGTAAAAATAAAACTGGGAACACTTTCATCAGGAGATTTCAGCTATGGAAAAGAGATATCAAGGCAAATGGAATCCTAATATGCTGGCCTATTATTGTTGGACCATCAAGAGTGAAGCTCCACAGGCGAAATATAGCAGAAAATCGTCATTTCTTACTTTCTAGGCGACCGAATGTTCGAATATTGTGTAGTTACGAATGTAGAAAATATTGAAGTGTTCGAAATTATAAAAACCTGTCTCTCGGAAACCTTGCGTGTTGGAGAAAACCCGATATCATATTTAAATTCAGGAGAACAAATACTATCAGAATCACATATTTTTCTTCCTGAGACAAAAAAAGTATAGTTTTGTTGCTCAGTGTAATATATAATTAATTAAAAATGTATAAAACCTGGCAGGAGACAATGGATTTTTATAATGGAAAAATCCAAGAGATAGTCTTTCTGTAGGGATTTATGCTGTGGGTTATGAGTCTGAATATTTTCGAGCTCGTAAAAGAACTTCAATTCTATATTAGTGCTTCTGAGCAAAATTTAACCGACCTTCCCTATCTAAGCAATAGCTACTATATGTCTCATTAAGGCTTTCTGAGTTCTATAGGGAAATCATATTTTATTATATAAAACTTTTCTCATTAGAGGATTGCCTCAAAGTGATACAGAAAATTAATTTCCGAAATTGATGAAATACATTTTGTAAATACATTAACAATTTTTCAAATTGTTATTGAAGTATACATACTATAAAGTATATATTTTATAAAGATGTTTCTAAAAATTGAAATTGACCTCTAAATTAGTTGTCAATAAATTCCCACTAGGGGAGCACCCATGTAACCAGGAGAGACGTGTCAGGTATATACATATAATAAAAAAATGTAAGTATTTTTTCACTGATTAAACTAAAATAATAAATTCGGGAACCAAACATCTTATCCGGAAGGTGTAATCACATATGTATATTTTAAAGTCTAAGTATCCATTATAAGTTTCTTAATAAAAATATAAGACCAAAATATCATAATGAAATATTCTGATTGTTAAGTGCTGCATATCATATACCTAGCAAATTTGACTTAATATTATCATCATATGACATGGAGTGATTACAATGAGCAGCAAAGAAGAAACGTTTTTCTTTGTCTCAGAAAGAAAAATATGTGATTCTGATAGTATTTTTTCTCCTGAATTCAAATGTAAAAAGGTAAAGTGATCCCACAACAGGCCTCAGGAGGCCCTTGGGGTAGTAGGAGGTTAAGGCTCCCACTTTTTCTAGACAATCGGCACTTGATGTCAGCCGGGTTGTCAGCCCTGCGTGACGGCCGCATTTACCCCAGAACAAGCGCCTGGTACTCATTTCCGTTAGAGGCTGAGTCGACCCCAGGGCCATAGTGCCGCCAGAGGGTTTAGGTCAGTTTAAAAATCCTGACCCCAACGGGACTTGAACCCTCGACCCTCCGGTTTGTAGCTCAGTGCCTTAACCACTACGCTACGGCGTGCCCCTGAATTCAAATGTGATATCGGTTTTTCTCCATCGCGCAAGGTTTCCGAGATACAGGCATTTATAATTTCAAACACTTTAATATTTTCTACATTAGTAACTACACAATATTCGAACAGTCAGACTCTCATAAATTTAAGAAATGATTTTCTGCTATATTTCGCCTGTGGAGCATCCCTCTTGACGGTCCAACAATAATAGGTCAGTATTTTAGGATTCCATTTGTCTTGATATCCCTTTTCCATAGCTGAAATCTCATGATGAAAGTGTTCCCGTTTTATTTTACAATGGACAAATGGACGAAAAAACGTTTATTAAAAAAATAATTATTTAAATACATTAATTGAAATTGAAATAAAAAAACTGTGGGTGATGTAGAAATTCCGAATACATATTTGAAAACACGATAAAAAACTGCATTAAGTACAACTATTGGTACTCATGAGACAAAAATCATGTTGACCAGTGTTATCTTCTTCATGCATATTGAAACATGCTTTCAAGAACATAACCAAATTACGAACTAAGATATTAAAGACTCATATTAATGTTTTATTTTAAAATGTTTTCAAACAGTATTTGTTAAGTGAGGGCACACACAATAGCATAAATGGTTAAGACTTTATACAATAGCGGGGCACTAGAGATATTAACGCGGGAATTAGATAAATCGCCCTTGGATATAGTCGCTTTACAGGAAGTTAGGTGGCCAGGAGAAGGTAGTCAGGAATCAGGAAGCTTTGCATTATACTATGGGGGTGCAGAAAGACCTGCATTTGGGACCGGTTTTTTAGTCAGAAGGAGGATCCTATCCGCTATCCGAGATATTAAGTTTGTTAGTGATAGGATATCATACATAATTCTAAAGGGGAAACGACATGATTTTATAATTGTAAATGTACATGCCCCCACAGAAGATAAATATGACAAGATCAAGGATGAGTTCTATGAAGAATTAGAATGCTTATTTGATAGCCTTTCACGATATCATATGAAAATTGTCTTAGGTGATTTTAATGCAAAAGTGGGGCGGGAAGATATATTCAAACCAACAATAGGCAAATTCAGTCTTCATGAAGATAGTAACGACAACGGGGTTAGATTAATCACCTTTGCCACATCAAAGAATCTCATTGTTAAGAGCACAACATTTCAGCATAAGGATATTCATAAATACACCTGGACGTCCGCAGATGGAGAAACTCAGAACCAGATAGATCATGTATTAGTGGATAAACGCTGGCACAGTAGCATCATCAATGTTAGATCAGTTAGAGGGACAGACTGCAATTCGGATCATCATCTGGTCAGAGTGAAAATCAGAAAACGGCTATCGCTTATGAGAGGAACAAACGCTAAAGATGATTCTGTAAAATATGAATTAAAAAACTTGAAAAATGATGAAATGCGGCAAGAATACCAAATCAATATTGCTAATAGATTTGAAGTACTGGAATCTTCAGGTGACAATGTGGCAAACGAAGAAGAAACTGACATAAATAAAGAATGGGAGGCTATAAGAGATACTATTATATTGTCAGCATCAGAAAGCATTGGTTGTTTAAAAAAGAGGCAAAACAAGAAATGGTTTGATGAGGAATGTGCCGACATTGTAAAGAAAAGAAAGCTAGCAAAAATGAAATGGTTACACGAGCCAAATGAGGTAAATTTAGAGCAATTGGGTAGTGTTAGACGGGGAAACCACCAAGTTACTAAAGAGTAAAAAGAGGGAATATTTGAGAGAGAAGATTAATGATCTTGAAATGAACGCAAAAAATAGGAACATTAGAGAATTATATCAGGGAATTAGTATAGAGAAGAAAGGGTTTCAGGCTAGAACAAACATAATTCGGAATGAAAATGGGGATATGATTGCAGATTCCAGGAGTATATTAAATAAAATGGAAAAGTTACTTTAATCAGCTATTAAATGTACATACAGAACAGGACATCGAGGAGGATAAGTTACAGACAGCAGAAATGTTAGTCGCAGAACCAAGTTCATTAGAGGTTGAAATGGCGATTGAAAAATTGAAGATGTATAAAGCATCAGGTTCAGATGAGATCCCAGCAGAACTGATAAAATCAGGGGGAGAAAAATTGATGGACAAGATACGTTGGTTGCTTAGTATGATTTGGGAAAAAGAAGTTCTTCCAGATGAATGGAAGGAATCAATTATCGTACCAATCTATAAGAAAGGAGATAAAACTGATTGCAACAACTACAGGGGCATCTCATTACTTTCAACTTCGTACAAAATTCTAACAAATATATTAGTAAGCAGACTTACTCCCTATATTGATGACATTCTAGGAGATCATCAATGTGCATTTAGAAGAAACAGGTCTACAACACATCAGATTTTTAGTATAAGACAGATTTTAGAAAAGAAATGGGAATATAATGGTACTGTACATCAACTGTATGTAGACTTCAAAAAAGCATATGATTCAATTAAGAGGGAGAAGTTATATAGTATCCTGCTGGAGTTCGGAATTCCTAAAAAGTTAGTTAGACTTATACGAATGTGTCTAAATGGCACAAAGAGTAGGGTGCGTGTAGGCAAACAGTTTTCAGACACTTTTGAAATCCAGAATGGGTTGAAGCAAGGAGATGCACTATCTCCTCTACTATTTAATTTTGTACTAGAGCATGCCATTAAATCTTTAGAGAATGAGGAAGGCTTACAACTGAATGGTATTAATAAGCTGTTAGTTTATGCTGATGATGTAGTACTACTGGCCGATAGCGAGGAGATACTAAAGGCCAACACGCACACACTATTGAGTAACACTAAGAAATTAGGACTGGAAGTAAATATCAGTAAAACTAAATATATGGTCACACGTAGAAATTCAGTATATATAATGGAAATGGACAGCTAATGACAAATGAGGGAAATTTTGAGGAAGTGGCTGAATTCAAATACCTAGGAACAATAATCACAAATAGGAATGAGATGCACAAAGAAATTAAACATAGGCTCAATTCTGGAAATGCGTGCTATTATGCATTGCAGAGACTTTTGATGTCCCAACTCCTTTCAAAAAACGTTAAACTGAAAATATATAAAACTATTATTCTACCAGTTATATTATATGGGTGCGAAACATGGACTCTTACTTTAAGGGAGGAAAGGAGATTACAAGTATTTGAGAATAAAGTACTTAGGAAAATTTTTGGACCAAAGAGAGATGAACAGACAGGTGAATGGAGAAGACTTCATAACAATGAACTACATGGTCTTTATAAGAAGCCAGATATAATAAGAACAGTTAATTCTCGTAGACTGCGATGGGCAGGACATGTTGCACGTATGGGGAATGAAAGACTTGCATGGAAGCTTCTTGTAGGAAAGCCAGAGGGAAAACGCCCAGTTGGTAGACCAAGAATGAGGTGGGAGAACAACATTAACTATGATTTGAGGGGAGTAGATTATACAGGGAATGATTGGAAAGCATTAGCTCAGGATAGGGATGTATGGAGACCTTATGTCCGCGCGGCCATGAACCTACGGGTTCGATAGTGCCAGTGAGTAAGTAAGTAAGGTTAAGCCAATATCCTACAAGTAGGAAGATTGTGATTCGAATAAGATGGAGTCACGATTTTTAAAGTGGCCTAACTCTTGTGTAGCATCATGGCTTTATTGTCGACTCAGACTCTAATGGAAATGAGTACCAGACTATATTCAGGGGTAAATGAGGCCACTATGCAGAGGTGACAATTCGACTAACACTTGTGCCGATTTTCTAAGAACATGGGAGTTTTAACCTCCTACCATTCCAAGAATACTCTAACACCTGTAGTGGGATCACTTTATCTTTTACTATTAATAATAATAGGAAATGTGCACTCAGGTTGAGCATTAATGGAGGTTTAGTCTTTACTGTAGTCTGTGATAGTTTTTGTTCTTTTCGCACATGTTATGATGTGGTATTTCCTACATCTTTGTCCACTTAACATACACTTGCATTCTTCGGTCGGCTCGTGGAATTTCTTGTTTAGACATATTTTGTTATGAAACCCATGTACTGCGAGTCGTGTTGTGACGTGTCTCTGGGGGTTGGCACTCTCTGGTCCACCTGTCGTCCAGCATGGCAGTTGTGGTGTAGAAATCCATGTCTATTTCCTTCTTCTTCCTATTTCTGATGCTTATTAATTTCTGGTATGGTTCTGTGGATTGTAGATAGAATTGTGTTCTTATGTCCTCTATGAAGTAAGTCTCTCTCGTGAGTTCGTAAGCAAACAGAGATGGCGCTGTTTTTCCTATTCTCAGGATCCGTTTCATGAACATTGCTTTGACTTTTTCTATTCTTATCAGATCTCCGATCATAAGTTTTTCCCAAAATTATCTTTTACTATTTCACTATTATATATTCTTTGGATATAGTTCGCGAACTGAATCTAGCTATCCGCTATATAATATTCATTGAGTTGTAAAGTTAATAAAATGTGTTATGTCGTAATCTCCATTCTCCCCTTTCTTGGACATGTTTATATACTTCTTTAGAATATTTCTTCAAAAACATTAAATTGAGCAATGGTATCTTATGTGAGTATCCAGGTCTCTCAACAGTGCAGACTATAAGCTCAGGTTTGATTAGAGTTTTATAAAGTTTAATGTGATAAAAGAGGAAATATAAAATACAATTAAAATAAAATACACAGCTCTACAATTTTTTGTTGCCCTGGATATCTCAGCGAATTTCTATGTTTTCAAGTGCACAGTTTACGAATATATTCATGAAAGTGCTCATTGTGCTCTAGTTTTTATGATTTTTGCGTATCTTTATATCTTAAACAGTAAACGGCTTGTTACTAGTAAAACATTTATGTTTCCAGTCATGGTTTGATTTCTGCGCATTTTTTCCGCGTATACAAACATCACGTGATCCCCACTCTCACACCCCTCACTCCGCACATCGGCCGTGATCTGAATTATTTGACAAAATTAAAATACTCACGACGTGCATCTGGATATGATAAAACAATTCGTCAAAGCGTTGGACAAGGAAGGAAAATGTTTCAAATGCATTTGTAGAACATTTCCTAAGCTCAGTATGTAAAAGTTAAAAGGCGGAATATTTTATGGTGGTCAAATTTGGCATTGATGAAAGATGCAAATTTTATCAGTTATGACTTCCGGAAAGTGAAGCTTGGAAGGGTTTTGCATTGGTAGTAGAAAATTTCCTAGGTAACTACAAAGCACCAAATTATAAAGAAATTGTGCAAAACATGTTGATAAGCTTCAAGATTCTGGGAGCAAATACGAGTATAAAGTTACACTTTCTCCACAGTTACCAGGATAGATTTCCGGATAATTTAGGAAATTATATCGACGAATAGGGAGTGTGCTTTCACTAGGATCTAAAAGTAATGGAGGAAAGGTATCAGGGTAGATGGGACCGTCACATGATGGCAGATTACTGCTGGTCTTTAATAAGAGATTGCCCCCTAAAAAATTATAGAAGAAAATCTTATAAAAGACGGTTCACTGAAGTATAACATGGGTTTTAGATTTTTTTAATTTACGTCAGTGCATACTAATTTTTTTCAAAAAACAATTGACATTGTAAATATATCTGTTATATATTTTTTTCATATTTTCCGATTTGTGAGGTGTAAAATGAAAATAAAGATTTAAAAAAAAACAGAGCAAATCTTCCAAAATCATTGATAGTTTCATGAATTGTGAGCATAAATATATCCGAAATTAATCTTATATTAAGGGCAACAAAACCAATGTTGACCAGTGACATGCTTCATCGTTAACTAGCATGTTTATTCAAGTCAAAGAAACTAGCACCCGTGTGCGAAAATTGCTCCTTTTTGTCAATATTACAGTACATGTTACTATGATGTTCCATTTCACAGCCTTTTGTCAAATCAGAAATACAGAAATAAGACACAGTATGAAATAAAATATTATACAGGACGCCCCTACATTTCTGTTTTGTCCACTAAGATTGATTAGTTCTAAGTAAAAACAGTACTTCACTCTCTCTCTCTCTCTCTCTCTCTCTCTCTCTCTCTCTCTCTCTCTCTCTCTCTCTCTCTCTCTCTCTCTCTTTCTCCATATATGCCAGTTTCAATCTTGACCTTTTTGTTTATGCAAACGACGAAAGTGTTTGTGTTGTAATAAATCTTCTTGTTTCACATGTTAAAAATACACACAATAGATAATTTATATGCTATTATGATAAGTTCTGCTTCTCGCACTACGTACGTTAAGAATGCCATAAAGTAGAAAGAAGACAACTAAGTTCAAAAGATCACTCCCATAACCAGCTATTGTAAGTCATGTTAACAATCATGTGTTTACAATTAACAATAGCATTCACTCTAACCGGGTATAATTAAGTAAGAAACATTTTAAATGTCTATCTTGTGAAAGGAATACTTTTCACGGCTTAATGATCAACAACTTATAATAATAATAATAATAATATAATAATAATAATAAATAATAATAATAATAATAATAATAAATAATAATAATAATAATAATAATAATAATAATAATAATAAAATAATAATAATAATAATAATAATAATAATAGATAAAATAAGAATAGATAGATAGATAGATAGATAGATAGATAGATAGATAGATAGATAGAAATAGATAGATAGATAGATAGATAGATAGATAGATAGATAGATAGATAGATAGATAGATAGATAGATAGATAGATAGATATATAGATAGATAGATAGATAGATAGATAGATAGATAGATAGATAGATAGATCATCGGTTGATTAATGTCTTTGACATCGTCCGATTACCAATAGCCAATTTTGACGGTCCGTCCAATCTCCTGATTGTAGATATTTCACCTTCATGTATAAACATATTCCCTGACTCCAGGAGGTTTTAGGTCTTCCTCTGCCTCGTCTTCCCTCAGGTTTCCATTCCAAAACAGATTTTGGTAGTCGATCCTCTTCCATTCGCTGGACATTTCCGTGCCATCTTAATTGCTGAGTTTTAATATAATCTAAAATAGTGTCTTCAATCTTCATTTTCTCCCTTATAACTGAGTTCCTAATTTTGCCTCTTCTTGAAATTCTTGCTGCCCTTCGTATAAAATCCATTTCCGTTGCCAAAATATACTTATTTGGGAGTTATGAAGAGGAAATAAGAAATATAAATAATAAAGGAAAATTTGCAATTGCTTGCCTCAATGGAATATTGTGGGATAAAAATATAAGTAATAAAAATAAAATGAATATATATCATACAATTGTTAAAAGCATCATTACTTATGGAGCAGAACTTTGGCCATTAACAACAAAAACAAATAATAATAATAATAATAACAATAATAATAATAATAATGTTTATTTAAGCTGGCAGACTTAAGTGCACAACCTTCCAATCAGCCACCGAATTATATAAAATTGTATAACTTAATATAATTTAAATTATTATGAAGTAGGCCTTTTACCCTGAACAATTCACAATGCGAATGAAGTATTAATACTAACATACAAAACATATATAAAGTAAGGAAAGCTCCTAGATGAATTTCCACTCTTTTTTTTTCAATGTTACCAGAAGGAAAAATTAACCATAATAACAGAGACAAAAATAAACTAAAAATAGGAGCAAAATAATAATTCAATTAATAAATTTATTTGTTGAAATTCTCTCAATAACGACCGGTATACATATGTGGTTGACCCTTGTCTTTATGACATTTCTGGTATTCTCTTCTGACATGGCACAATTGCAACCCACTTCTTAGGTTGTGGTGGCTTGAAGGCGGAGTTACGTTACCCTGATGATATGATAAGTGATTAATGATAAGAAATCACCAGAAGAGTTTTTAAATCTAAACTTATCCTAAATCCAAACCATGGGCGGCTACTGTAATAATTCACTTAAAGAAAACATCTTATAGTTTGACCAGTTATCGAACACGTAACCTCTTGAACTAAAATTAGAAGCTCTTACCACTAGTCCATGAGGTTGATCAGACAATTTTCGTGTGTATATACAAAATTCTGAATATATTTGTGATGCAGAAACCATTTTCATTATGTGGATTTTAGAATATTAATTAATTTAGATTTAAATAATGGAAATGATCAACAGTCTCTGACATGACTGGGAAGTAAGTTCTATGCTCTAGTCATAGAAATCATGAAGGATTCATAGCGTGATATCTAAAGTAAAAAAAAAAAGTGTTTTACGATCTTGCTCCCAAATTGTGATGAGTCGATATGTTTTGAAAACTCGTTAATAAATAACTTGGTAAATGTGTAGCTAAAATTTGGAATCAAGCAAGACTTGTGAATGTAGAGTTCTTCGATCATTTATACGAAGCCAAGATAAGGGCTGAAATGAAGGTGATACGTGGTCATAACGTACTCTATGGTCATAACGTGCTCTATGGCCATAACGTATTCTATAGTCATAATGTTTATGGTCCATGTGTATTATTTCATAGTTATATTCGATATGAAAGTAATTTTTATATTTCACTTAATCATTACGCTAAAATAATAATTAATTCGCATCTTATTTTGGGAGCTACGCATTTAATTTAAATTAAAATATACTTTTTGGCGCGATAGTCTTAGAGAGCCCTTGACCAATCATCCGGGTCCTGGCCTCATATCCACAAGTGTTAATCACAGAGATGGATGATCATCTAGCCAGTATAGGAGTGGGACGTAGTCAGCATGTCAGTTTATCCAGCCATTATAGCTGATTTTCTCAACCTGGATCCGATACTTATTGCAGCTATGCAAATTCCTCGGTCCCATATTGGCCGAAATTGTATGAGAAAATATCTTCCCCATGGGGACTCGAACCAAAGATAGTCCCGTAGCTCTGAGCCATGACATAATGTACATTAAACCGTTCATCTACAGCGTGGGACACACACACACACACACACACACATATATATATCTGACGGTTTTTAAAATAATCTTGTTCAAATAAATATTTTAGTTATCCATCCATAGTAATTCTGCCCGAGGGCAGGTCTTTCACTGCAATCATAGCATTTTCATGCTATGCTTTACAGCTTTACTAGGGAATTATAGATGTGGTAGCTTCCCGTTGCTTTCCACACCGATGAACGATGATGATGATAATGATAAGGATGATGATGATGGCCGAATGATTTTCGGTGACTGCTGGGCCCTAAGCTTCCTGACTTTTGTCTTACAGGTGAGGAAAAACTCCGGAAAAAACTCACCCAGGAGCTTGTTCCGACCGGGAATCGAACCCGAGCCCGCTGCGTGACAAGGCAGCACGCTACCTCGAGACCACAGAGTCATACTGAGGTATATATATATATATATATATATATATATATATATAGAGAGAGAGAGAGAGAGAGAGAGAGAGAGAAAGAGAAAGAGAGAGAGAAAGAGAGAGAGAGAGAGAGGGAGAGAGAGAGAGAGAGAGAGAGAGAGAGAGAGAGAGAGAGAGAGAGAGAGAGAGAGAGCAGCTTAGTATTTCAGATGTCGTGGTTCGCTGACTTTTTAATGTTTGTCGCACAGGTTGGTAATACAGTTGGCTGTAGTGATTATTGTCTGGCAGAACTTCGGTTGAATTTCATTTACGATAGAGATTATTGGTCTGTACGGGAGCGTATTTAGGCAGTAAAAACGATTATTATCAGAACAAATCCAGTTACAGCTGCTCAGCGGGATTTTCGGAGACACTTTAATACATGCTTACGCTCTCTGTAGGAATGCATCGTTATTGTGGATTAGGAAATAGGATGGAGAAGATTCTCTACAACATGCAAAATCGCCTAGTTGCCGGTCTCGATCTGATCGTACACCTGAGAATGTTAAATCAGTGCGACCTTGCGAACCCCACAATCACCAGGTAGGCGCCAATCCATTGAATAACTTCTCGGATCGTGCCTCCCTTCAAACATGCAGCTTCTTCATGAATTGAATAGTCTCAAAGAATAAGGTTTTAACCCTCAATTTATTCTTTAGTTCATTTTTATGTGGAAAAAGGCCCATTCTTCTTCTTCTGTCCTCAACTCTATTATCATCTAAGAACCTTGGCCTCCTTTATAACATCTGCCCATTCTTCTCTATTCCTAGCTTCCTGTCTCCAAATTTTAACCTTCAGTTGTCTTAAGCCTTCCTCAATCCTATTCAACCATCTTAGTTTATTTCTTTCAACCTTCTGGTTTCCCTTCTAAAATCCTTATTGCACATCTTCCCTGCTCCATCCGCATATCTTACCCATTACAGTCTCTTTCTTCTGATATATCCTTCTTCTTCTTCATTTCACGGGCTAGGCAAAATGCCTGTTCTGCCTCACAGTTGTTCTGTCCATCTTTTCACTGGCCTTCCCACATTCCTTGAACCTCTTTGCTTGTAGTTAAATGCTGCTTTTGGTAATCTTGTTACGTTCATTCTTTCTACATGTCTAAACCATTTTTCTCTATATCCTTTGATTTTATCATTTAATGGATATATATTTAACTCTGTTCTTATATCTTCATTCTTTAACCGATCCATTCTTCTGCAACGTTTTGTTCTTCTAAGGAAGTTCATTTCTACACTTTGTATTCTACTTTGTAATTTTTTGGCCTTACCCAAGTTTCACTCCCATAAAGTAATGCAGGAACTGATATATCCTACCAGACCTAAATTCCTATACAATTCTTTCAATTCCTGGTTTGTTTTAATTCTCCATGCTTCTTGTTCCTGTACTGCTCCATATATCTCCCTTGGTACTCTTATTTCCCATGCATTTAATATGAACTTTCCCACGTGTCATTGAAAACCTTCCCCAACTGTAAATCAACTTGGGGAAAAATATTAGGGTATACGCCCTTGTTTTGAACGGCTGTTCAGTTGAGAGAGGGAAATAAAGTAGCCAAACACAATTTTCTAAACTTGACGAATTTCAATCCTGATATGTTCTACTTTTTTTTTCCTTTCACGTCTGATGTTCATTTTAATGTTAACAGATACTGTCACTACTGGGCTGAAAATAACCCTTGTGACCTACACTCTCAGTCACTGCCCACTCCAAAAGCAACGGTTTGATATCCAGTGTCTTCATATAAAATTGTCGGCCCATTGTAATTTGAAATTCCAAGCAATTGCATATATTTCAACATGATTTAATTATATGTGACCAAGAACACGATATTATGATAATTTTAAATCCGTCAGATGTTTATGCTTCACACAGTATATATCCACCCATCCATCCACACATAGTCATTATGCCCGAGGGCAGGACTTTCACTGCAATCATAGCATTTCCATGCTATGCTTTGCAGCTTTACTAAGGAATTATAGGTGTGGTAGCTTCCCGTTGCTTTCCACAACAATATATATAGGGAATTGAAATTAAATTCTTCAGAAATTAATTAGGATTATGCCAATAAAAAATCTGATAAATTCATTTTGTCTCAACTTTTATTTTTTAATATTCATATGCCTTTCGAATTCCATCTTCGAAGTAATATAGAAATTAATGTACTCAGGGTTGCTGTATGCATGCAATAGTTAACACAACTAAAGAGAAAAATGTTTGCCTAAACCGAATTAGAATCCAAGATCTCCAGATTTACGTGCTGGAGCACTAATTGTTGTGGAACTTAATCAATCCAGGGACAGACATATATTCGGTTTCTGTTGACTATTTGTTTTCGATATTATTTTGTAGATGCTGATCAAATGGTCTAATTGTATGTTTTCATTAAGTACATTTTATTTTCTTGCTTTTTAAGAATTATTATTTATTTCAAAATATGTTTAAATGGTTACCTTGTTAAACAGGTGAGCCTAAATGTTTATTATTTTTAAGATAACTTCAAAGGTAATCTGAAAAGGTTCTTAAAATTAGACAAAATTAGAAATCATCTTAATGTTGTAGCACAAACAAAATCTTCAGAGAATACAAAAATCACAACTTTTCAATGAAAAATTGCGATATGAAGTAAAATTTGCATTGGGAATTCGATTTTAAAACAAGTAAATTATTTTCATATTTGGGTTACTAATGAATATGCCTTGCCGCAAAAGATATATAACAGAAAATAATGCTCTCAGATTCAAAGTTCTAACAACAAACAGAGTACTGATACAGTCAGGCTAAAAGCAGGCACAAAGTGTTGAAAATACCCATATTCTGATGAAATAAATAACTAAACATTTAAATGTATAAATGGAAATGTTAAGAATATAGTCTCTTTTAGCGTAAAATAAATCATCTGTACAACAACGAATTAAACTTAATCTGGAAGTTCACCATTTACAAACAGAATTGACTCTAACATATCAATAGAATTATTAATTTCAAATTACCTCGACAAATCTTCAGATAATCTTGCACCTAAAGGAATAAGTCTTTGGGTTGACGTGACCTTTGAAGAGGTGGAAGGAGTCAATAACGGGCCACTAGACCTACTAATTAAATTTAATGATGATAGGAATCAAGAAACAATAGGAACGAACTAATTTGAAATCAACGTTAAAGTAGAACAAAACTGAATCAATTCTGTGTCTTGGAGCAACACAATGGTAAGCATCAACTTGATCTTTATTTTCAATTTAATAGTGTTTTCCGCAAATAATATACTTCCAAGTCCTCCCCTCAGCATTCAACCTGATTTTTATTATAACTGCCACTTTAGAAATAGAATACAAAATCTGTCACGCAGGAACTGCGTAAACTAAGCGAATTCCTCAACAAGTCCAATTTATAGGCCTAATCCAATTTTGCTGGTTTACGGAATAATAGGCTAAAATGGTATGGACACATAAGAAGAATGCAGGATGGAAGACTACCAAAGGCTGCCTATGCATGGAAAATTGAAAGAAGGAGCAGAAAAGAAAGACTAAGAACAACCTGGAAGAATAACGTTCAAAATTCAGTGAGGAAATTTGGTGTAACAGATGAAGACACAGAGGGCAGAGAACGATGGAGAACTTTAATTAAGGGAAATTTGTGAATGTTTGTTGCAAACTGATGGCCTATAATTCTGTAGTCATTTCTGTACTTTTTAAAAAAAATCATGTTAATTACTTATATTGGTTGGGGGAAACCCTTAATTATGAGGACGATTCTCAAAATGATATACATCGAAATTTGGTGTATTCAATGTTCTTAAGATCGAACAAAATCCCTCAGACATTTATGAAAATTACTTATACATTTTCTCTGCAATTTTTGTAATTTAAATCTTGACATATTAGAGATGTATATAAAATATGGAACGGCTTCGGTCGTGTACGGGTTATATTCCTTACCTCTGGTCGCGAGTTTAACCCCGGCCGACGTTAATGGATTTTTTAAGATGGAAAAATCTAAGGGACACGTCCTCCGAGAGGAATTTTAATCGTTTGGTTCCGAATCTAAGGTTTGCGAGGTCGTAGAAGAAATTGAAGCCTAAATTAGAGCATTTGAGAAAAATTTAATAGGCATTTCCCATCCAAGTAATATCTTATTTGCTTACTAGGTGTCTCTTTTAGTCGATGAGCTATACATTTGTTACTTGCTAACATCTGTAGGGAAACCAGAGTGATTAAATTAGACTTGGTTAAGAACTCCCGCGAGGAAGCACTCCCAAATACGGGGAGGTTTCAAGCCCGTACTCTGATATAAAACAGTTTTTTTTAAATAATCATTTGTCTCGAAACACACCCGATTGGACTTTAATGGTTATTGTTCTCACATTTAGTATATCATCGTGAATCTTTGGCAGTGTGTCTCATACGGCATTGCCAAAATTAAGACTGGCCCGCCTAACAGTGATGACAAAGAAGTTGCCGAATAATCAAGGCGGGCATTGACTCTGTTTCCATATCATCATGAGTAATAAAATAAGTAATGCAGTAAACAACGTTGTCAATTCCAATATATAGTGGATTTCACTGATATTTTCATTTTCGAAAAATTATATACATTGACAGTGCAGAAGCATATATGACTGTTTGTGTGTACTTCTGTTCCACAATTAAACAACTATATATATAATTTTTCTTTTCATGTCACATTTGACCTTTAATGTTTAATGTCAAAATTGAATTACAACATCGAAAAAGAAAAATGTTAGTGCAATAAATATTACAAGTAATATTCTCATAAAAAACGCTTTCTTGTTATTGAAGCCATAAGATGGCACTAAGAACGTTCTTCCGCTGCATCTTATGAATGAGAATTGTAGATAAGGAAATAAAAGTCAATGTTTGTACTAGGAGCATGAGGAGAGTAATTGTTAGCTAATAACAATAATAATAATAATAATAATAATAATAATAATAATAATAATAATAATAATAATATAATGATGATAATAATAATAATAATTATTATAATAATTATAATAATAATAGTATGAATATGATACATTATACGAGAAACACCAATTAATATATATACCTTACACTGGGTAATGATAAAGTCGAGGTTGGAGGAAATATAAATTTAGATCATTAACGTATAAAGTTAGAGATCTCGGGTTCATATCTTGGTTCAGGCATTTATTTTTCTCTTCATGTCATTTTCATAATGACATGTGGGGTCATGTCGTAATACCGGAATCAGTGGCCAGAAGCCAACATTGAATCCATGACGCAGAAAACCCAAGAAAACTTTCTTAATTATATATATATATACAGAATGTGCGCACCCATCACACATGTTTAAACTCACACAAACAGAAAAACAAGTATTAAAAATTGATGATCCTATCGGTAAGCGAATCCGCGTAATTCCGGCTTGTAGAGTATTTCTTTAACCAATACGTTAATATGTACCTGTAAAATTAAATGATGAATGTAAATTTGGTGCAAATTGACAATAATAATAGTATAGTAAGTTGCGAGTATCTGAGAAAAAAATACTTATGAAAACTGTCTGTCTTCTCTCTTGTCCATGCACCTATATCTCTCACTGCAGCACAACTTAACCCTTTGAACAATTAGAATCTAACCTACAAAAAACCCGAAAGAGCACAGCCCCCACTATATAATACTATTCAACAAAGACAAATTAATACTAATAAAATTTAATACTGGAAACAATTTACCATATCGAAGTTCTCATTATCAATTATATATATATATATATATATATATATATTATTGAGACCCCGTTTTTTTCTCTCTCAATTTTACAACCCAGGAATAAATATATGTTTTTCCTTTATACTCGATCGCTTCCTCCCACAATCCGACCTGTGAAATCTCTCCAGCAACTGCAATGTAAGTTGACCTGTTTCTTTACAAAGTGTCACAATATGTGGGAAAATTTCCCACTCATTGCACAGAGGGTATAATTTAATGCCATCCACGCTTCCAACAATACAACAACAACAACAACAATAATAATAATAATAATAATAATAATCCCATTGGGATTTTGAACTGGTCTAAACCTTCTGGGCGAAAAAATAGCCCTGGGATCGACTCAGTCTCTAACTGAAAAGAGTATCTGGAAGTAAAGACAGCCGTCATGAAGGGCTCACAACCCGGCTGACATCCCGTGGTGATTTTCTACAAACATGGGAGCCATTACTCCTCACTAACATAAGGGCTTTGTAAGGATTGTGCTGGAATTACTTTCCTTCTTATATAATTATTATTATAATTACTGTGATTCTTGTACTTCAATATAATATGTGTGTATGTGTGTGTATGTGTGTGTGTCTTGGTTAGGTAGAAGACAAGGCCACATGGCCTTCACACTACCTAAGAAAGTAAGCACTAAATCCCAGTTACTTACATAGATCCTTATTTTGTTAATGTTAAGGTATTTTTTCTATATTCTTCGAAGTTATCTTATTATTGTATCATATTTAAAGAGATTTAAAAAATTGTGTTTTTATTTTTAATAATTTTAATATATATATTTTAGATTTTTTTAGCGTTTACGAATACGAATAAAACAACTAAGCCAGTTGGCTCAGGCGTTAGAATTTCAGACTCATATACGTGGAGTCCCATGTTAAAACTTAGCTGGCGACGAATCCGACTAAAGTTTTTTTTTTTTCCGGGGATTCTGTCTAGAATGGATAGAATACGAAATAAAGAAATAAGGGAAATTATGTGTGTAGAAGAGGAGCTGGCTCCCGGCTCAGCCTACGGGCTCGTGGACCAACTATGGGGTCTCCAGGAGATGAGTACCTGGATGTACTATAATTTCACACTGCGGGGCTTGAGGATTCAAGCCTGTAGCAGAAATAACTGCACTAATTAATTTTATTATTAAACATGATTATTAAATATGTAGTTACACCGTCCAAAAAAAGGTTTCGTGAGAATCTTTTACTAAACCTGTCACGCTTGAGTAAATAATAAAGGCATTTCTGTCCTTTGTATCTCAAGTTTTTGAAGATGGACACATGTAAGTTAAATTGTTTTACAGCCGGAACGAACTGTTTCTCTAGTAAAACGGTCTCACAGCTGGATACGGAAACGTCCCTTGTCCGGCTCTGGAAGTCATCCTTCCAGAGAGATAAATGACGGTTAGTTTTCGGTGTCGAAGACCACTAGACCGCCTGTTGGGTTGGCGACAGTAGCCAAAAAAACTATGTCCATCTGTTTTCTGTAAATTAATGACCGATTTCCGGCTTCATTAGCTAACTTCTCACCAGCCGTGTGAAAAGCACACCCTGGAAATACATGGACCAATGATTGTCCCGAGATTCTGCCTTAAATAGGGTGGGAACCATAATGCCCAATCAGAGTCCATGGGTAAATATTATTCTGCGTGTAAGGCGTTTTTTATATATGTTAATTATATGTTCAGCCAATGAAAATATTGATTTTGTAAGTTGTGTTTTTTAAGATGGAGTATGGATATATTGCGAATATCGCGAAAGCAGTCTGCTCCGGGAAGGATTCCCGAGAGGAGCAAAATTAACATAAGACTCCCGCGCAGGATTAATTGTTTGAGTTCCGCGACAGTGCGGACTCGTATATTTCGCCGGTCGCAGGCAAGCGACCTATTATATACACTAAATGTGTTAGGCCAAGTACGGCAAGTTTTAAAAGTTAATTTTAAAAGCATCAGTGTGCGGATCGCAATATAGGCGAACCCGTAATATTCAGATGTTATATCAACATAATAATTTACGTTAGGTCGAGTGAAGACCCGTAATTAACAGTGTGTTAAATCGCAATATATTCGCCTTAATATTAATAAAATTGGTCTGATGTCGACCGCTATTCGCACTTGTACTATTCCGAAGAAAAGATACCGGAATATATCCAAATAAATCCATGTTCTGGATTAGGAACTGTAACAATGGATCACCTGAGCTACGTCTTTAGTTAATAAAGATATATATATATATATATATATATATATATATATATATATAAAGTGTAAGCCTCCTGATTGTACTCAGTGTACTTAGTTCGCTCCACGATTTAGTCCCACGGCGAAAATCCATAATCCTAAGATATATAGTCCTTGCCCTGCCCAGGCTTACCGCCCCATAAACGTTCCCGTTACAAGACCTAGCCGATCTCATAACGGCTGGAGGTAGAACAGGGAAATGGTCGGTGGATCTGCGACAGCACTCCTCCCGGCTAAGCTCAAGGAGCCCATGGACCAACTGTGGGGTCATCAGGAATGAGCGACCTGATGTACTATGTAGCTCAGCAATTTCCCCTGAAGTTGCGACTCCAACACCTTCTCCCTGAGGTGTTGGTTTTATTGTCTGTGAACTTAAATGTGATCGCGATGTAGATAAGGGAGGACAAGAATTCTGGTACTTGGGGGTAGGGCCTTCTGGCCGAGGTATCCCAAGGGGTGGTGGAATGGGTCCAGATGTAGAAGAGGAGCCGGATATCATAGACATTATAGAAAAGAAAATATTACAGTGGTATGGCCATGTCAAAAGAATGCAAGAGCAATGATTGCCTAAAATTGTTATGGAATGGATCCCAATGGAAAGGAGGAAGAGGGAAAGACCGAAAAAAACTTGGTTAGAAGGGGTACAATCAACTATGAATATCAGAGAATTGGAGGAAGATCAATGGATGGACAAAGAGGAATGGCGTTTGGTTTCCGGCAGACGGCGGCAGCTGCCATGATACCGGATGATGATGATGATACTATGTCACCATGCCACCTACATAAATTCGAATAAAAACGGAAAAAACATGCAATTTATTGTTGCAGTATGTGAATAATTACCTGAGGAAAATATATGTTGATTTTTTAAATGAGAAATGCCTTAAAATAAGTGAGAAGTTGAGCTCGAATTAACCTAAAATCACCATATGTACTATGTAAGATATGTATTAGTTGTTGCTCAGACTCCTCCTGGCGCGACAGGCCTAGAAGGCCCTTAGCCTACTAGCCGCCTGCTGACCTCACATCCACATATGTCAATCACAGAGGTAAATGATCATCAGCCAGTGTAGGGGTGACATGTGGTAAGCATGTCGCGTCCCCCAGCCGTTATAGCTGGTTTTCTCAACCTGGAGCCGCTACTTATTGTAGCTACCAAAATGCCTCACGATGCTTGGTGGGCACCGGTCCCATACTGGCCGAAATACCATCATACAATTTCTTCCCCCATGGAGACTCGAACCAGCGCAAGTCCCGTAGCTCTGCACCAAGGCTTCCTGCCTTAACCACTCGGCTACGGCGCTCAGACAGTGTAGCCAATTTATCACAAAAATCCGCTAAGACACAAGTGAACGGTAATCTAATCTGCTGTAAACTAACTCGCCCATTTTCTCACCCTAACTTTCCCAAATTAACACTAACTTCCCATTTTCTCACCCTAACTTGCTCACTAATGTAGTTGAACAACTAAGACAGAATCTCCTTATATGTGAGTAAACATGTTGTAGCAGGAACATGTGTTGTCACATTGGCCAATATGACGACAGTGCTATTTGTTCACCGATCGAATATTTGCGGTGGCACAGTAGCATAGAATAGCCTTTTTCCTTCAATTCCTCAGTCGTCTGCTCAAATGCTGAGTTTACATTTCATTCTTAGACACATTGCATCATAATCAGGAATAAAAATTTCATAGTCATCATAAAAACTAACATTAAACAACTTTGTAAAACACGTGACAAACACAAAGATAGAAAACTAACCAACGTTAATACACTGTCACTGTCGAATCCGGAGGTTCATGGCCGCGCAGACATAAACTACCCAACATCCTTTTTCTGAACCAATACTTACTTACTTACTCACTGGCACTATCGAACCCGTAGGTTCATGGCCGCGCGGACATAAGCTCTCCATGCATCCCCATCCTGAGCTAATGATTTCCAATCATTCCCTGTGTAATATACTTCCTTCAAGTCATAGTTAATGCTATTCTCCCACCTCATTCTTGGTCTACCAACTGGGCATTTTCCCTCTGGTTTTCCTACAAGAAGCTTCCATGCACGTCTTTCATTCCCCATACGTGCCACATGTTCTGCCCATCGCAGTCTACGAGACTTAACTGTTCTTATTATATATCGCTTGCTATAAAGACCATGTAGTTCATTGTTATGTAGTCTTCTCCATTCACCTGTCTGTTCACTTCTTTTTGGTCCAAAAATTTTCCTAAGTACTTTATTCTCAAATACTCGTAATCTCCTTTCCTCCCTTAAAGTAAGAGTCCATATTTCGCATCCATATAACTGGTAGAATAATAGTTTTATATATTTTCAGTTTAACGTTTTATGAAAGGAGTTGGGACATCAAAAGTCTCTGTAATACATAATAGCATGCATTTCCAGAATTGAGCCTATGTTTAATTTCTTTGTGCATCTCATTCCTATTTGTGATTATTGTTCCTAGGTATTTGAATTCAGCCACTTCCTCAAAATTTCCCTCATTTGTCATTAGGGGTCCATTTCCATTGTATAATGTATTTTGACGTGTGATCATATATTTATTTGTATTGATATTTACTTCCAGTCCTAATTTCCTAGTGTTACTCAATAGTGTGTGCGTGTTGTCCTTTAGTATCTCCTCGCTATCTCCCAATAGTACTACGTCATCAGCATAAACTAACAGCTTTATAATACCATTTCCTGAACCAATATCTTATATTAATTATTGGTATTATTCACCTGACTCAAATCGTAGTTAATGCTATTCTCCCACCTTACTCTTGGGCTACTTGCAGAGTGCTTTCTCTCTGGTTTTCATACAAGAAGTTTCAATGCCTCTCTTTCATTCCTCTTCGTGTCACATTTCCTGCCCATCACAATATACGATACTTAACTGTTCTTATTACATCGGGTTCCCCATATATATATATATATATATCATGTAGTCCATGTATATGAAGTTTCCTCTAATCACCTGTTTATTCACCTCCTTTCGTAAAAAAAACATTTTCTTAGCCACTTCTCTCTCAAATAAATTGTCAACCTTTTCCTCTCTCTTAAAGAAAATTATTACGATAGAAACACGGCCTACTAAATACACCTAAATATTCTATAGCTTAGATGTTTATGAATAATAATGAAGTAAAAAATAAACAAATAAGTGAGAGCTTGTACTTCAGTCACGTACCCTATTTTACTGGGGGAAAAATGTAGAACGTTGTAATTTGGTTTCAGCGAATTTTCCAGCCTGAAGGGAAAGAAAATAAGACGCGGCTACAGAGATAACAGGGGATGTGTTTGTGTTATGTATTATAATGACTGTCTGACATTTTGTCTGCCTCTATTCTCCGGTTTACATAAGACAACTCCCCACTGCTTCCTCGCATATAACAGCCGTTACTCATTCAATTTGTACGTTTTACGAGCATTATTATCCTAGATCATTCCTCTGGCCTCACTCACACTGTCAAGCCAAAGGATTTTTAAAGGGAATGAGGATTGTGACTTGTTACCAGACAGGTTAAGTCTTTCCTTTTCTTCGCAATAATGAAAATAACAATAATAATAATAATTCATTCATTTCGAGAATTTTCCTTATCATTGAGGGTTTTCTCCAACCAATCTTAGTAATTAACATGAATTAAAAATAAATAAATAAATATAAATGACTACGGACTTACAAACTATTAGTTCGCAAAGAACATTCACAAATTCTCCTTAATTAAAGTACTCCATCGTTCTCTGTCCTCTGTGTCTTTATCTGTTACACCAAATTTCCCCATTGAATATAATATAACACAATAATAATAATAATAATAATAATAATAATAATAATAATAATAATAATAATACTGCGATGGGCAGGACATGTTGCGCGTATGGGGAATGAAAGACGTGCATGGAAACTTCTTGTAGGAAAGCCAGAAGGAAAACGCCCAGTTGGTAGACCAAGAATGAGGTGGGGGAACAACATTAACTATGATTTGAGGGAAGTAGATTATACAGGGAATGATTGGAAAGCATTAGCTCAGGATAGGTATGTATGGAGAGCTTATGTCCGTGCGGCCATGAACCTACGGGTTCGATAGTGCCAGTGAGTAAGTAAGTAATAATAATAATAATAATAATAATAATAATAATAATAATAATAATTGTATTGTAAGCCTATGTTTTCCCTTTACAGAGATTTAGGCGTTCTCCCCCTACAGGGAATAATTTGAACCATATTAATTTAGTTACACTTGTTTTCGTATAGATGTCATTTTGAGTGGTACGTGGTCAGCGTTCCGCCTCATACTGACCTCTAGGAAACCAAGGTAGCACTAGGACGGGAAAATTCGGTAAATGTTGCTTAGAGGCCTTTTCATTCAGGCTTAAGGATTTTTTACGAGCCTGAAAATCTTCAGACTTGGGACCCACGGCTTAAAGTCCCTCCCGGAGGACTTGCTGCTTGGATTTTTCCGTCCTAAAAAATCCATTGACCCCGGCCGGGTTTGAACCCGCGACCCTCGGGACCAGAGGCAAGGAGCATAACCACTAATCCACCGCGGCCGACATAATAATAATAATGAAAATAACAATAATAATAATAATAATTATTATTATTATTATTATTATTATTATTATTATTATTATTATTATTATTATTATTATTATTATTATTATTATCATTCATTTTGACTATTTAACTCATGCCCCAAATGGGAGTCAATGACCAATCACGTTTCAATGATTTCTGTTTTACAATCAATCAGAGTCGTGTTTCACGAAATATTTATCAGTGTTATATTTACCATATTAAAGAAAGCTCCTCTTAGATTTATTGAATATATGCTGGAAGACTGGTCATATCCCAGAAGAATGGAAGACGGCCAAAATATATCCTATTTATAAAAAAGGAGTTCGTCATGATTGTGAAAATTACAGAGGCATAAATATCTTGGGTACCTGTTATAAAATGTATGCAACTATATTGAAAAATCGTTTAAATGTAATTATGGAAAGTATTATTCTAGAAGCCCAGAATGGATTCAGGAAAGGCAGATCCTGTTCAGATTGCATTTTCACTATCAATCAAATAATTGAGAAACATAGAGAATATAATCTACCAACTTTTATGGCATTTATAGATCTTGAAAAGGCATTTGACAAAGTTAACAGAAATAAATTGTGGAATATAATGAAAGAGAAAGGAGTACCTCAGAACCTAATAACTTCAATAAAAAGTCTGTATGTAGAAAATAAAAAAAACAGTAGAAACTAGAGGCAAAAATAAAAACAATATAACAGCAACAATAAATAGAGGTGTAAGACAGGGATGTCCACTCTCATCCTCCCTTTTTAATATTTATATTGACGATATCATATATAATTGGCAGATAAATTTGGACTCACATTTCAAAATAAGAAATAAGATGTTAGATACCTTACTTTTGCAGACGACCAAGTTCTAATATCTAGTTCAGAGGATGGTCTACAGAAATCACTCTTTCAGTTAAATAACATTATACAGAAATATAATTTCAAAATATCAATAAGTAAAACGAAAATCCTAGCTTTTAAGGGATCAGATACCGTAAGAGCTAAAATAATTCTGGAGGGGAAACCCATTAACAAGTGAACCATTTTAAATACCCGGGTTATGAAATCTCCTATTTTAAAAATGAAGATCTATTTAACAAACTTAATAAATTTAATTATATATGTGGAACAATCAAAAGGATATTTAAAAGCACAAGAAAATAAACAAAACTAAAATTTTATAAAGTAGTGGCAGTCCCCTTACTATTGTATGGTAGTGAATTTTGGGTTTTAACTAGAAGAGAAGAGAAGATCATAGAAGCAGCTGAAATGAGATTTCTGAGAAGTATGGCTGGTTGCAAACTTCTAGATAAGAGAAGAAGTGAAGATATTAGAAATGAGCTTAATATCTTTAAACTCTTAGATAGAATAAAAGAATCTAGAAAAAAATGGAAAGAACATGTTCAAAGAATGGAAGATAATCGCATTCCCAAAATTATACTTAAATACAAACCAAAAGGACGCAGGAATGTTGGTAGACCGAAGAAGAGATGGATCCAACTTTTGAATGAGAATCTATGAGACCGAAACAAGCGACATGGGCTTAATCCGTGATTGTTGATGATATTGTGAAGAAAGCTCCTCCTTTTTAATATTCTGAACAGGTCTGACCATTATTTTGCAGTGACTGAGCCCTTAAGAAATACGGCTACCAGATTGTATATATAGTGCATAGATGTTCAGCACATAGCGCTTGCAGGAGTTAATATAAAAACATTTGTAGCAATTTATTATACCACCAAAAAAAGAAACCACTGTTTGCACTTTCTTAAATGTATTTTTTCCCAGGAAATAATCCAGAAAAATATAATTGTCATATTTACATCATACGACATCAGAAATGAATTAATATACAGTTTTATGTGTTTCATTTTTCTCCACTAGAGTGCATTCTTACAATATTGTGTTCCTTTGGCAATAAATAGTATGATCTGGTTGCAGTAATAAACAAAAGAAGCAGATGAAGCGTACCTATAGTTTCTCATTTGTTTTCAAACATCGCAGTTTACATTAAATATATAAATATTTTAAAATAACTATAGTTAAATAATGATTTGTGAGTAAACAGCTTAATTTTATTCGTTAAATAGTCCTAACAAATGCCACTCTTGATTTCCAAATTCTCTAGATAAATTCACTCCTCAATCGTGAGTCGTGAATTTATCGATAATTTGGAAATCACTCGTGGCATTACTTATGAGAATTTTCCTCATCATTGACGGTTTTCTCCGACCAATCTTAGTAATTAACTTGAATTAAAAATAAATAAATATAAATGACTACGGACTTACAGACAATCAGTTTACAACAAACATTCACAAATGTCCTTAATTAAAGTTCTCTGTCCTCTGTGTCTTCATCTGTTACACCAAATTTCCTCATTGAATATAACACAATAATAATAATAATAATAATAATAATAATAATAATAATAATAATAATAATAATAATAAACACTAATAACAACAATAACAGCAATAACAAGAACAACAAAACCACACTGATAACTATAATAATAACAATAATAATAATAATAATAATAATAATAATGGTAATGATAGTTAGATGATGGTGATAATGATAATGATAATAATAATCTTTCTTTATTATGAATTTCTCTACAATACAGTAGTTTTCCTACAACCCATAATAAATTTTACTCCTCCATAAATCCCTACTCTCTGCATCGCTCTCAGTTAATCCTTTCGATACCATGCTCCTGTGAACTCCTTGAATTCACTGTTATTTCAGTCTCCCCTTTCTTCTATTGCCCTCCGCTTAAAAATTTTATACCGTCTTAGGTATCCTGTCATCTGACATCCTCTTTACGTGGCTACATAATAGTAATAATGATGATGATGATAATATTATTAATAATAATAATCTCCATGGTATCTATACCTTGTCGTGGTGGAGTGGCTTGCGTGCTTAAATGATCCTGAGAGCTATGCCGGCGGTAGCATTGCTGCCGATAGGGTTACCCATGCCGGACTGGTCGAATGTGATAAGCCAGACGAAATAAGTACCTGGGTCGAAAGAGTGACGATCTTTCACCGTAAAAATACAACCGTCAAGAAATGCGGACATGGGTTCTACTGGGGTAAAATTTTCCGGAGGTCAAATAGTCCCCCATTCGGTTCTCCGGGCGGGGACCACTTCAGGGAACCCCAGAGGGAAAACACCCAGTTGGTAGACCAAGAATGAGGTGGGAGAACAACATTAACTATGATTTGAGGGAAGTAGATTATACAGGGAATGATTGGAAAGCATTAGCTCAGGATAGGGATGTATGGAGAGCTTATGTCCGCGCGGCCATGAACCTACGGGTTCGATAGTGCCAGTGAGTAAGCAAGTAAGTAAGTAATAATAATGTTATCGGTCGCTGTGATTATCACGCTCGCCTCTGGTTGCAAGGTTCGCGAGTTCAAGCTAAACCGATGTGGATGAATTTTTCAGGGCGTAAGAATATTTAGATTGGTTCCTTAAGTGTGAATTAAAGCCGTGGTTCATATGTCGTACATTTATGGTACATAAAAGAACCTCAAGCATGAAAAAGAGGACTCTTAGCCAACTGTATCAGCTCTTTCTAGGGCCACTACAGGCCTCAGTAGGATCTTGGAATAGTGTGAGTATAAGGCTACCATTTTTCTAGAACAAGATGTCAGCCGGGTTGTCAGCCCTGTGTTTACCCCCCTTTGTTGGAAGTATTTTCGTTCATTAAAAACAACTGACTTACGTTAACAGTCTGGCCAACTTTTATACGGTAAATGCCGAAAATAATTTAGTTAAAACTACAGCAAGCCGTGACAACAGTCATAAAATGGCGGCAAGTACGTATTTATTGTTTTATATTGTTTCAAATAAACTTCAGTTCATTTAATATGCAGTGATTTGTTTCGTATAATGTATATTAACACTACCTTTTGGATATATTTTTGTATATACATTGTACGTAGTAAACATAAAGGGCAGTGGTTTTACTTCCCGCACTAGGTAGGTATTTCTAATATTACAAAATAGTTAGTCCCGCGCCGTAGCCGAGCGGTTAAGGTAGGAAGCCTTGGCGCAGAGCTACGGGACTTGCGCTGGTTCGAGTCTCCATGGGGGAAGAAATTTTTTCATGGTATTTCGGCCAGTATGGGACCGGTGCCCACCCAGCATCGTGAGGCAATTGGGTAGCTACAATAAGTAGCGGCTCCAGGTTGAGGAACCAGCTATAACGGCTGGGGGACTCGACATGCTAACCACATGTCACCCCTACACTGGCTGTTGATCATCTACCTCTGTGATTGACACATGTGGATGTGAAGGGCCAGCAGCCGGCTGGTAAAAGGGCAACCGCTGAAAAGTGGAAAGACCCTCAATCGGAATCGGACAATATAGTTGTTTAGTTATTTACAGGTTGGCAACCTGGAAATTTAGGAAATTGAACTTTCAATCAAGGTCGCTATTGCTGTAAGTACGGCAGAATGCACTATCGTACAAAAACTAAATATAAAATGCTTCCCTGGTCATACCACGATAGCTGACTATGTAGTTTCATATGGATCCTGATTTGACTCGGGACTTCCCGAATATACCTGAGAAATCTCGATTGATTCAGATGATTTTATTCGTAAACATATGACAAATACATTAATTTTACAAATTGAAAACCAAATAGACCTATTAAATGTTCCCTGGTCGACACAGAAATATGAATTCTAATAAGAACAATTAAGTCTTGTAGACTGCGATGGGCAGGATATGTAACACGAATAGAGAATGAAGGAGGTGCATGGAAGCTTCTTGTATGAAAACCAGAGGGGAAACGCCCAGTTGGTAGACAAAGAATGAGGTGGAAGAATAATATTAACCATTATTTGAGGGAAGAGCAAGTGAATAGTTTTATATATCTAAGTTTAAATTTATCATATGTTAAAATTTAAGATATTAAGACAAAATAAATAATCTAATGTGTGGCACTATTAAAAGATCAATACTAATAAAATTCATTATTTAAAACCGTTGATGTGGATAGTCATAAAATAAAATAAAGATAAAATGTACCTTCTTAGGTCAGAGCCGTCGTCCTCAACTTATAAAATATGTATGCTTTTTTGTCTGAAGTTCTTTCAGAATCTCTATTCCATCTTCAGCAGGTCTTTCTTCGCTACATTACTTGATGTCCTGGGTGCTGGTGTTGTATGTGACTAAAGCTTCATTCTGACGATATCGTATAGTGTATAGTATATACATATACATATTTTTATAAGTTGAGGATGACGGCTCTGACCTGAGAAGGTACATTTTATCTTTATTTTATTTTATGACTATTAAAGAACCTTTAAAAACACAAGAAAAGAAACAAAAATAAAATTTTATAAAGTAGTGACTGTTCCTGTCTTGATGTATGGATCAGAATGTTGGACGATCACTAAAAGACAAGAACAAAGATTGGAAGCAGCTGAGATGGGATTTTTAAGAAATATAGCAGGATATACTCTACTGGATAAGAAAAGAAATGAAGATATAAGAAAGGAACTAAATATTTTAAAACTTACAGACCGAATAATTAAATGTAGGAACGCCTGGAAAGAACAAATTCATAGAAAGCCAGAAGAAAGATTTCCAAAAAATTTTGCTAAATTGTAAACCACACGGAAGGAGAAATGTTGGACGCCCACACAGAAGATGGTCTGAACAATTTTAACAATTTTAGCTTTCATGAAACCGGAACGAGCCAAAAGGCTTAATCCCTGGATGATGATGATTTGAGGAAAGTAGATTATACAAGAGATATTTGGAAAGCATTGGCTCAGGAAAGGGATATGTGGAGAGCTTATATCCGCGCGGCCATAAACCTACGAGTTCGATATTATCAGTGAGTTAGTTAGAGATCTATATGTGGGTCTAGTCGTTGAACCCTGATCTCTTGAATAAGGCTCAGACACATCGCTAGGTTCAAATATCTTTCTTTGCGTGATAGCGCGTTTTGTAGTACTTAACATAGCAATGGCGACAATGATTGAAAGTTCAACTTCCCTACATTTCAGGGTTGCCAACCTAAATAACTATACTCTAATAAAATAACTGCACTGTAATATTACATATTTCAAACTACATGTGGGAAGTAAAACCACTAACTAATGTTTATGTATACTATGTACAAATTTATATACAAAAAACATCCAAAAGGTAGTGTTAATATACATTATACAAAACAAATCACTGCATTTTAAATGAACTGTACTTTATTTGAAACAATACAAAAACAATAAATACGTACTTTCCGCCATTTTATCTGATTGGTATCACGACCTCCTGTAGTTTCGTCTAATAAACATTGCCCACACTGTTAACGTTAGTCAGTTGTTTATAATGAACGCTAATATTTCCAATAAAGATGTTATTATTTTACTATTATTTATTATTTTAAAAACACCATCGTGCAAAAAAATAAATGTACAACACACGTTTGTGAAGTGTTTTATAGAATCTCGGAAATTAAAAACCTCGCTATCGCTCGGTTTTTACACATTTCCCTCACTTCTATAAAAACCACTTCCCAACCTCGCATCGTAATATACTATACTTGCAAACAATTGATAAACATTGTTATTTTGTAACAATTGAAACGAGAATTAAAGATTTGTATATGTGGAAAGAATTGTTAATGTTTGTGCCAAGTCTAGAATAGTGTAGTGGGCTGCACACTAGTCTGGAGAACTAGAGATTCATGGTTCGATTCTTGGTTCAGACATTAATTTTTCTTTTCACAATATCATTACAATATTATAATTGAAAATTAGATAAAATGCTTCCCTAGTTATAACATGGCGGTCGACTCTGTAACTTTACATGGGTCCAGACGTAACTGTTTAAATTATCTGAAACGTTAATAATTCGCTGTGTAAAGGAAGAGGGGTGACTTTCAAAGTCTTGGTTGCTTCGTGCAGTGTTTCTGAAACCGTGGAATAAAAGCTTAATAAGGTCATGTTTAGCCCCGGGCACGGGTATGAAGCAAATCGGGGAACATTCACTTTTTATTACGCTTCCATCTGGAGAGCATGTTCGCTTTCCCTTTCGCTCCCCTGCTCGTCTCCCAGGCGCGCGGCGCGGCCTCCGTCCGCCATCCCAACTCTTCAGATAAACCCAGGCGCTTGCTATTGTCTTGCAAGACATATAAAGAACGCTACAGATATTCATTTGTGATATCGCTGAGTTAATTGTACGGTGTTTTGATGGGGACCAACGATCGATACACGTGTCTGCTCTTTGCTGGCATTCAGTGACGGATTTTCACATTCCGGTACTTTCACTGTCATTTATTGAAGTGGCGGCTCGTACTTTTGGAATCACGGGCTTTACCCCCAAAATAAAACGGACTCATCAAACTATACGTATGAGTATACAAATATATATTTATATGTATGTACATATGTGTAAAGATAAGCTAAAGTCCTTGGGTTAGTAGGAGGTTAAGGCTCCCACCTTTTCTAGATAATCGGCATTATTTTTCAGCCCTGCGTTTACCCCCAGAACATGCGTCAGGTACTCATCTCCGACATAGGCTAAGTCGACCGCAGGACCATGGTTCAGCTAGAAGGTTTAGGTAACTTTAAAAATTCAATCCCACCGAGCTCGAACCCTCAATATCTCAGATTGTACCTTATTGTCTTAACCAACTACGCTACTGCTGCTGCTGAGTGATGGCAATGACTTGCATCGCCCAGGATGCTGTTCTGGGGCTAATTTAGACCCTTGACAGCCAAATTCCCTAGTGATTATCATTTTAGGGTTCACTCGCTAGTTCAATCCCATTTATAGCTTTAGCATTTTATTAATTAATCCTTGATGTTAATTTAAGTAGTTAGTTTAGAGATGAGGTGATTCACAATCCCAGGTAGGGCATCGTAAAATCATGCCGCTGGACAAGCAGAGAGTCCGAAAGCCAGTGACATGATAGTGAGCCACACTACCTGGGCAGTTTCACAACACTCATCTCATAGGTCTGGTACATCTTGAGGGAATATGTTTCGGTGAACAGCACGTTGCTGTAACGCTTGTCCTATATTGCGAACAATTGGATTGTCATGATTCTTTATGACACGATACATGTCTTTGACTTTTTCCTCAATTGTAGTCGCAATATAGGGCATCCGCGCTAGGTCGTGATGCCTACTGATTCTTGTACGTGGAGGAGCCGACAAGATAATTTTTAAACATTTATTTTGAATGACTTGTAATTTTCTTTTGTGATATGCGGCTAGAATGCTCCAGGCTTCACTTCCATACAGCAACATGCTGCGGATCACAGCTTTATATAATGTTAGCTTGATCCGAGTGGATAGATTATTCGACTTGATAAATGGATATAGAATTGCAATTGCAGCATTAGCCTGATGTTGAAGTTTCTGAATGTGAATTTTGAACGTAAGCTTGGAGTCCAAATGGACTCCAAGATACTTAACTGAAGTCTCTGGTCGAATTGGAGTTCCCAGAGTGAGCCGGATGGGATTACAGCTGTGGGTTCTCCTAAATAAGACAACTTGTGTCTTATTTGCATTTACTTGGATATTCCACAGATGTAGCCAGGTATGGATGCTGTTGAGGGCATTTTGGATGGTGTGGATACATTTAAGTATACCACGGAGAGAAGCCTGATAATACAAACATGGATCATCAGCGAAGGAAGCTATATGGATATTAGGTAAGGAAGGAAAGTCAGACATATATAATGTGTAGAACCAACTACGCTATGGCGTGCCCCCACACATATATATATATGCCTATATCTTACAATCTAGAAAATGTACTGCAGGGGTATGTGACATCTACCTCTTCTAGGAAGGTGGCCAGATAGGAGATAGGATGTAAAAATAATCAAAAGTGATTGAGATTTGTGTTCAACTCACAGTTTTTGGCGTCGCTAAGCTGGTTAGTTACAGTTCCGATGGTTTGACCCCCAAGCTGGCTTCTAGTACCCCTAGAGGGAGAGAAGGGGTTACAATGAGGTATATGATCTATATGGGAAACCAACTGTAATAAGAACAGTTAAGTCTTGTAGACTGCGATGGTAGGACATGTGGCACGAATGAGGAATGGAAGGGAATCGTGGAAACTCCTTATAGCAAAACTAGAAATAAATCGCTCAGTAAGTAGGCCAAGAATGAGGTGGAAGAATAACACTAATGTTGACTTGAGAGAGATAAATTATACAGGGGATGAATGGAAAACATTGGCTCAAGATAGGGATGTATGGTGAGCTTATATCCGCTCGGCCATGAATCTACGGCATTAATGCAGCCAGTGAGTTAGTTAATATATACGAACCTATCTTATCATAGTTCAAAAGACAATCTACATATTTAACGCATCAACAATGGTTGGGAATTGGTTTTTACAGAATCGAGGGAAAATGTTTAAAAACCGAGCGACAGCGAGGTTTTTAATTTCCGAGTTTCTATACACTTCACAAACGTGCGTTGTACATTATTTTTTGCGCGATGGTGTTTTCAAAATAATAAATAATAGTAAAATAATAACATCTTTGTTGGAAATATTTGCGTTCATTATAAACAACTCACTAACGTTAACAGTGTGGGCAATGTTTATTAGACGAAACTACAGGAGGCCTTAAGAACAATTATTGATAAAATGGCCGCAAGTACCGTATTAATTATTTTATATTGTTTCAAATAAAATTCAGTTCATTTAAAATGCAGTGATTTGTTTCGTATAATGTATATTGACACTACCTTTTGGATACTTTTTGTATATACATTGTACGTAGTATGCATAAAGGGCAGTAGCTTTACTTCCCGCACGTGGGTGTAATGTAATATTACAGTATAGTTATTTAGGTTGGCAATCCCGAAATGTAGGAAGCTGAACTTTCAATCATTGGTGGCCATTGCTGTAAGTACGACAAAACGCAATATATTACAATATAATAACATTAATAAATCACCGCATATTATGGGTTTCTTATATAAAAACAGCCAATATACCTGAAATACTTGTGAAAGTTAGTCGGTAGGTTTCTGTTGCACTCTGTATATTATTGCATAAATGTATAGATATTTAGAATTATAGTCTGGAAAACCGATAGCCTCAGCTAGGGACGGCATAAAGACAATATAACAGATAAACGCCCAGCTGCTGGTTCAAGAGATTAAAATCCTTTTCCCAACCGGAAATTAAACCTGAGCATAGCGGTAGACTACAGCGTCCACCCTCATATTTCTACATCATATTACAAAATTAATTTAAATTGATCTCTATTAAATTTCTTATGTTCATAAATGTTGTATGTTAGGAAAAAAAGTAAAAGGTAGTATTTCAATTAATTACACACTTTAACGTCATATAACGGTAGTATTGCCACTAAAAGCTGCTCGTGAAACGATCAATAAATTTTCCTCAGAGATTTTTTATTTCATATATTTACGTAGTATTTAAATAAAAAAAACATAGAATTTGGAAACAATCCATGTAATTATATTATATTGTATATTACACTAACAATAATAATAATAATAATAATAATAATAATAATAATAATAATAATAATAATAATAATAATAATAATAATAATAATAATAAATTTAAAAAAATATGAATTAAATACCTTATTGTTGTTATTATTATTATTATTATTATTATTATTATTATTATTATTATTATTATTATTATTATTATTATTATTATTATCATTATTACGTGGATTCAGGGAATCAATGAAGCTAAGACGGAACGGGAAATAGAAGAAGATATATGGATTAACAGATAGGAATGGAAAAATGTGTTGAAACAAATGTGTAGTTAACTGTGAACATGGGTACCGGAAAAATGTATATTCATTGTAAAAGCCGGAATAATAAAAAAAATATTATTATTATTATTATTATTATTATTATTATTATTATTATTATTATTATTAACATTGCTAGCTGAACATCCACATGCTAACAATCATTGAATCATCGTTGAAAACCTCATAAAGAAAAAAACTCCATGGTTAAAAAATAAGTTACATAATTATTATTATTATTATTATTATTATTATTATTATTATTATTATTATTATTACCCAGTAGTTAGGCGAGGAACAAGGTAGGAGAGTAATATTAACCATGATATGATAGAGATAAATATTATATAGGTAATGAGTGGAAAACATTAGTTCAGGACAGGAATGTACGGATAGACTATGTCCGCGCGGTCATGAACCTCTTGGTTTAATAGTGTCAGTGAAATAATTTATTATTATTATTATTATTATTATTATTATTATTATTATTATTATTATTATTATTATTATTATTATTATTATTATTCTGAGTGTGAGAGAAAGAAAAAAAGAGTAATTTTATATATTAATTTATTATTAGTATTTATTATTGTTGTTATTATTATTATTTTCATCATTATTATTCTGAGTGAGAGAGATAGAGAAAAAAAAATTTTATATATTTATATATTTTTTCAGTCACACCATAAATTTCACCGAGCTAGTTGTTCAGGTGGCAGTGTTTGAGACTCGTTTTTAGGAGATCCCTGTTTAAAGCCTATTGTCGACTAACCTAATTGTTATCGGTTTTCCTGGGCTGGAACTGCATTGCCATGACTCATTTAATCATAATCATAATTGTATAATATAATTAGAATTAAATCAGTGATATTAAAAAAACACGAGACAAATATAATACAAATTCAGACCCTGTTTGGCACAAAAAAGGATTCCGACACGATATGAGCTTAGTTGTTAAAGTATCTGTAAGTATGAATTCGATAAAATTAAACATAATTTTTACACATCAGCAAAAAATAAATAATTTGCTGTCTAGACTATGACTCACCAGTGACAGTCTGACCGATTACCGTTATCAGCAAAAAAAAAAAATCATGCGAATTATATTACACAGCTTACAAACAGATATGATCTGCATTGGTTAAACAGACAAAACAAATGCTTCGTCTCAATTCTCATAGCCAAGATTCAGTGGGCTTATGAAACACACTGGGAGGTACTCCATTTCCTAGCGTGATCATGGAGTATGCATGTCATCTTGAGTTAAAAATTCATTCCCGATAGCTTATCATTACAGAACGGATTCTTCATCATCATCATCAGCAGCAGCAGCAGCAGCATCAAGGATTAGACCTCAAGGTCTGTTCCGATCTCATGCTGGAATAAGTCTCTCCATCTTTTACGAATTTTCAGATAAATAAATATTTTCCTTGCGTAAAGTAGGCATTCAAAATTGAGTCCATTGTTCTGGATGAGACTTTCCTGAAGAGATTCTTCCAATTTTATTTTACAAAAAAAAAACATATTTTCGATTTATTTTTATACAAATATTTTATTTATAACACACGTTTTATTCATTTTTCGCCAATTATCTATATATTTATTGATTTTAATGTAAATATTTAATTAATTATGGATACAAATGTTAACACATTTTTGCACTGTCAATGCAGTATTTTAGGATTTCAGTTTACTTTTGTTAACTGCATGTACTTGCCGAGTGTTTTTATCATGTCACTATCAGAACATTTATTCCTGATGTGGAAATTAAATCGAAATAAAGTGCGTTTCAAAGCCTCAACCGAGAACTGAATTCTTCAGAAATTAAAACCTTAATCACTGAAAATTTAACATACATATAATATCTTCAACTCGTGTCCAACTCACGATCGGATCAAGAGATGAGATGAGATGAACCCATGTATATAGAGCTCTGTGAATGACAAGGGTGCCGGCCGACCACGCCTGACGCACCATCACAGGGGTAGATAAACGAAATGAAATGGATTAGATGAGTATTGAGAAATGGTGGAATGAAATTATGGCAGGGGAAAACGGGAGAACACCTCGAGAAAAATCTGCCCTAACTCCGTTTCGTCCACCACGAAACCCGCATGAGGTGACCGAGACTCGATCTCGGGACCCCAGCGATATAATATTATAATGTGTTTAATTGCGTAAAATTGAAATAAAAGATTTCATCCTTTTTAACAAATATTTTGTTGTTTTAACACAATAAAAAATAAATATTTTCCAATTTGTTAGCATCTATAAACCCGTACCCTAATAACAATGTTGGCAAAAGTATGAATGGAGAGATAAAGAAAGGTAACGAGAGAGAAACCATCTTACTACCAAGGCTAGGGTTACATGAGCCACAACCCCATACCGATAGCCACGAAGGAATTTAACTGCCTAGATCACCCAGTGGGTGACAGCTGCAGTACATGGGATGGTGCCAGTCACCAAAAAGAAAAAGAAAAATATTACGTTTATTATCAAAAAAGCTACAGTCATATTATTTGTTCTTATGGATTTCTTAGTTTTGACCTCCATTTCTAGGTATTTTGCCATTACTTGGCCATTTTTACAATTTAATAATTGTGGATTTGTATTTTTATGGAATTCATCCAACGCTTTTTTTTTTTTTTTTTTTTTTTGGTTTGTTCACAAGAAAAGTTTTTGTCATGGTCATCTAAGCAATACAATTATCAAGGTAAAAGACTTTTATATACTAAAAGTTAAGACTTCCCAACTTAGATTAGTAGAATAAAGATTATGCAAATGTAACATCGTTAATTTATTTCCTAATGCAGAAGTAACATGTGTGATATAAAGAAAAAGCTGATGTTCCAATAAACAGCAACACTTAAAAAATTATATTTACTGAACTGTAAGGTATCGTCAATCAATCGAAGAAAAAAGTCTTAAAACTTATTATTCTACGTTGAAATCTTAACTTACTAACTCTAACTCACTAGCACTATCGAACCCGTAGCTTCATGGATGCGCTGACATATGCTCTCCACATAACCCTATACTATGCTAATGTTTTCCTATCATCCCCTGTATAATATGCTTCTCTCAAATCAATTACAGCGCCTAAAAATCCGCTCCTGATAAAATTCATTCTGTACACATTATGTGACAATTCTCTCATATCATCATCATCATCATCATCATCATCATCAAGGAGCCAAGAATAAAATCGCAGAGGTCTGTTCCGCCTCCTTACTCATCCAGTCAGTACTTGTCTCAGCGATCGGCCTTGGCTTCATCTCCTTAATTGAAGAGTCTTTCTATGGTCATTCTTCCTTACCTAAATACAAATAGATGATATATATTTATTTATTTTATAAAACAATTGCTGTATTTCACATAGAATAGGTTAGCAGTCAATTTATTATATCAACTTTGTACCGTATAATCTAATATATTTTGTCTAAATGAAAATTAATAGGTTGATAAGATCGACACATAATGACATGATCCAAAGTATAATGTCAAATTTAGTTTTCCCAGTACTAATAACTGATTTGAGAACTAGATAGGCATGCGTGTTAATTTTCTGATGTTATTAGACTTTTTTCGTTTTCTAAGCTGTTATTAGCAGAATCTATATCCAAATTAGGTCCTATATTCTAATTACTTTTCTTGTTTATCAGTTTTAGAAACATAATTTAATAATTTAAACTTAATGGGTGATATCTCTACCGATTCGAATAAGTCTCGTGGTATATAAAATAATAATCTTCTTGTAAGCCCTTGTTTCCCTCAACGAGATTTAGGCGCTCTTCCCCTACAGGGAAGGAATAGAACCATACTCATTTAGTTGCACTTGTTTTCGTGCAGATGTCATTAGAGTGGTCCGTGGTCAGCGTTCCGTCTCATACTGACATCTAGGAAACCAACGTAGTACTAGGACGGGAAAATTAATAATAATAATAATAATAATAATAATAATAATAATAATAATAATAGTTTTATTTAAATAGTAGAATCATACGTATTTACCTTCCACTTATCCAGTGAAATAAGACACACAAAAAATGTGTTTCTACATTGCAATTAGCCTATCTCGAAAACTATTAGACTATAATTAACCTAAAAATCCATTTTAAAATGAAAACAGAGGCATTATTATGATGCGAGAAAAATCAGTCGATTGAACTCGCGAATATCGGAACCAGGAGGGACCATGGTAACCACTTTTCAACCGTGACCGAAAGAGTTTTTAAAATTCTCCTTGTAAGAAGATTTGTGTTTTAATAATAATAATAATAATAATAATAATAATAATAATAATAATAATAATAATATAACAATAATAATTTATTATTTATTAGTACATGTTATCATTATTATTCTATTGTTATTATTTTATTATTATTATTATTATTATTATTATTATTATTATTATTATTATTATTATTATTATTATTTAAGCTGGCTAAGTTAAGGTCATGAGGCCTCTTTTTCCACGCAACTAACGAAAAAAAATTAAACACAGAACAATTACATAAGAACTAAACGTAAGATAAATAGTTATAAGTAAATATGCCGTTCTAGTCAGAGATGAACAGACAGGTGAATGGAGAAGACTACATAACAGTGAACTACATGGTCTATATAGGAAACAGATATAATAAGAATAGTTAAGTCTCGTATACTGCGATGGGCAGGACATGTGGCACGAATGGGGAATGAAAGACGTGCATGGAAGCTTCATGTAGAAAAACCAGAGGGAAAATGCCCAGTTGGTAGACCAAGAATGAGGTGGGAGAATAACATTTACCATGATTTGAGGAGGTGGATTATACAGGGAATGATTGGAAAACATTGGCTAAGAATAGGGATGAGTGGAGAGCTTGTATCCACGCTACCATAAACCTATGGGTTCGATAGTACCAGTGAATTAGTAAGTTATACCATTCTAGCCCAATATTAAGAACGTTCATTCAGACGCAGCAGACCCGAATTCCCTTCTCAGTTGGGACACGTTACCCCGTGTTTATTAACCGGCGTTACTCGGGAATCTACTTATCCCGATCTTTTTGGCATCAATGAGTGAAAGGTAAGAATGGCTATTGTGAGTTATTCTTTAAGAGGTATACAAATACATATGTTGTCGCGGACTTTTTTATAGAATTGTTTTAAGATATTCAATTCTGTGTACATTAACGTTATGTATTTGTTATCGTTTAGGCAGAGTAAGCCATTTAAGCGTCCAAAAGCGACCTTTTAAGGTACCGGTGCACTTTTTTATCTTTGGCCCTATAGTACGTACGGTGTTACGTATGTTATATACGTTAATTTTCTAAAAAAATCTCTACGTGATGGTAGAAAACCCATTCAAACCGTTCAAGTAGATTTTGAGTCCATAAAGGACAGACAGACTCACAGACACTCAGTTTTATGTATAAGATTATTTATACAAATTAAAACGAATCGAATTGAGATTATCAGAGAAAACCGAAGAAAGTGCTGGAATGTTTGCGGCCCGAGGATTCAAGAGGAGATCAAATTATATTTGGATTCGGGATATAAAAACAACAATGAGAAAAAATTAGAACAGAGGAAGGATAATAGAGTAATAGGGAAAACTGGAGAAGACAATTAAATGCAATATTTAACACACAAACCTAAATATAAAATAGGCCACAGATGTCCCAGCGCGGAACTCGAAATACAAAAAGTGCAATGGATGGCATTAGAACACACCCACATTGGGTACCCGAAGATATATTTACATTGTTAAAATCATTATTTAATATACATCTTCCGAGCTAAGTTCCAATTGTAATGTAAGCAAACAGATGTAGGATGGACAGCGTTTTCATTACTCTAATAACTGTTTACCTTTAAGCGTGCAAGAAAATGTAATTCGCTTTCTAACACTAGAAATAAGTAGCATAAAAATATTAAAAATACGTACAGTAAAACGTGCTCAAATTGGAATCGCATGGGACCAGTTTTTTCCACATTAGACAAAATTCCGAATTATAAAAAAAGTAAAATTTATTAATAATCTTAGATTATAGAGTACCGTATATGTCATTTTACATACCTTGGATTAAATGTAGTTCCGCTGCCGATGATAAGTGAACTATAGTATGTACGAGCAACTTCGACGGTAAAGCGCGAAAAAACAGTCCCGTTTCGTCAGCGATAAAAATGTTTCTTAGGCGCATATCCTGGAATTAAAGTATGCGGTTTCGGTTTCCGCTCACTAACTGCACTTTCGACCACATCTTTTGATTCCCCGCAAATTTCATTCCACACTACATTGTGTCGTCTTTTGAAACTGTCCAGCCAACCTGAAGATGCCTTGAAATCGTTATTCCCTAAGGATTCCCTAAGGATTTAGCAACAGCTAGAGCTTGACTTTGGATCATCGGTCCGGAAATTAGGAGATTTATCTTCAATCACTTTCACTTTTTCGTTTAATGACAGTGATACATACGTTTTATCCATCTTTATTCCGTAAATTCAGAACGCTACCTGTGAAAGATCAGTCTCAGAACTTAACTAATTTAATATTTTACCGTGCAATAGATATTTGTAAGGCAGGTACAGTATCTCTATTTCGCATAATGGGTGTGCAGTGAGGCCGAAAGAAAATGTCAGGTACAGGTAGAATCTCTACTTCACCCGACGGCAGGAATTATTCCTTATTATTTTCTTGGCCTAACGGGAATTCAACGAAGTGGAAACTAATTTATCTCTCTGCCTTTCCGCTTTATATTTTTTTCATGAATTGTATAGAAATATCCTTCCGTTTCCGCGTTGGACAGATACCGTTTTATGCAAAATAAGGCAAAATTACTCTTCTTGTCGATTTCCGCATTATTCACGTTCCGGATTAAACAGGTTTTACTGTATTATCTATCACATGCCTATATAAGATATATGGGAGATTTTTTAAAATATATAATTACAATGTTAATAGATTAAATAAATACCGGTAAGCATTTTTACGAATTTCAATTGTTTCAATTGGTTGTTCCTCCTGTACATTTTTTGAAGCATCAAAAAGACAAACATTTGATAAGCGGAGAGAAAGAAATTCTTTTGAATGTTTTCAAACAGTTTGGTAAAAAATATCCTACGTTAGTCATTGAGGATGTGTCGAAAATAACAGCACAATTTAGACGTAAGTCAGCATGGCTCATATATTCTGCTCGTAGAACTAATTAAATTGCAAATAAAGGACATCTATAGACATCATGGAAAAAACATAAACGTCTGATTAGGTAGGCCCGTATATAATGTTTTGTCATAAATAAATTAGAATTTGTAGCAGAAATAACTGCACCAATTAATTGTATTATTATATATATATTATTACTGATTATTGAATATGTAGTTACACTTTCCAGAAACGTTTCATGAGAAACTTTTACCAATCTATTACGCTTGAAGATACATAAAGGCATTTCTGTCCATTGTATCTCAAGTTCTTTGAAGATGGACACATGTAAGTAAATCGGTTTATGACCCCGGGACAATGGTTCCCTAATAATACGGCCTCACAGCTGGAGATGTAATGTCCCCTGTCCGGCTCTGGAAGTCATCCTTCCAGACAGATAAATGACGGTTAACTTTAAGTGTGTCAAAAAAATCACTAGATCGCCTGTTGAGATGGCGACAGTAGCCAAAAACTATGTCCATCTGTGTTCAATAAATTAATAGACTTCTCACCAGCGTGTGAAAATCACACCCTGTAAATACACGACCAATCATTATCCTGAGATTCTGGTTGAACTATAGTGGGAACCGTAATGCCCAATCAGAATCCATAAGTAAATAGTGTTCTACTAGTAAGGCGTTTTTTATGTATGTCCAGCCAATGAACATATTGGTCTTGTAAAGTGTATTTGTAAGATGGAGTTGGATATATTCCGAATATCGGGAAAGTAGTCTGCTCCGGGATTTGTCCCCGGGTGGAACAAAAATACTAACATAAGATTCCGCGCGGGATTAACTGTTCCGCGGCAGTGCGGACTCATATATTTCGCCGGTCGCAGGCAAGTTATAAAAGTGATTTATTTTAAAAGCATCAGTGTGCTGGTGTTATATCACCTCAGGTCGTGTGAAGACCAGTAATTATCAGTGTTCCAAAACGCGATACGTATCGCCTCGAGAATAATAAAATAGGTCCAGTATTGACCGCTACTCGCATTCCCGCGATCATTCCGAAGGAAAGAAATACCGGAATATATTCAATTCATTCCATTGTTCTGGAACTGTAACTGTCATGTGCTACATGTGATTTAATAAATAGTATTAAACCGACACCAGTGTTTGTTTCGGTAAGCCTCCTGATAGTACCGTTATCCTTAGTTCGAACCTCGCCATATCCCACGGCGAAAATCCGCAACCCTGAGATACATATAGAGTCTATGTCTTGCCCAGCCTTACAGCCTTCATCCTGTTATAAATTGAAAATTACTAATTAGTAAAATTAGCAAAATAATATCATCGTTAAATTCCATATGGTGGGATAAGCATTTTTGGAAAGACACAAAAAATATATTGGTAAAACATTGGTAGAATCTGTTGCAATGTATGGAAGTGTGGTATGGGCAATCAATAAGTACTACAAGAATAGACCGATAGCTCTAGAAGTGGATTATTCACGCAGAAGTGCCAGAAAATCAAAATGAGAACATGTCACAAATAAGGAAATTAGAAACATAATGGAAGCAGAAGAAATCAAAATTGAAAGAATTGAGGAGAAGGAATTAAAATGGTTATTACATGTTTTAAGAATGGAAGGTGAGCGATGGCCGAAACTTCTATATCAATGGCAACCGACCAGAAAGAAGAAAAGAGGGAGACCAACTTTAACGTGGAAGAAAAGCAAGAGGATAATAATGCAAGAAAGAGGGCTAAGCATTGAAGATGTCCAAGATCGAAGGCTTTGGAGCAGCTGTTAAAAACCCGAAGATAAATAGAGATAGAAAGTAACTAATTACACTGAGCAACAAACATTTTTTTTTTGTTTGTCTCAGAAAGAAAAGTAAGTGATTCTGATAGCATTTTTTCTTCTGAATTCAAATCTGATATCGGGGTTTCTCCATCACGCAAGGTTTCTGAGAGACAGGAATTTATAATTTGAAACACTTACACATATTCTACATTCGTAACTACACAATATTCGAACATTCGGACTCACCTAGAAAGTAATAAATCACGATTATCTGCCTATATTTCGCCTGTCGAGCATCCCTCTTGCTGGTCCAACAGTAATCGGCCAGCATATTAGGATTCCATTTGCCTTGATATATCTTTTCCATAGCTGAAACCATTTGAGTTAGCTCATTTGATTTTATTTTACAATGGACAAATGGACGAAAAAACGTTTATTAAAAAATAATTATTTAAATCGATATATTGAAACTGAAGTAAAAAAAACTTGGGTGATGGAGAAATTCTGAATACATATTTGAAAACACGATAAAAAAACTGCATTAAGTACAACTATTGGTACTCATGAGACAAAAATCATGTTGACCGGTGTTATTGGTACCATTTTACTCTTATTTCCCGTAAAATATTTCTATCATTGACACATCCATAGACAATTCAGTCATATGGCGGGTAAAAGGACCACCAGGGTTCTTCCAATAAACGAAGTCGGCGAAGTAAAACGTTATACAAGTTAGTTCACAGTACAACTTGAACTTAGCTGGGATACAGTACAGAATAGTATTAGAGAAACGAGTATCAGAAATCATAAATTAATTTGCACTTATTACAAAATAGGACTGAGAAAAAAAAAGTTGTCTCTGAAAAGGTTAAATGGAAATTAAGTGATGATGCATTAAAATGAACTATGAATTCTAGTGAAACGTAGATTAGTTGATAAACAATAAACATCCTATATCACACCAATGTCAGGCCAACTTTATGATTCACCAAACACATTGAATGAAAAGTAAACATAGTTGCATTGCCAGACTAAACAACAACATACGTTATGCAATATGTTATTTCCGTAGAAAATGAGCTGGTTGCAAGATAATGCAGGATCAGTTTAGTTTCATAAATTTTTAGTTCATTTTAATTTTACTTTCATGCATTTCATTCATCAGGGCAACAAATTGTTTGTATTATTCTGCCCTATAATTACCTTCAGGTTAATGCATTTGAATTAAATTTCCTCTTGTAGTTGTTATTATTTGTCTAAACCAATGTACAGTATGCTCTGGGGAACTTTCGTAATAAAAACTTGATGGCAAACGTTTAATTGGATTTGTGTATGTTTCATTCCAAGGTTGTAGCTTCGACTTTCATTTTCGTGACTATTGCTAATTTCCTTCACCGCCGTTTTAAATTTATTTCCTTCTTTCCTTCCTTAATTTAACCTCACCATTTGTAAGTACTTTTAAGTACCACAACGCCTCCCGGAGAATATTATTAAACTTAGGATCACATGCGTATTTTTTGACCAAACAAAGACATGGAGGACCTTCCCGCATAATTGATAAGCTCAATGCCAGAGCCACCTCCGAGACAACACTAATATTTAAGACACATTATTCGTTCATATATTCATACCAAAAGGCGAATGTGATTGATGGTTATGAAGACCAGATGTTGTTTGGGAACTATTTGGGCCTTAAAAGTTTCAAATCTTTGCCTTACAGGTGAAAAAAAGCCTTCACCCAGAAAGCTAGTCCCAACATTATATCAAACCTAGTCCGCTGGGTCTGAGGTAACGACGATATCTCATAACCTAACTGTGGATTGTATAATGTTTTCTTTTAATAATATTTCGCTTGTATTGAGTGGCGGTTAGAAGTTAGCAATTTTTTAAATTATTTTATTTACCCTCATTTTATGGATGGAGTTAAAATAGGTAATATGCCTAGTCTTCTTCTTCATCTTCTTCTATAGGTACTGCAATCCTCTACTTGAAGGTTTTTGTCCTTCTCAACAAGATATCTCCTTCCGTCATTATCTTGTCGAGATTTTTAACAATTTTGCTTCCACGGAGCTAGATAGCTGCCTTCCCCTAACCTGGAAGACCAGATATATTTTGATCGAGGTTGCCTTCAACTAGCCTATATAGAATGAACTACAAATGGACGGCAGCAGTTTAGGGCTCTTCTTCCGCCTTTCCCGCCATTGAGATACAAGATCTTCTTCCGCCACTGATGCCGTTGAAAGTCCTCTTCTGAATTGCTTCTTAGTCTGGTCTTTTTTAGTCTGTCCAGCAAGAGAATCCCTGTCAGTAGCAATGCTACCGTTGGCATGAATACATTCAACCAGCCACACCAACTACGAGGTCATGCAATCCCTAGGACTGTTATACGTAATAGTATTTTATTTAAAGACACTCTTTTATAGCTAAGGACGTTAGTGTCACAATTCGAAGCTCCATGTGAAGAGTTAGAACATTTTACGCAGAGGACTCTTATTAGGTTATTTTACGTGGCGTAAATCGACAACACTGGACTCACAGCTTTACTTCCTTTTGCGAAGTAAGCCATAGTCTATTTATGATTTTACGCCCTGACAAATTGCATCGACTTCAGCTGTATTTCAATACGCGAATCTCGGAACCGGAGGCGTGTATTGATAACCACTAGTACACCCAAACCCACGAATTGAGTTGTCTCATAGTGCAGTATATATATCAGAAAAAGGTAAGTTCATATTAAATTCATGGGAAAGAAAAATACTAAGGAAGATATATGGAGCAGTACAGGAACAAGACATATGGAGAATTAGAACGAACTAGAAATTGAAAGTATTATATAGGAATATATAGGAATGTCTGGTATGACATATTAGAAGAAAGAGACTGGAATGGATAGGACGTGTGTTGCGAATGGAGCGGGACGAAGTGGAAGAATTATTTTAGTAGGGAAACTAGAAAGAAAAGAAAGATTGGAAGACAGAAAATAAGATGGTTGGATAAGGTTGAGGAAGACTTAAGACAACTCAAGATTAAAAGATGGAGACAGAAAGCTATAATAGAGAAGAATGGGCAGATGTTATAAAGGAGGCCAAGATTCGATGACCATAGAGCCAAGGGAAGAAGGTGAAGATAGTGTAGTATAATGTATTCGGCGTACCATGTGAAATTAAAAAAAAAAACTGCTTCCCTTCCCTTCAGGAATCTAAACCAATACGCCAGAGAGGAAGGTAGGGACTCTACTAACTACGTCATAGTAGTAGTAGTCCTGGTCACTTCACTGGGAAGCATAGGGCTTTGATAAAAGCTCGCCAATGCACTCTGTCGTTTGGCAATGCCTTAATTTCATTCCAACTCATCCCTGTCTGTTCAGATTCATCCCTGATGGTATTACTCCATGTTACCCTAGGTCTTCCTCTTCGCCTTCTCAATCCTTGGGAGTTCCAATCAAATGAAATTGTTGTGATTTTATAATTCTCTCTCCTTAACACATGACCAACCCATTTTAATTTTCTAAATGTGATTTATTTATAAATTTCATTTTGATTTCTTCTTCTCTAACTTTGTAACTACGTCAATGCAGCAAACAAATTTCTACATACTGTATTTACATTCTTATCCTAATAGGCCTACTATTCCATCAGTATATCAACTATTCTTCTTCCTCATGAAGTGTTGGCAATACGGTGGTTTTCTCACTAATTTTGTTTATTTGTTTTCTTTTAATCCTCTTCTATGGATAAACAGAGTTGGCAGTGAGAAATATACTTTTTTTTATATTTACGTTAGTATAGAGCAGGATAACTTCTAGTGAAATAAGATTCATGAGATATGCACCAGAGTACACCAAGTAGGATCACAAACGTAATGATAATCTCTTGAAGGAACTACGTTTAGAACCAGTCATTAAGTACATACATGAATACCAGAACAACTGGATGGTTCATTTTCGACGAATGAGTTCAAACAGAGTTCCCAAAACCATGCGTCGTTATTATCTACATGAAGAGATCTCTGCACCGTCCAAGGAAGCGCTGGGTACAAAATCCATCAGTGAGATTGTAACAGGACTATAGGCCTAAGACTTGTACGGATGAAGAAGAAAAAGAAGACATTAATATTCAATATATGTTAAAATTTATATATTTAAAAATTTAAATAAATTATTGTTGTATTGTTGCTTAGATCAGTTGATATGTACTATAATAACACAATTCATAATTTGTTGACATGTCTGAAGAAGGTACAGTATACCGAAACAGCTGTCACTGAATTATATCTTAATAAATATGAAAATCAAATAAAACTAAGTTTTATTTTTATTTAATTAATTGAAATTTATTGATTAAGGAAAACCCTCTTATGTCAGAATTGTGAAGAAATTTATTAAAAACCTGACAGGAAGTAAATTAGTAAAGGATCTCCCTTAGGAAAGAGAATAGATAAGAAATACAAGCTAGTGCAAGTAGAATTTGGATTCGCCAAGGTCCTAAAGTACAGTGACCCATTACCTTATATAGTCTTAGCTTGGGCGAACACGCCTTAATGATTAGAAGGTAGAAGCAGATATAAATATCAGCCTCTGAGGACGATTGGACGTTACTGAATTTCATGTTTTGTATGAGACACTGCATAAACTGCTTGAGTAATAAACTTATATTTGTTATTTTTTTTTACTCAATGGAATTAGATTATTCTTCGAACTTCATGGCCATCGATCTTCAGATCCTAGACGTCAACCACTGATTTACCATCACCACTTACCTTATTTATAGACTCAATTACCTAATTACCTGCACTAATTACCTTATTCATCACTAACAATTATCTGATCCACACAATCAATTATTAAACCAATCAACTTTAATCCCTTACAACCAACCCGCAATTACATAACATGACAAGAACAACCTAATAGTAATAACTATAATTCTTGGGAATTTGCCAGAAGATACAGTAATTATTCTATACGAATGTAAAGGTGATGGAATTACAGATTTAGGCTTTTAAATGACTTATGCAATGGGCTAGTGGTTATGTCTAGAGGGTAGAGGGTTCAAACTCGGCCGGCATCAATGGATTTTTAGGATGAAAAATCCAAGGGACAAGTCTTATGGGAGGAACTTCAAGTCATGGATCACGAATCTGAAGATTTTTATGCTCGTAAAAGAACCTCAAACCAGAAAAAAGAGGCCTCTGGGTAAAATTTAACCTACTTTCCTTCATCCAAATGATACCTTGGTTTCCTACTAGACGTCCCTTTAGGCGACATGCTGATCACATGTCACTCACTTATGTGGTGATATGAGTGTAACTAAATGAGATTAATCAAGAAGACCTAAAAGGGGAGACCAGGGCCCGACTTGATCTGTAGGAATCATTGATTGTTTTTAAACTACGTTATGTATTAAATTTAATCAACATACTGTATGTGTTATATAATTAAATGGAAAGTTTAAAAAAAATTAATCTAGTGGGTTTTATGATAGGGTAAAGATATATATTTTTCGTGACAGATGCTATTTAGTGATATTTTATTTAAAAATAAATAACAATTATAATATTCTTTCAGTGTCATTTATTTGGTGTAATAATAATAATAATAATAATAATAATAATAATAATAATAATAATAATAATAATAATATTTATTTAAGCTGACAGCGTTAAGGTCATAAGGCCTTCCTTTCCACTCAACCAGCCAATCATAGATTGATAAAACGATTAAACAGTTATAACAATTCAAAAATATTATTAAAATGCAGACTAAACAAAGCACACTGCAGATGTGGTCTAATATTAGCTAAGAGTAACAAAACATGGAATAAAATAGAGTAAGAAAAGCTATCTAGCTGAATATTTATAGGTATGTACAACACAACATGCTGAATATAGTTGTTACGCAGGTAATATTTTCATTGTGTGGAACCTAAGATTTCAGTTAATTTGGAATTACTTTGGTTTGTTTAGGAAGAGGAAATGGTGCTTCTTAATGCTCGCTAGATGTGAATTACATAAATATTAGTCATTTCTTTATGACAATAAAAAATTACGACTAAGTAAACATATCAAGAAATAAACTTTACCCTATATTGGTTTTTTTACACTGTTCTTCCTTTTTGTTTTATCTTTGTTAACCTTTTTATCTTATTCACACATACAAACACAAGACAGGACACACACCAAGACCCAAGGTGGAGATTCAAAATCCCCTACCCCGCCGGGAATCGAACCCGGGTCGCCGGAGTGGAATGTAGGGACTCTATTGACTTCGCCACGGCGATGGACCTTCTTTTTTTTTCCTTTCGTTTACACTGTTTTCCTTCTTGATTTACCTTTTTGATAACTTTCTGTTATTCTCACACATAGACACAAGGACAAGACACACACCCAGACCCATGAATGATAAGATATCAAGTGAATTTCCGCAAATTGGTGAAGGCCTTTGTGACATAAATCTTACATTTAAGAAGAATGTAAATTTAAAACATATGAAGGTCCTAAGGAACGGAATAACTGAACTGTAAGTAAGTCTGTTAGTTATAATAATATACCTAATATTACAGAAACAATCTCCATGCCTCAATTAAATGAAAAACAAGATGACTATAATATATCACAAGATGATATTACTATACAGAGACTTCTTTATGATGATGATGATGATGAGAATCCAAACTGCTAACAAGTTCGTAAAAAAAAAGAAAGTATAATGAAATCAGCAAGCCTCCTCAAAATATTCCATCAATAAATGTAATAATCCTTATGATACACTTATGGATGATACTGAGAATGCAGACAACATAAATTCATCTCAATCAACAAAACCATACGGAAAAATTAACGTAAAAATAGTTAAAGGCGATACGAAGTTCGCCGGGCCATCTAGTACTATGTAATGTAGCGCATCGCCATAGAATGTATTGAAAACATACACCTTTACATTATACAAGGGCCTAACTATTATCCCAACATAGATTATTTGTTATCCTGCTGACATATAGGCGCGCCGTCTGGTCGCGTGACTTAAACACACTTAATCTTTCATTTTTAAACACAGTTTTGAAATGTTCAACTTTTTATCACATACTCTAGTCTGCACATACATTTTCATTGTAGCAAAATTTTATTCATTTTTATTTTTATAAAGAAAATTCTTAAGGAATAGTATTTTATCATAATTTCCTTACTAAAGGAAGATCTTTTAAACTTATTAGCTAAACTATTATGGAGTATCTGGCTATACGCCAGTGTTTCTGTGTTCGTCTCACATCCCTAACAATGCTGTTACCCGCCTTTCTCAATTGTTTTGAGTATTATACGTCCATGGCCACCTCGTATGTCACAAAGAAGCTTCCCCTTCTTCAGATTTACGAAGGAAGAAAACTGTAACAATTACACTGAGCAACAAAAAATAAACTTTTTTTTTTGTCTCAGAAAGAAAAATATGTGATTCTGATAGTATTATTTCTCCTGAATTCAAATATGATATCGGGTTTTCTCCATCACGTGAGGTTTTCAAGAGACAGGAATTTTAATTTCAAATACTTTAATATTTTCTACATTTGTAACTATATAATATTCGAACATTCGGACTCACCTAGAAAGTCAGAAATGACGATTTTCTGCTATATTTCGCCTGTGGAGCATCCCTCTTGATGTTCCAACAATAATCGGCCAGCATATTAGGATTCCATTTGCCTTGATATATCTTTTCCATAGCTGAAACCATTTGAGTTATCTCATTTGGTTTTATTCTACAATGGACAAATGGACGAAAAAACGTTTATTAAAAAATAATTATTTAAATCCATTAATGGAAATTGAAATAAAAAACTGTGGGTGATGGAGAAATTCCAAATACATATTTGAAAACACGATTAAAAAACTGCATTAAGTGCAACTATTGGTACTCATGAAACAAAAATCATGTTGACCAGTGTTATTTACGGTCTTATTTTTGTAATCGTAAAACACGGTTTTGTATTTCTTTTGTTCATTGGATTATTTTATTAATGGTTTTAACAAGAATTCTCTTTCAATATGGACTTAATCTGACAGATCCGCAGGTAATATTTCAACAGTCTCTATTTTATTTATTCATTTTTTAAAACAGGTATCCATTTTTATTGCCCTGTATTTTACCACTTTTCTCATTTGTTTTTATTTCTCATTACATTTACAAAATACCGAATTCCTCTAAAGATTTTATTAAAAAATATTACATTTATTGGTATTTTATTTGCTCAATTTGGATATATGCTATACGTTATATAATTACAATTAAAGTAAATAAATATTTATAGTTATCAAACTGTTTGTGTTATTATTATTATTATTATTATTATTATTATTATTATTATTATTATTATTATTATTATTATTATTATTATTATTATTATTATTATTATTATTATTATTATTATTATTATTATTATTATTATTATTATTATTATTAGAGATAGATAGAATACAAAAAATGGGGATTACAGATAAATTGTAATAAAACAGAATATCTTTCATTAGATACTACAGATGAACTAAAATGTAATTCAGGAAGAATACGTAATGTTAAAAATGTTTAATATTTAGGATCTATTTTAGAAAAAACGAGAATTCACCTACAGAAATTGAAAGAAGAATAACTGATGGAAAAAGAATCATTGATATGTTGAACTCAGTGATTTGGAATATAAATATAATATACAGAACGAAGAAAACTATATTTCAAGTGCCATAACAAAGCATTTTATTATATGGGTCCGAAACCTGGACAGTAAGTAGAAAACAAGCCAACAAGCTGTTAGCAGTAATATTTGGGGACGATGGACAAGAATTTCAAGAAGAGATAATGTCAGAAGCAGCACAATAAAGGAAATTATACAAGTTGAAAAAAATATATATATTAGAAAAAATAGAAGAAAAACGTTTGGAATGATATGGACACCTCATAAGAATGGAAGAAGAGAGAATACCAAAGAAGATCCTTAATTGGAATGCTAATGGAAGAAGTGGAAGGTGCAGACCTAGAGAACGTTGAATACATGGAGTGAAGAGAAATATGGAAGCTAGAGATTTGAGGGAAGAAGATACTTTAGACAGGAACCTTTGGCGACAAATCACTTTGGGTTGAAGGAGAAACACTGTATTGTGGAATATTCCTAAAAAAATATATTATTAGTATTATTATTATTATTAATTACATAAAAGGTAAAATTATCCCACTACAGGTCTTAGGAGGCCATTGGGATAGTAGGAGGTTAAGGCTCCCACCTTTCTGAACTATCGGCACGATATGTCAACCGAGTTGTCAGCCTTGTGTTACGGCCTCCTTGTCTCCTAGAACATCCATCTGGTTCTCATTTCCGTTTGAGGTTAATCGACCTCAGGGCAAAGATAACGTCAAAAGTTTAGGTCAGTTTAAATAAGGAATATATTACTATTATTAAATTATCATTATTCGGAATTATACAGCCTATCAACGGGATTGGTGTCAGTCACGAGCCATCCATTTTTCCATTATTCTCACATTCATTGATATTTTCATTTGGCATTCCCTGTGTATGGGGGCACGCCGTAGCGTAGTGGTTAAGGCACTGCGCTACAAGTCGGAAGATCGAGGGTTCAAGTCCCGGTGGGGTCAGGATTTTTAAACTGACCAAAACCTTCTGGCGGCACTATGGCCCTGGGGTCGACTCAGCCTCTAACGGAAATGAGTACCAGATGTTTGTTCTGGGGGTAAAGCGGCCGTCACGCAGGGCTGACAACCCGGCTGACACCAAGTGCCGATTGTCTAGAAAAAGTGGGAGCCTTAACCTCCTACTACCCCAAGGGCCTCCCGAGGCCTGTAGTGGGATTACTTTACTTTATTCCCTGTGTATATATATATATATATATATATATATATATATATTGTCACGGGTTCGAATCCCGGTCGGGACAGGCTTCACCTGTAAGAAAAATGTCAGGAAGCTTAGGGCCCAACGGTCCCCGAAAATCATCCGGCCATCATCATCCTTCACCGGTGTGGAAAACAACGGGAAGCCACCACACCTATAATTCCCTAGTACTCGTAAAGCTGCAAAGCATAGCATGAAAATGCTATGATTACAGTGAAAGACCTGCCCTCGGGCAGAATTACTATGGATAGATGGATATATATTTTTTTCTTCCTCTTCTCCTGATTTTTAACATTCGTTTTCTTCCATTTTTAAGAAGACGTCTAAATAATCCCATCTATATTTTTTTTTTTTTTCAGTGAGGACTACTTTTGATTCTTCAGCTTCAGATATTATTTTCAAATTCATCTTTATTTTGCATTAAAATGTTGTTTACATATTGGCATTTCTAAGAAATCATAATTTGTTGTTTTTAAAATTAAGATTCTACTGCTATTGTATGGAAGTGAATGTCGGATCTTAACATCAAATCAGTTAAGACAAACTGAATCATCCGAAAAGAGATATCTCCGATTTGTATCTGGTTATAAATAACTAAACCACAAAACATATGTAACAAAGAAGAATTAAATGTAGAATCATTTACATCTATAGTTACAAAAATACAGAACAGTCTGGAGAAAACACATTCAACGAATGCCAGACTTGAGGAAATCGAAAGCTACCCAAAGCTATAATCCTAAAGGAAAAATAAATTTAGACCGACCATTGAACAGATGGCGTGAACCACTACTTTGAACGGAACAGGCCAGAATACCTAATCCTTGAGGTCGATGATGATGAAGATTATTTGTATTTCAAGTCTAAAAGAATTGTGTTTTGCACTTCCCCAAGGAACCCGTAAAACCTGTAGTGTGATCATTATACTTATACTTACTTACTTACTCACTGGCACTATCGAACCCGTAGGTTCATGGCCGCGCGGACATAAGCTCTCCATACATCCCTATCCTGAACTAATGTTTTCCAATCATTCCCTGTATAATCTACTTCCCTCAAATCATAGTTAATGTTATTCTCCCACCTCATTGTTGGTCTACTAACTGGGCGTTTTCCCTCTGGCTTTCCTATAAGAAGCTTCCATGCAAGTCTTTCATTCCCCATACATGCAACATGTCCTGCCCATCGCAGTCTACGAGACTTAACTGTTCTTATTATATCTGGCTTCCTATAAAGACCATGTAGTTCATTGTTATGTAGTCTTCTCCATTCACCTGTCTGTTCATCTCTCTTTGGTCCAAAAATTTTCCTAAGTACTTTATTCTCAAATACTTGTAATCTCCTTTCCTCCCTTAATGTAAGAGTCCATGTTTCGCACCCATATAATATAACTGGTAGAATAATAGTTTTATATATTTTCAGTTTAACGTTTTTTAAAAGGAGTTGGGGTGATCATTTTACCTTTGAATTTATCGTTTAAAGAGAGGAGGAGGAGGAAAAATCCAGAATGTAGGATGTCAAATGTTTAGAGTAACGTGCTATTTTTCATAGTAAAATCCGTAGCTATGAGTTCTGAAACAAATATTTTTAGCTAAAAGGAATAAAGGAGAAGCCAGAGAGAGCTGAGAGTCATGAATCATTCATATTACTGTCAGATTGTGGCTTGAATCCTTGCATCTCTAATCCGCTTGAACACTTAATGTGCAGGTGATCCCAACTCTTCCGACAATTTGTCATGCTACATTTCTAGAAAGAAACACATTTTACACATACGTGTTTTTATAAAATACCATCTAACATATTGTGCTCAATATAAATTTTTGTTCAGCAAAACTTATCATAAGTAATGCCAGGAGTGATTTCCAATTTATCAAGACTACTTAACTCATACCACAAATGCTAGTCAATGGCCAATCACGTTTCAATGAATTTTGTTTTACAACCAATTAAGTCGTGTTTCACCTCGCTCTTTATCGATTTCTCTTTATCAGCTCCTGCTTTTGTCTTAAAGAAAGCTCCTCCTTTTTAATGTTCTGAACAGGTCAAAACATTATTTTTCTCCAACAAATACATTGAAAATAGCAAATAATGAAAAGATTCCTTGATTTTACTGAGTTGTTTATTAAAAAAATAAATGAATCGCCCGTAATGTTGATTATGATATATAGTTTGATGTGTTTCATTATTTCTCCACTTGGGTGCACTCTTACAATATTGCGATCTTATTTGGCAATAAATAATATGATCAAGCAGCAGTGAATGAACATAACCTCACATTTCTGATTTGTTTTCAAACATCGCTGTTTACATTAAATAAGTTATATACATATTTTTAAATAACTATAGTTACACAATTATTTGTGAGTAAACAGCTTAATTTTATTCGTTAAATAGTCCTAACAAATGCCACTCTTGATTTCCAAATTCTCTAGATAAATTCACTCCTCACTTCGTGAGTCGCGAATTTATCGATAATTTGGAAATCACTCCTGGCATTACTTATGAGAATTTGGAAATCAAGAGTGGCATTTGTTAGGACTATTTAACGAATAAAATTAAGCTGTTTACTCACAAATCATTATTTAACTATAGTTATTTTTAAATATTTATATATTTAATGTAAACGGCGATGTTTGAAAACAAATGAAAAACGATTGGTACGCTTCATTTGCTTCTTTTGTACATCACTGCAACCAGATCCATAATATTATTTATTGCCAAAGGATCGCAAAGTTGTAAGAATGCACCCTAGTGGAGAAATGTATAACCAAAGTTATAGGTATTAATTAATTTCTGATGCCCTATGATGTAAATATATCAATTATATTTTCTGCAACGTCATTGCCTGGAAAATAATTCGTTTAAGAAAGTGCAAACAGTGTTTTTTTGTGGTATAATCAATTATTACAAATGTTTTTATATTATCTCTTGTATGCGCTTTTTGCTGATATTCATGCACTATGTATACAATCTGACACTGCAAAATAATGCTATGGCCTATTCAGAATGTTAAAAAGGAGGTGCTTTCTTTATTATGATACACTTTAGTTGGTAAATTCTAGGCGAAACACGACTGTGATTGGTTGTAAATAAAAAATCATTGAAATGTGATTGGTCATTGACTCCCATTTGGGGCATGAGTTAAATAGTCAATATAAATTCTTGTTCAGCAATACTTATCATCAACACTATTAATGTTTCACAGCTAAAAGTGAGCCCAATTTCCCTCAAAACTGATATCCAGACCTTTCTATTTCTGCCAAACTACCACCAAATTCCGATCCCCAGTCATTTTACAACTGCTCACCGCTGTGGTCTCGGAATAGTGTCGCTAATCGTACGCAGCGGGCCCGGGTTCGATCCCTGTCGGGACAAATTTCCTGGGTGATTTTTTTTGGAGTTTTTCCTCACCTGTAAGACAAATTTCAGGACACTTTAAAGGCCCCAAACGGTCCCCGATCATCATCTGGACATCATAATCGTCATTATTTTCGCCATGTTTAGTATGAATGTGTGCGAATGGTGTGTTTCGCCTTAATGTTGTGTTGTATCGGAGGAGGCCCTAACATTGAGCTGATCACTCATTCGGGGAAGTAGGCCTACTCCATGCCATATATATATATATATATATATATTACATAACAAAAATGTAACAGAATTACTATATTTTGAGTCGTGTAATGCATAGAGAAGGCCATAAAACCCAGTAAAGTAAAGTAAAGTAACCCAGTAGAGAGAATAATTTATATAGGTATATAATAATAATAATAATAATAATAATAATAATAATAATAATAGCTTTATTTTACCTGGCAGAGTTAAGGCCTTAAGGCCTTGTCTGCCACTCAACCAGGTTTTAAAAAATACAAAAAAAAGTCTTACATCTAAACTACAATAAACATAAACGATTACTTGTTATAAATAAAATACAAATATTATTTATAATTTATTTTGATTTACTCTAGATGTAACGAATTAAATATATATGTACAAAATGTATAAAAAAAACGAGAAAAAAATTATTAATGACATAGTATAAATTTATGCAGGCCGAATTCTTATACGTACATAAAAACACGAATTTGATGGTCAGATTGTGGTAGGAGATTATTTGGGTCTTAAATATTCCCGAAATCTATCTTATAGGAAAAGCCGCGAAAACACCTCATTCAAGAAATTTGTCCGACCGGAAATTGAAGCTGGATCCGCTGCATCTAATGCAATGATGTTACACCTAGGTCACAGTGGTGAATACTTACTTTTAAATTAAACATTAAACATTTAACTAAAATTAACATTCACTAAATTATTCGATTGTCAGCTGTCGTTCCCCTCATATGTCACGATTAGCTCACGACGTGACACTTCCGTGACAGATACATGTTTTCTTTAGAATATAAATTCGGAAATGCAGCGGAAATATACGAATGGAACTAATTTCCTGAACGTCGGTTTTCACTTCATATTGTTATACTTTCTATGATTTTTGTGAAAAAGTCTGTTGGATATAGGAAAACTGATCGCACTTTACAACAAAAAAGAATTTACAACATTGTAGATAAGGGGCGGAGACTACTTCAAAGAATCCATGCCAAAGGCTCAAACACAGGGACATGATCCTAGGAACATGAAATGTTAGGAGTTTATACAATAGCGGGGCGCTAGAGGTATTAACGCGGGAATTAGACATTAACCATGATTTGAGGGAAGTAGATTATACAGGGAATGATTGAAAAACATAAGCTCAGAAAAGGGATGTATGGAGAGCTTATGTACGCACGGCCATGAACCTACGGGTTCGATAGTGTCAGTGAGTTAGTTAGTTCGGTAGTTAATAGATAAATGTAGGAGTTGCAGTATCGATGTTAAACTGTTTCTATTGAATGTCATACGAATGCTATTAAATATAACTCCATCCATAGTAATTCTGCCCGAGGGCAGGTTCTTCACTGCAATCATAGCATTTTCATGCTATGCTTTGCAGCTTTACTAGGGAATTGTAGGTGTGGTAGCTTCCCGTTGCTTTCCACACCGGTGAAGGATGATGATGATGATGATGGCCATATGATTTCGGGGACCGTTTGGGCCTTAAAGTTTTCCTGACATTTGTCTTACAGGTGAGGATAAACCCCGATAGTAACCTCACCCAGAAAAACTGTCCCGACCGGGGATCCCGGGCCCGCTGATTAATATAACTAAAGTTAAAAAATTCTACCTGAACCGGGATTTGAACTCAAGCTATCAAGCTTTACGCGCTGGTGCATTAATCATCGTGCTACTTAGCAGGAACAGGCGCCATTTTTTTTTTCTCTATTTGAATTCTCCATGTATCCCTTCCTACAGGCGAAATTGTATTCACATTACAACAGGCTCGCTTCTAATAAGAATATATTAAGATGAGATTTATTCCGTTCTACGTATATCAGCGGATTGTGTCTAAGTAGCACCAACGCGTAAATCTGGAGATCTTGGATTCAAATCACGGTTTAGAAAGAACATTTTCTCTTTAGTTGTACTAAATATTGAATGTGAACAAAAAGCTTGGGTAGCCTACATTAATTCCAATATTATGTTCGACTAATACACTGGTCATATACAAAGGCTCTCAACAGACCGAACACCAACAAAGGTGCTTATAGCATGTTTTATGGGGAATAGACGGGTTGGAAGACCGAAAAAACGATGGGAGGATGGTATTAAGGAAGATGCTTGCAAACCTACTTAAGTGTCGCAACTGGAGGCTTGCTGCGCAAAATAGAAATGATTGGAGGCAGAAGTTAAGGGAGACCAAAGCTCGAATTTGAGCCAATCAGCCATTGGATGGATGGATTACACTGGTCAACAGTGGTTTTGTTGCCCTTGATATAAGATTAATTTCGGATATATTTATGCTCACAATTTATGAAACTATCAATGATTTTGGAAGACTTGCTCTGGTTTTTTTCAAATCTTTATTTTCATTTTACACTACAAAAATCCGAAAATATGAAAAAAAAAAAAAAAAAAAAGATATATTTAGGTATAATGTCAATTGTTTTTTAATTAGTATGCACGGACATAATTGAAAGACAAATGTCGAAAGCCTATGTTATACTTCAGTGAAGCGCCTTTTATAAGATCTTCTTCTATAATTTTTTAGAGCACATTCAGCACTTTCATGAATATATTCGTAAACTGTGCACTTGAAAAAATAAATTCGCAGATATATCCAGGGCAACATTTTTTTTTGTAGAGCTGTGTTATTGGTTACTACATTATATAGTTCTTTATCAGTGTCTGACTTTCTATTATCTTTTATATAAGTGACCACTAAATGACATAATCCATTACTATACAGCCATTTTTATTATTTTAATCGCCTCTACGATATAACGGTTACCATCACTGTCTAGTATCCAAGGGATTCCGAGTTCGTTTCCCGACCATATATTATTGTATTTGTGTATAGATTCTGTATTGCTCCCTGCACTGTTTTATGTATTTAGAGTAAATAGTTCAGTCGGAATTGGCCCTACGGAGATATTTTACCAGATATTTATGTTTTAATAGACTCTTTAACCATGATTTGAGAAAGGTTAATTATACAGGAAATAATTGCAAAATATTAGTTCAGAATGGGATGTATAGAGAGCATATGTCCGCGTGGCCATGATTCCGGGTTCGATAGTTCCAGTGAATTAACTATTCCCTACAATAAAACGCTAAATTCGATATTACAGATTAATAAGGAATAAGTAACCTACATTAAAACTGGTTTCCCCGAATGTGTAGTTACACGTGTTCGGAGAACGGTATTCATTTATTTATTAAAGGTTAAGTAGGTCTATATTATTTACTTAAACTAGATGAGACTTAGGGCCGAAATGATTGTTGTACTGAATAATATTATGCTATTAACGTATGAGAAATGAGATACAATTAATAGCACTATATAATAATAATAATAATAATAATAATAATAATAATAATAATAATAATAATCCATCCATAGTAATTCTGCCCGAAGGCAGGTCCTTCACTGCAATCATAGCATTTTCATGCTATGCTTGCAGCTTTACTAGGGAATTGTGTAGGTGTGGTAGCTTCCCGTTGCTTTCCACACCGGTGAAGGATGATGATGATAATGATAATGGTAAGGATGATAATGATAAGGATGATGGCCATATGATTTCGGGGACCGTTTGGGCGTTAAAGTTTTCCTGACATTTGTCTTACAGGTGAGGAAAAACCCCGATAAAAACCTCACCCAGAAAAACTGCCCCGACCGGGGATCGAACCCGGGCCCGCTGTGTGACAAGGCAGCACGCTACCTCGAGACCACAGCGGTGGACATAATAATAATAATAATAATAATAATAATAATAATAATAATAATAATAATAATAATAATGTATAGATTATTTATTTATATACAGAATTTTAATGTTTACACATCTTTCTGTGCCTAAAGTTTTATTTTTCTTCTCCACTCGTCTCCCTCCATCCAATCCATGTCCTCCAGTCCTCTTGCTCTCATTCCAGTTCTTATTTCCTGCATCCACGAGTTTCGAGGTCTTCCTCTCCTCCTTCTTCCAGATGGACACCATTCCAATGTTTTCCTGGGTAACCTTTCTTCTTGCATTCGTCGTACGTGCCCATACCAATTTAATTGCTTATACCGTATATAATCTACTATTGAATAACCAATATTCATTTTTTTCTCTTATGACAGTATTTCTTATTTTGTCTAATTTCGAACATCTTGCTGCTCTCCTCAAGAAATCCACTTCCATCAACATAAGTTTCTGTTCTAAGTTTTTGTTGAATTTCCAAACTTCAGCTCCATATGTGACAGTACTTCTCACTATTGAATTATATATTTGTAACTTATTTTTCCTGGTTACATGTTTGTTCCATAAGACTCCATTCATCATTGCTGTTATTGCTCTACCTTAATTTATACTGTTCTTAATATCGCTTTCTTGTTTATCCTTTTTATCTATTTTTACTCCCAGATACTCAAATTCTTCACATCCTCTAATATACCCCTTTCCATCTTCTAATATCAAATCTTCGGTTTCGGCTCCACATCCCATATAAAATGTTTTTTTCTAAATTTATTTTCAAACCCCAGTTATCGTATTCGTCCAATAATTTTCTGAACATAAACTCCATGTCTTCATATTCTTGAGCAATTATTATCTGGTCATCCGCAAATAACAGTGTATATGTTGTATTTGTTAATCCATCTCCAATTGGTACTCCCATTCCTGAACATTTTTTGCTCCAGTTTGACAGTGATTTATGTATAAATATCTTAAATAATGTTAGTGATATGCTACAACTTTGACGAAGGCCTTTTGTTACTTTAATTTCTTCTGATATATATTTTCCAATTTTAATTTTAGATACTGCAATTTTATACAATTTTTATTGCATTAATAACTGTATCGTTTATGGCCATATCTTCTAATGCTTCCCACATCTTTTGTAAAGGTACAGTGTCATATGCCTTTTCTAAATCCACAAATGTGAATAATAATAATGTATATATTATTTGTATTCTACTGTTATTTAAACGTTTCTAAATAGTTATTTTATTTTCATTTAATATTTAAACATGTTTATAGTTTACTATCTAACTCACAGTTACTATGTGGGAACCCAGACTAAGAAAAGAAAAGTTGGAACACAAAAAAAGCGTAGGAGTGAAGTGTTTTAAGTGTCAGCTAGGAACATTGTGGACTAGAATAGCGCAAGACAGACAAAGATGGAAGCAATCCATAAAAAGTGATAGTCCCAAGGGATTGGCTAACCCAGGGATGTAACGTAAGCCACCCTGCAGTCGCAGGAGGCCCTTGCCCGAAATAGGATGATTATGGGCTAATTCTAATTCTAAAAAAATATAACTCAGGATAATTGAAAATCGTATCATTAAATTGTTTTGATGCTAAATGATTCTGAAGAAAGTTTTGTTATTTTATTACATTTTAATGATTTAAAAGTGTTTTTGTTTTTATGAAGAAACATTAATAACATTGCTAAAAAATAATTCAGAATTTAAAAAAAACACGGACTTCTAAATATAATAATTTAGTTGGATACTCGAAAGATCTGTTTAGACAGCTATTCTATAATTTTTTAATTAATTTCAGAGGCTAGTCAGTCCCTACGGATCGGTAGTTATCATGCTTGATTCTGGTTCGAAGATTCGCGGGTACAACAAACCTGCCCGGTATATCCTTTTATTTATTTATTTATTTATTTATTTATTTATTTATTTAAGGACAAAAACTCGTGAATCCCATGTCCTAGATATACAAAACGATCGCAAGTAATAGAACCCTAGACCTAAAATAAAAAACCCTGAGCAAAATGTATATACCTCTTTCATTTCCAAATTTGAATTGTGTCGCAAATTACTGAAGATATGAGTAAAAGGCTGCACTAGAATGGACCAGATAAGAAACGAGGATATCCGTGAAGAACTCCAGATCTACTCCATAAAAGAAAAGATATTTAACAACAAGATACAGTGGAAAGAACATGTAGAAAGAATGGAAGGATTACCAAATAAAATCTTCCATTATTTTCCAAGAGGAAGAAGAGATGTCTGACGTCCTCGGAAGAGATGGTCTTAGATCTATTAGTGAAGACGGAACAGGCAACTCTTGCCTAAACCAGGAAGTGAAGAAGAAGAAGATTACTGAAGATATTAAAGAGCATCGTTAAATGAAAATATTTAATATTAATGTGCGCTGGTTCGAGTCCTCATGGAAATTGGTTCAGTAAGGGACCGATGTCCCCCAGCACTGTGAGGAATTTAGGTGGCTGCAATAAGTAACACCTCCAGGTTGCGAAAATCAGTTATAATGACTTGGGACCCGTCATGCTGGCCACATATCACCCCTACACCGCACCGCGTGAATTTTATACCATTTATATGATTAACACATTGGAAGTAAAACCAGCACCGGGCGGTAGGCCAAGAGTTTTCTAGGAAACCAATTTAGGTGTTAAATCGCATTCTATAACGTCACAGCGAAAGGTAAAATGTATCGGTACCAAAAAAGTAGTAGTAGTAGTAGTAGTAGTAGCAGTAGTAGTAGTAGTAGTAGTAGTAGTAGTAGTAGTAGTAGTAGTAGTAGGACTTTATTAGACAAAAAGTAAGATATTTACAATATTATTTACAAATATGGATCGCACGGGCAGTAAGCCGTACGTGCTGTTGACAGTCCGTTACAATAAAGTAATAATTGGTAATAGTATAAGGAAAAACAAAAAAAAACAATAACATTACAATTACATAAAGAAAACACACATTACATAATAATACAATAGCATTATACATTAATTATGTATAATTATTAAGAATTAATGGTATTGCACTTTGACATATATTTATTCATGTATGAGTGTTGTTCTTATTTTCCGCGTTTTGTCCAGAAATTTACCCAAGTTTATTTAATTTTCTGGATTTACCAATAACTCGTAGCATGCCAATCTTTCCCGATTTGAATTTAGAAATCTTTCCGGTAATAACTGACGTCTCCAATATTCTAAATCATCACATTTTCCTAATATATGTATCTCATCTTGAAAGTTCCCGCACATTGGACATATTCTCATATCGTGATTGTCGCTAATTTTTAGAAATTTCCAAGCCCCTAAGTCAACGGCCATACTATGTTGAAAATACCGGTTCTCGTCCAAAAAAAAGTAAATAGAATATGTTCTCTACTTTAGATAATTTTAATATACTGTACTTTTATTTATTTCAACTGTTTCAGTTTGAGCCATTAATTCGTACACATGCTGTAGAAAATAAACGATAGTTTTATTCTAAATCTTGATAATTTCTTGTGAGTGATAGTTAATATACTAATATTATTATTGTGAACACGTTTCCGACTCACAATGTACATTTTTTCCTGCCGCCTTATATTAAAATCGTTGCAGCTCTTCGATCCACTGCATTGTAACGGCTGGGGCTCAGTTCCCGGAAGAGAAATTTTAATTCTTTTTGTCTGGAATACAGTATTTTTCCATCTCTTTCCAGTTGTTTAAATCGTGCTTACGTAAATGTTCTTGGAATACATTAGAAGCACATCAATATTTATGCCATTACAAATTGTCAGCGAATCATAACAAGGAAGGAGTCGAACAATTCTGCATGATAAAGAGTGTTCTGAAAAAAAAATCCTACGTCACTCGACAACATACATTTTTTCACACAAAAAAAAATATAATCTAGAATTTACAGAATTAATTTAATATGCAAAATCTAAAATGTTCTATCAGTAATAAGTATACAGGACTACTATTGCATATTGCAGTGCTATTATTTATTATCCGAAATTTATAAACCCTATTTCGCCTAAGTGTTATAGTTTGTATCAAAGTTATATATATATATATATATATATATATATATATATATATATATACATATATATATATATAAAGCTAAATTTTTATGAACCTTATTTTATAAAGATGTTAAAAAGTTTGTATTTATTTTATGTCAAAAGCACTTCCGTAATAGGTGGCTCACTTAAACAGGCGGTGTTATTTAGAAGACAGGTGATTTCAAACCTTTCATTCCAGAACAAAGGGCAATCAAAGATAATATGTTCAACACTTTGGTTGCTAAATACAACAATTAAAACTTGCAGTCTCTCTGATTTTGAATCTCTGGACGTATAAGTCAAATTTTCCATGCCCAGTGATATTTTGTGTTAGTATTAAATATGGTCAGACATAGAAATATATTATATAATGGAAATGGACAGCTAATGACAAATGAGGGAAATTTTGAGGAAGTGGCTGAATTCAAATACCTAGGAGCAATAATCACAAACAGGAATGAGATGCACAAGGAAATTAAGCATAGGCTCAATTCTGGAAATGCTTGCTATTATGCATTATAGAGACTCTTGATGTCCCAACTCCTTTCAAAAAACGTTAAACTGAAAATATATAAAACTATTATTCTACCAGTTATATTATATGGGTGCGAAACATGGACTCTTACTTTAAGGGAGGAAAGGAGATTACAAGTATTTGAGAATAAAGTTCTTAGGAAAATGTTTGGACAAAAGAGAGATGAACAGACAGGTGAATGGAGAAGACTGCGTAACAGTGAATTACATGGTCTTTATAGGAAGCCAGATATAATAAGAACAGTTAAGTCTCGTAGACTGCGATGGGCAGGACCTGTGGCACGAATGGGGAATGAAAGACGTGCATGGAAGCTTCTTGTAGGAAAACCAGAAGGAAAACGCCCAATTGGTAGACCAAGAATGAGGTGGAAGAATAACGTTAATTATGATTTGAGGGAAGTAGATTATACAGGGAATGAATGGAAAGCATTGGCTCAGGATATGGTTGAATGGAGTGCTTATTTCCGCGCGGCCATGAATCTACGGCTTCGAAAGAGCCAGTGAGTTTAGGGTTTAGTTATGAAATTTGGAACAATGTGTTTGTATTCCATTGTCATAAATACTCGGAAAGAACAACTGTCGTGTTAATGTACCTATAGTACTATTGAGCCACAACTTGTTCATCTTGCTATTATGTGTTTTTAATTACGATTTCAGGAAAGAAATGTGACAGAGGTCTTACGCATACTGTGAATTAGAATACTTGGCAATTGCAGTGCTATATTGAGAAAAATTGAAACTTTGTATGGTATTGTTGTAGTTGGTAATCCCGTAAGTTAGTATTGTAGTAGAAGCAGAATATCTGGAATGACAGATCTTGTGAAAAAATAATATTGGCGTTTGAATTAGCTAAATGTAATTCTGTAATATTTGTTCAACATTTTAATAAAACACTAGAAACTCAATCTATGTGTGATACAGAAGTAACGTATCAAAAGAGCTGTGGCATGTGCCGATACAAATAAGTTCCTTCGAGTTTGGAAGGAAAATTAAATCAAAATTTTGCCCTAAACCAAAAGTTACTCTTTGGGAAATTTGGTAAGAAGCAGTCGTCTAATATGTAATTATACAATTTTAAATCAGTGATAGATGAAATAAATAAGGATGGCGTTTCATCGATTGAAATTCTTCAGAGCTTACTTAAGAACAGTACATTTATATATATATATTCCACCGCTGTGGTCTCGAGGTAGCGGCTGCCTTATCACGCAGCGGGCCCGGGTTCGATTCCCGGTCGGGAGAGGCTCCTGTGTGAGGTTTTTTCCAGGGTTTTCCCTCACCTATAAGACAAACGTCAGGAAGCTTAGGGCCCAACGATCCCCGAAAATCATCCGGCCATCATCATCATCCCTCACCGGTGTGGGAAGCAACAGGAAGCTACCACACCTATAATTCCCTAGTAAAGCTGCAAAGCATAGCATGAAAATGTTATGATTGCAGTAAAATACCTGCCCTGGGGCAGAATTACTGTGGATCGATATATATATATATATATATATATATATATATATATATAATATATGACATGAAAAGAATAAATTGGGGGGCCTAGTGAGAGAGGGAGCTATACCACTTTGAGAAGAAATGGAAATAATCAGTGCTATTTACATTAAAATTTATATTTTTCCTTTTGCATAGTTTACATAACAGTAAGTTAAAGAAGAAAGAAGTTACCCCTTTACTGTACAGATAATTTCATAATATAATGCTTTATAAAACCCAATTTATTTCCATTTCTTCTCAAAGTGGCATAGCTTCCTCTCTCACTAGACCCCTCAATTTATTTTTCTTTTCATGTTATATTTGCCTTCATTGCCAAATGTCAAAAATATTGTTATATATATATGACATGAAAAGAATAAAATGGGGGGGTCTAGTGAGAGAGGGAGCTATGTCACTTTGAGAAGAAATGGAAATAATCAGTGCTATTTACATTACAATTTATATTTACATTAATTAATAAATAAATAAATAAATATATATATAGTTTTGAGATTTTTATGTGTAAATCTATAAAAAAATAGATACAAAGACCAAGTTGTTGTGTACTGAAATAATTAATGAGGTCCATGACTGTAAGAAAAATGCATGTCTCAAAGGTTCCAAAGTATAAGTTATTAAACAGAAATTTAAAAGAGTATTCGAAAAAATTATATTTAAAATTTATAAAGTTCTGGAAATATAAGTAAATATAGGAGAAATTGAAATTTTATTTTCTAGTCACTTCCCTTTGATGAAATGTGCAAGACTATCTTCTTGTGATCTTGAACAGTCCTTTTCCCGGCATCCTGCATTGTTCCGAGACAACTGACATCGGTTTGTGTTGGAAAACTTGGAGAAAGTTTTCATTATTCACTGCGAGATTTTTTTAACCCTCCATTGTCTCAACATGATTAGTGAGTGATTTTGTATAATAAATCATTTTTTTAATTAATATACAAACAAAATAATTTTGCATATTCTAATCGTCTTCTTCTTCTTCCTTCCAAGTATTAGGCCATGGCCTGTTACGATCCTACAGAAAAATTTCCCTCCGGCGTTTCATAGGACGGCCCAGAGATCTTCGTCCTCTTGGTATATAATTATAAACAGCTTTGGGGATCCGATTTGAACTCATTTTTCAAGATGGTGTTTCCAATTTAGTTGGTACTGTTTAATATATTCCAAATTTGGCGTAGTCTTCAACTCTTTTAAGATATCGGTGTTCCTTTTCCGATCCCATCTGGTGTAACCCGCTGTTCTGCGCATGAATCTCATTTCACAAGCCGTTATTCTGCTTTCATGTTGTCTTTTTAGTGTCCATGCTTCACTACCATAGGTCAACACTGGTCTAGCCAAAGTGTTATATAAACGTAATCTGGTGTTTCTTTTTTTTGTACAAGGGATGGTTTCATAACTTGATTAATAATTCCCAAACTTTTATTATAACTAGTATTTTTTTCAGGGATATCCTTTTCATCCCAGATAGAGAGATAATATCCAAGATATTTAAATTGATTATATCTTTCTAAAATTTTATTCTGGAGATAGATTTTACTTTGTATGGGGTCCTGTCCAAGAAATGCCATAATGTCAGTTTTGTTAATTGATATTCCGCCATGGCCGGTCCCAAGCACGGATGAGAAATGAGGAGGGGGAGGAGTAACAACCTCGTAAAAAAACCAGGGTTCAGTTGGCTCCGACTGATAGTACTCTGTAAGGGCCCCTAGCCAGGGTTACGGTGAAGACCTCAACGGCAGATTCGGCGCAGAAGGAGTCCTTCATCACGGCGGATCTGGCGGAAGTGGCAACCCTCTAGATGGGGTTAGTACATCCAGAAGCTGAACCTAAAGCTTTGAGGTGGCAGCCCCACCAATGGTCTACTCTGCACAGCGTTGGTACCGCGATCAGAGGAAAACATATTACTCGTATTCTTCACAATGGAAACTCGGACGGACTTAACCAAAGACGACCTAAGCGTAGAATTAAGGTCAAACGATTTGGTATAAAGGATCGGATTAAAGTGGGAACTTGGAATGTCAGAGGACTAAACCCAATAGAAGAACTAATCAGAGCGGAACAGGCAACTCTTGCCTAAACCAGGAAGTGAAGAAGAAGATATTCTAATCATATTTTTCATATTTACTATATAAAAGATAAAATATTTTCTAGTGTTTTATCACATAAAAATTCGTTCCCTACTAATTACTAACTTTATTATTGTCAGTTTTCGTGTATCAACTAATATATTTAATTATCTGGTTTAGTGGAAGACAAGGCAACATAATCTTAACCATTCCCTTCGGGTTTAAATGCTCAATGATTTTTCTCAGAAACCGAATTTAAATTACCTTAAATTATATTGTCTATTTTCAGACATTCAAAACAAACAAAAGATAACGATACTTGATATCACAATAAGTGTGAAGGCAAAAATACATTCCTCTACTATTCATAAATGCTATCAAAAGATTACCCGCCAATTGATGTACAAAATATTGCAAAATATATAATAGAAGAGTTAAGACAGTATACCACGTCTCTTGAGTAGAAGGCCATTTAACTGCCGGCGTGTCTACCTCGTCTTTTGAGGCGAATAGGTTAATTAAATCAAACAGACTGAATAAGTTAATAAAATTGGAGGAATAACACGTTTTTTATTTCTCCTGTACATTTCTAAAAATGGTTTGCGAATTAGGGTGACGTCATATTACATTATGTTTTTTTGCACATAAATGTAGAGTTTTATATCCGGTGAAAATAAATGCTAACGAAGTTGGTTTGCTGTGCTATGTCGGTTCTTGAAAGTGACGCGGTTTCACTGAATTTCACTTTATGTAACTTGGGATTGTACTCTACAAGACAAATGACAAGAATGCTAATTGAGTTTCAAGTTGCTCTTCTTTAAAATTCCTTTTGAATCAGAACAGAGATCAACTTCTTACCTAACAACACTGATTTCAGAGATAAAGTAATTCAATTCATGCAATTATATCACTATATAATACCTCAACGGAACACATCATGAATCTTATAAAATTTAATTATATCACTAATTCAAACACGAGAATTTAGCACTTAAATGTATCTTGAATCAAAACAATTTATTTCCTGACACAGCAAACTATATGAATGTGAAACATGGGCTTTTTGTTTAAAGAAGGAAAGGAGATTACGAGTATTTGAGAATAAAATTCTTAGTAAGATTTTTAGACCAAAGAGAGATGCACAGACGGGTAAATGGAGAAGACTTCATAACAGTGAAGTACATGGTCTTTATACGAAGCCAGATATAATAAGAATAGTTAAGTCTCGTAGACTGCGGTGGGCAGACATGTGGCACGAATGGGGAATGAAAGACGTGCGTGGAAAACAGGACATGTGGCACGAATGGGGAATGAAAGACGTGCGTGGAAGCTTTTTGTAGGAAAGCCAGAGGGACCAAGAATGAGTTGGGAAAATAACATTGAGCAAGATTTGAGGGAAGTAGATCATACTGGGAATGATTGGAAAACATTAGTTCAGGATAGGGATGTATGGAGAGCTTATGTCCACGCGGCCATGAACCTACGGGTTTGATAGTGCCAGTGAGTTACTTAGACACAATAAACTTCTTCTTCTTAATAATAATAAAAGGGAACTGTATATCGAAATCTACCTTCAAATTTTATTGGAATGGTCATCTAGTAAGGATCCTATAAACCAAACCTCAGCAGCGAGTTTCAACTTCCTGAGATCAATACAGTAATATTTTGTAACATTACAGCTCGGCAATATCACTTGGATAACTCATATGTGTTGTCTGTTATCTCCCCCACATACTCCTACCTGTAGCGAGGGCTACCAAATCATAACATTTAAATTCTACTATTTTTTTTAAGTTACAGTTAAAACTCGCAGCTTTTTCTCTCTTAAAACAATAGGGAGATCCTGTCACACAAATGTCAACGTAAGTTTCGATATTAAAACATTGATAGTTTCCTTGTTGGCTCTCTCATCCGAAGTTAACCTTGGCATCCCTCACAACATATCATTGTGCTTATCCTTAGCTCTCGTTTTCTGGTTCTTTAATATCAAAATCGCTATTTCCTTCTAAACCTCATTGCAATTCCAATTCAAATTCTACCCCCACCTTAAAAATAAAACTTTACGAATGCAATTCAAAGCCATTAATCCGCTATAAACTTTTTTTAAAATAATGCACAGTACTAAGAGAATATTTATAAATTACCTTCACTTCTTCCTCGGTCATCCTCTCCATCTTCCTATGTTCTTCTTCTTATTATTATTATTCACGGTTTAGGCTTATTCACTAGCCTGTTCCGGCTCCAAATTGCTGCTGTTTCCATCTTTTCTTTGGTCTTCCCAAACTTCTTCTTCCTCGTGGTGAATAGTTGTATGCTGCTTTTGGTATTCTATTCTCAGTCATCCTTGCCAAGTGTTCTTTCCAGTTTGTTCTGTATTTCTGTATTTTTACAGAAATTCTTGTTCCTATAAGTGTATTTATAGGAATTTGTTTTTTCCTTCTTCTACAAAAATATTGCATATTCTTTATTTTTAGTTTGTATTTCTAACTGAGAAATAAGTGCAATAGAAGCTTTGTTGTTGTGTTTAATTCCTCTACTTTTAGTTGTCTTATTTCTGTGTTATGTTTTTTGTCTGTTCTTTTATCCTGCTATTGCTTCCTAGGTTGCGAAATATCATACACAGCGGAAACAAATATAAATAACAAACTTCCTCTGTCCATTCTTGCATTTAATATCAATTTTGTAATTATTTTATCTTGTTTTTATTATAAAGATTTTTATAACGTATTACTTTATATTGTTTTTTTCTATTTTTTGAATCTTGCTTACATTTTTACACTTTGTTTTCCTTTTTCACACAAACACAAAACACACCCAGATCAAATGTGGAGATTAAAATTTTCCTACCTTCCCAGAAATCGAACCCGGGTCGTCGGAGTGGAAGGTAGTTTCCTACTACGCAACGACATTCATACTATGCGAACAGCCAGCTTAGTCTCATTATCCTGACAAAAACTCACAATATTCTCTCCTTCCAGTAAGTCATCAAATTCCCTTATTTGACCTTACTCTCCAGTGACCATTTTCACGTACTTGACCACATATTCCGTAATTTTACTTTCAAAGATACGAGGATGATGATTTCCGTCTGATGTTTGCATTGCCCATGTGCATGTATTATTTGTAACCAATGGATAAATAAGGGTATTTTATTAAATCAAATATTTATTCTTCAACATAACTTTTATATATCTAACAGATGAAAATATGAAAATTATACTCTGTTTCTCTCATTATTGGTGTTTTATTTAATTTTATATTATGTTTGTTTGTTGTCTATGACGGAGTCGAGTTATGTAAACTCTTTAATATGACACAACAAAGAATTATCTATCTCATCTCTATTTATAGATATAATATCATGTCTAGAATCTTCTATTTCGCTCTAGTCGTGATCATGCTCGCTTCCAAGTTCCAAAATGAGCGATTTCATCCCCGCTGGGGCATATGGATTTTGACAACTGAAAACTTTCTGAAAATGATTTCCTTGTAAGTAAATTAAAGCAATGGATCCTCTGTCGTAGATATGAAATTAAATAATTAATAATAAGGGCAATTTCAATGGAATTCACAAATGTTCGATGTGGGCTCAGTTTGTGCCACGGCAATGTCTAGCGATAATCAATTTCTTGCAAGACGTGTGCCATAATAGGCTGATACGCTGAATTAATCGAGACAACTATCCGTTACCGTAGCTACTGTAAGTTACATGTAAATGGATACATATACTACACCAAAGGAGAGAGAAAAAAAATCAAGATGGGTCGGGTGACCTGGGGGACCATAACATCAAACCAGAACCAGAATTGCAAATCCAGCGTTCTGAAAGATGCACGTTTACGCACGGGTAAACTTTTATTACATACTTTTGTAGTTGCCAATCACAGAAATGTTATATTTTTTGTAGAAATACACCGTGTCCATAAAGTATTTCCAACATTACAACTTCCTACAAGATGAAAACAATAAAAGTTAGAGACGTGGCAGATGCAAGACGAACTTTCAAAGTTTTTATACAGGTATAATCTACGTCAACCAGGAGAAAGCGCATGGTGCCATGAGACACGGTCACAATTTGAGGGAAGTAGCTTATACAAGGAATGATTGGAGAAAAAAATTAGCTTAGAAGAGGCATGTGTGGAGAGCCTTTATCTGCGTGGCCATGAACCTATGGGTTCGATAGAGCCAGTTTTTGTATGAAGTTTTTCTGTAGTGAAAAAACATGGTGTACCTTGCGCACAGAACTACTGTATAGTGAGAGATTGAATATCGCTTAGATGTTTTGCGAGCGACAAGATGTGCACATGTGGAAGTTCACTGCCACTGTTTTACAAAATTTGAGAGTTTGTCTTTCATCTTCTACAAACCTCACAACACTAACATTCATAGTTTTCATCTTATAGGAAGTTGTAATGTTGGAAAGACTTTATGGACACGATGTAATTTATAAACGTTTTGTATTTCCTTGCAGTGCTTCATTCTAAGGATTTAATTTTGGAAATGAGCTGGAAGGATCATCTTTATCTTTTAATATTTTAACTATAACATTTAACTCATGGAAACACCAGAGTTCTAGCTTTATAATATACGGTACTTTCACTTACAACACAACTTGCAGGCCACAGGACCCCATGTCTTCTCTCTTCTTTCGCATTTTAGTTGCACAAAAACAACAGTGTTGGTGTTAAATAATATATTTATTCTTAATATTTTCCATTCTCTTTTTTAAAGACGGTAGTAGAAGACAATATATACAGAGTGTCCCATTCAAACCTCCCCCATTTTAATTAATCATAACTAACAAAGTATGCGGAATTATGAAATGAGGCCGGTATTAAACTAAACAGAAACTCAAAGAATGTTCATTCCATACACTAAAACACCTCTATATGTGCACCATCCTGCTCTAATTTCTTCAATCTTTTCTTCTGAAATACTTGTACGATCACCTCCTGATTCTTTTTTTAACGCTTCCACTCGCCAGAAACTTCTCAAGCCATGCCTTAATAGTCTTCCCATCAGATGCATTTCCTCCATATTCTCTCCGGTAATTTCTTTGCATTGTAATTATTGACTTCGCCCCTTCATATCAGAAAACAGTTTGTGCTAGTTGCTGAGGAGTCGCCATTTTATTTTAAGTCATTATTGTCCGACTGCGACAGATGAATTAACTGCAACAGTGAAAACAAAATTCTTTGAGTTTGTCTTTATTTTAATACCAACCTCATTTAATAATTCCGCATACTTTGAGAGTTATGATTAATTAAAATGTGGGAGGTTTGAATGGGACAGGGTATATTTAAAAAGTCAAAAACAATTTTTCCATCACAGATTGGGCTTTGGAATTTTCTTGAATAAAGTCAAACAGATAGGCGAATGGAGAAAAAAAAAACAGTCCATAACAATGATTTACATGATCTTTAATAGAAAATAAATGTGATCCAAGGATGTGTCAGGAAGGTGGAATAAAAGGGGGACAGGAACACTTCTTGCAGAAAATCCAAAAGGAAAAGGCCAAGTAGATGGCCAAACATGAGGTGAGAGAATAACATTTACCATGATTTAAGAGATGAGAATAATAGGGAGTGAAAAGAAACACGAATGGGGAATGAAAGAGGGAAAAAGAAACTTCTTGCTGAAAATCCAGAGAGAAAAAGTCAAGTAGGCAAGCCAGAAATGAGACGAGAGAATAGCATTAACCATGATTTAAGATAGAAGAATTGTACAGGGAGTGATCGGAAAACAATAGCTCAAAAAAAGTTATGTATGAAGAGATTGAGTCGGCGCTGGCATGGACCTCCAGGTTCGATATAGGTACATAATAGGATATAAATAAATTTACTTTAATACCCATATTTTTATTTTGTCTCTTTCTTATTTATATATCTAAAATTATTAATAAATAGAAATATAATATTGCGTTATTAGCTGATGCTGGACGGAGGTGTAAACGGTCACCAGCCAGAATAGTTTACGTTGAGGAAAACGATACCTGAACAGGTATTAATCTTTAAACTTCCGAAGCACGAGGGAGAAGAGATCCTGGCAGACCAAGAAAGCGATGGAGTATTGAACCGGAACAGGCCTTGAGGCTATACCGTCAAAATGAAGACGATGATGACTTTTATATTCTGAATGAATTTTATATTTGATTGTTATCACAACCGGATTTTATAATGTGTTTTAAAAATTTAGGATGCACAGACATTTTCTTTTATTTCTCTTTTCCTTAGTTTAGCCTCTCCCATTCTAGATACTTTTACATGCTTTATGTCTATCGGGCTTTACATATACACGATCTGTTAGGAGAAGATTTTAACTATGATCACGATCACATACTGTACATACTTTTTTCGATCACACAAGGATATGGAGTGTCTCCCCGAATGAGTGATGAACTCAACACCACCCCGAGACAACATGAACATTTAAGACAAAACACACCAGTCTCTCATAACATTCATATTAAACAAAATAAGTCGGTTCTGGTGGACTAATGATTACCAAGCTCGTCTCTGATTCCGAGATTTGAGGGTTCAAACCCATGCGGGATAGACGGATTTTTAGGGCGTAAAATTCAGAGCATGGATTCTTTCGGAACGAAACTAAAGTCGAGGGTCCCATGTGTAAATTTACGGTATGTAAAAGAACCTCAAGGCTGAAAAAGAGGTCTCTGGTCAACATTTATTGGTTCTATAATGTCCATATTTTATTTGCAACAATAATGACATTGTTTTAAATAATAAAATTTAAATAAACAATATTGAAATAATGAAGATTCTAGTCTATAGTGTTCTGTCCTAGGGAGGTCTTTCACTGCAATCATAGCATTTACATTCTGTTTTGCAGCTTTACTAGGGAATTATAGGTGTGGTAGCTTCCCGTTACTTGTTTTAAATAATGATATTTAAATAATAAATAATGAAATAATGTAAATAATGTTTTTTAATATTTTAATAATTTATTGTTTAATAAGGAGTGATTTTCGAAATAAACAGGATGAAAATCCTACAATTTAAGTTTAAGAAGAAGAATAAGAAGAATATTAATAAAACGTTTAAATATTTATATTAAAAAATATGAAAACTATTGTACTTTAATTTGTATTAATGTTATACTATTACAATCAATATAAATAAATATTTAAAAAATAAAATATTTCCTTTAAATAATGAAAATATATCAGACGAATATATGACAAAATTTTGTCTTGTAAGTAAGGGGGGGGGATTCATTCAGGTAACTTGTTCCAACCTGGAATCAAACCCCGCCCGCTGCGTCTGAGATCAACGTCTTTATTGTGATACCACACCGCAGAACTACACAGAAACTTAATTAACAAAATATTGCTAACGTAGATAGCACGGTCAAAAATGACAAAATTTTAAATATATAGTCTGTTCTTATATTTAGTGTATATAGAATAATAAATGAAGGCTTGATTGGAGTACATCAGTATGCATTCATACGTGCCTTAATAAGTTTTGCCATTGTGAAAAAAGAACATATGCATAAGGGTTTACACAAGACAATCTCAAGGATGTTCACAGACTGCATTAGGACACCTACATGCGCAGAATCACGACAACATGATGTTGTTGGTATAACCTTCAGCATAGAAAAGAATGTCACTGTTGAAAAGGATGAAAATGACAGTCCCTCTAGAATACATTCTCACTTCGGAATATGTCAGTAGAAAATAGACTCCATGTTTACATATAAAGAGACGGATGTTTTTAATATTATTTTTCTCTTATTAACCTTATGTTTTCCTTTTTATTTCATTTTACTTTTTTTTTCTGCAAACATATGAGTACATATATAGACAAAAATAATCACAAAGGGCGTTACTAATGGAAAGTTGTCTATGGCTTAAATGGGTTAACATTAATGATTTCATAACAGACTAGCGTAAATACACAACAAAGTTTAACAAGATGCGATATAAAGAATCTATACTAATAAAAACCCCGAAAAATAGCCTACAATTCAATAATGAGAAGTACTGTCCCATATGGAGCTGAATTAAGGAAATTCAACAATAACTTAGAACAAACATTTTTGTCGATGAAAATGGATTTCTTGAGGAGAGCAACAAGATGTTTAAAATTGGAAAAAAAAAAAAATAAATAAATAAATAAAAACTAAAATCTTGCGAGAAAAAATTAATATTATTTTTTTTGTCTAATGCCACCAGGTTGTTTTTATGGCATTTCTGACTTTCTCCCCTAGTAAAAGTAAAGTGAACCCACTACAGGCCTCAGGTGGCCCTTGGGATAGTAGGAGGTTAAGGCTCCCACTTTTTCTGGACAATCGGCACTTGATGTCAGCCGGGTTGTCAGCCGTGCGTGACGGCCGCCTTTACACCCAGAACTAGCGTCTGGTACTAATTTTCGTTAGAGACTGGGTTGACCCTAGAGTCATAGTGCCGCCAGAGGGTTTGGATCAGTTGAAGAATCCTGATCCCACCGGGAGTCGAACCCTCGACCTTCCGGCTTGTAGCGTAGTGCCTTAACCACTACGCTACGGCGTGCCCCCTTTCTCCCCTAGCATTAGCAGAATTATTATCCATTTCTTAGGTTGGGGCACCTGGAAGGCGGCGTTACGTTACCCCGATGGTATGATGGGTAATAAATGATAATGAAGCACCAGAAGAGTTCTTAACCTAAACTTAATCTAAATTCCAGACCATGGGCAACCCCAGGAATAATTCCCTTTAAGCAAAAATTCCTATGGTTTGACCGGAAATCGAACTCGGGACGTTATGAATAGTAGCCAGGAACGCTGACCACTAGCCCTTGAAGTTGGTCAAATATTAAATATTCAATAGTAGATTATATAAGTCAACTTTTATAAGATTCATGATATGTTCCGCTGAGGTATTATTTAAAATTAAAGTATAAAATTATGGAATATTTACCTGAAAGATCCGTCTCCTCAGCTTTATTACTTATTTAACGAAAGCGCTACAGTTAAATAACTAATAAAGTTGAGGAGACGAACCTTTCAGGTAAATATTCCATAATTTTATACTTTAAGATTATGTAAGATATAAGCAATTAAATTCATATGGGCATGTACGACGAATGCAAGAAGAAAAGTTACCCAGAAAAACAATGGAATGATGCCCACCTGAAAGAAGAATGAAAGGAAGACCTCGAAACTCGATGCAAGAAATAAGAACTGGAATGAGAACAAGAGGACCGGAGGACGTGTAGTGGGTGAATAGAGACGTGTGAAGAAGGAAAATAAAACTTTAGGCTCAGAAATATGTGTAAATATTGAAAATCTGTATAAGAATAAAAATATACTAATGAAAGTATGATAGAATACCGCTGAGGAATTATTCAAAATATTGAAATTATAAAATGAATATCTGTAAGATGCAGTCGTCCTCAACTAAATTGAAACTTTCTTTATCATCGAAAAACTGGGTGTGAGGGGCCTGAATAAGAAATTCGCTTTTGCCAGGGAAAAGTAGCCAATTGGTTGAAAATCCTAACAGTTGCATGCCGTGAAACGATATAACAACACTAGTCACACAATCGCATGTTATTTATTAATCTCTCAATATCAAATTATCATCATATCCGCTTCATGGCTGAATAAGTGTCCAACTTCATATCCTGCAGTTGATGTCCTAATTTCATACTTCACTACTCTGTGATTTTCAATAAATAAACAAACAATAAAAACATAACTATAATCTATTTATTTTTTATTGCACTTTACAAATTGTGATTAGCATCTACATAACGTCCGTCATCGTGATTTGTAGAGTAGTAGTTGGAATTCAATTCAATTTCATACTATAATTCATTTTAGTACTTTACGACTTTACAAAAAGGTCGCAAAATTAAACTTTACAATAGCATTTACTGTAACGGATTGAACTTTCGCCATCATACGGATAAAGTAAAGTATTCCCACTACAGGCCTCAGGAGGCCCTTGGGGTAGTGGAAGGTTAAGGCTCCCACTTTTTCTGGACAATCGGCACTTGATGCCATCCGGGTTTTCAGCCATGCGTGACGGCCGCCTTTATCTCCAGAACAAGCGTATGGTACTCATTTCCGTTTGAAGCTGAGTCGACCCCAGGGCCATAATGCCGCCAGAAGGTTTGGGTCAGTTTAAAAATCCTAACCCCACCGGGACTTGAACCCTCGACCTTCCGGCTTGTAGTGCAGTGCCTTAACCACTACGCTATGGCGTGCCCCCCCCCATCATACGGATAAACCGGTCAAAATTAATCAACATAATGTTTTGCGCGATAGAGCGTTTTGTCGTACTTACAGCAATGGCGACCATGATTGAAAGTTCAACTTCCTACATTTCGGGGTTGCCAACCTGAATATTTACACTATAATAAAATAACTATACTGTAATATCACACATTAAAAACACGCGTGTGGGAAGTAAATTCACTGCCCTCTACGTATACTACATACAATGTATTTTTCTTCTTCTTCCTTTCATGTGATAGACCTAGTGGTCTGTTACGGTCTCAATCCAACGTTTGAAGGATCTGCCCAAAGATTATAATAATAATAATAATAATAATAATAGTAATAATAATAATAATAATAATAATAATAATAATAATAATACTTTATTTATTCTGGCAGAGTTAAGGCCATAAGGCCCTCTCTTCGCATTTCTCAACCAGCACAAAAGCACAGTAAATATTCGACAAATCTAGATATACACTTGTACGAATTATAAACATTTAAAGATCAAATACATGTAGCAATGTAACTGTCATGTACACACAACATTTCATAGGGTAATAACAATCATGATAACGATAATAATAATCATATTAATAATAATAATAATAATAATAATATTATAAATATGATACAAATATACTGGAAACACCAATTAATATATATATATATAATCTTACACTGGATAATAATGAAGTCGATTTGTTAGCAGATATAAATTTATATTTCTTTTAAAAGATGTTCAATGTGTCTCGCAGCCCCTTATTTTTCTGTGGTAGGGAATTCCAGTTGCGAGACATGTAGATGGTATATGACATGGAGTTATGTGATGTCCTATGTTGCGGTATATTAAGTAAGAGACTATGTTGTGATCTTGTGTTTAAGTTATGGTTTGAGGATAGATACTGGAAACGGGATGATAAATAATTGGGAATCGAGGTATGTAGGATCTTAAATAGGAGAATTAGACAGTGAATACAAAAAAATATCCAAAAGGTAGTGTTAATATACATTATACGAAACAAATCACTGCATTTTAAATGAACTGAACTTTATTTGAAACAATATATAAAACAATAAATAATAATAATAATAATAATTTATTTTAGCTGGCAGAGTTAAGGCCATAAGGCCTTCTCTTCCACTCAACCAGCGAATAGTAAAATTATACAAAAATTACGTACATATTACAATTTTAAGATATTATTAAAATACAGACTAAACAAAATACAATGATGATGTAATCTAATACTAGCTAATACTAACAAAAACATAGAATATAATAAAATTAAGATGATATAAAATAAAGTAAGTAGCTTCCTAGATGATTATTAATGGAATGCTCTATATAGTTGTTATGCAGTTAACGTTTTTATTGTGTCGAACTTAAGATAGCAGTTAATTTGGATTTAAATAATGATAGCGATTGACAGTCCCTGACATGACTGGGAAGTGAGTTCCATGCTCTAACCACAGATATTGTGTAAGATTCAGAGTATAGACAGGTCCTGTGTTGTGGTATCAAAAGTAAAGAAGAGTCTTGTGATCTTGTTCCTAAATTGTGATGAGCCGATAAGTTTTGAAAACGTGTTGTTAAATAGTTGTTAAATAAGTTGGTAAATATGTGTGCAGAATTTGGAATAGTAAGGTATGTGAATGTAAAGTTCTTCTGTCATTTAGGCGTAGCCATGATAAGGCCTGAAATGAAGGAGACACGAGGTCATAACGACGGAGATTGAATATAAATCGAATGCACGCATTATGAGCACGCTGTGGTCTGTCAGATAGATCAGTTGTCAGATTAGTCAGAAATATGTCGCAGTAGTCGAAGTGTGGCATTATGAGAGTCTGTACAAGTATTTGTTTTAATTTTGTAGGAAGGAAGTTTTTAAAACTATTTAGGGAGTGAAGAATTGAGAACACTTTCTTGCAGGTGTTATTCACCTGGATTTTCCAGTCTAGGTGTTGGTCCATATAGATACCCAGATTTTTTACTACTGAGCTGTAGGGGATGTTTTTGTCATTTAGGAGAATTGTAGGGATATTTTCGTAATTTATAATGCTTTGGATTCGCCGATGTACTATAATTATGCACTGTGTCTTGTCAGCATTTAGATTAAGTCCATGTTTCTTCGACCATTGGGAAATTGAGTCTATGTCACTATTTAATTTGTCTATAGTGTCATGTACATCGTCAGGATGGGAGTGAATGTAAATTTGCAAATCGTCAGCGTACAGGTGATGTCGACAATAGGTAAGTCTAGTGGATATATCGTTAATGTAGATAGAGAACAGAAGTGGTCCTAACACTGAACATTGTTGGACGCCACCCTTCAGTTATAGCTAGGATGAGGAAAGTTCTGCATTGGATACACATTGCTGGCGACCATGAAGATAGGATCCAAGCCAGTTAACAGCATTGTCCGAAAGATTCAGAGTGCGTAATTTTGATATTAATATGTCAGTGTCAACAGTGTCGAAAGCTTTACTGAAGTCCAAGAGTGTAAATATTGTCATGTGGCCACTGTCCATTGCTTCACGCGCATCTTCGGTAACTAAGAAGTGCGGTTGCCGTACTATGGCCTGTCCTAAAACCTGATTGGTGTGGGTCGAGTATGTTATGAGTGTTAAGGTAATCAGTTAATTGTCCATGAACAATGCGCTCCAAGGCCTTAGATAGGACTGGGAGGATGCTGAGTGGTCTAAAGTCGTTTGGTGGTGTTACAGGTAATTTAATTTTAGGGATTGGTCTGACTATAGCTTTTTTCCAGAGTTCGGGGTAAGTTGAGGTCATGATTGAGGCATTAAATATATGGGTTACAGTTGGGAGTATGACATGGAGTATTTTCTTTAAAATGTCGATACTTATATTGTCTATATAAATATGTACTTGCCACCATTTTATCACTAAATGATCTCACGGCTTCCTGTTATTTTACACTAATTGGTCTCATGGCCTCCTATTGTTTCAACTAATAAACATTGCCCACACTGTTAACGTTAGTCAACTGTTTATAATGAACGCATATATTTCCAACAAATATGTAATTATTTTACTATTATTTATTATTTTGAAAACACCGGCGCGCAAAAAATAGTGTACAACGCACGTTTGTGAAATGTTTTACAGAGTCTCGGAAATTAAAAACCTCGCTATCGCTCGGTTTTTAAACATTTTCCTCGATTCTGTAAAAACCACTTCCCAACCTTGCATCATAATATGCTATTACACGAAAACAAGCAAGGACAATCACTAGAGATTATATAGTCATAAATAATAAGTACTTATTTCATTATAACTCCAAGGCGCGACAGGCCAGAAGGCCCTTGGCCTACCAGTCGGCTGCTGGCCTCACATGTTAATCACAGATGCAGACAATCATCCACAAGTGTAGGGGTGACATTTGGTCAACATGTCGGGTCCCCCAGCCGTTATAGCCGGTTTTCTCAACCTACATCTGCAACTTATTGTACCTACCCAAATGCCTCACGATGCTGGGTGGGCAACGGACCCATACTGGTTGAAATTCCATCAAAAATGTTCTTCCTCCATGGAGACCCGAACCAGCGCAAGTCCCGTAGCTCTGCGCCAAGACATCTTTCCTTAACCACTGGGCTACGGGGCGGGACTATTTCATTATAAGGCTAAATAAAAAATAAATAATTTCACGATTCAAAATGTATTTTCAATAGTGTTGTTAATTGGCAGTACTGATTGAAACGACTTTAATTTTTTGCATTGTTACAAGTAATTTAATGAATACTGTATGACTGACCTCACATTCATAACTGGAAGTTCATGCAGTTGTTAATTTTGGTTGCCATATATTTTAGATGTATTTTATTTTATTCGGATTTAATTTTAGCAAAATCCTAATAATCTCAACATTCCATACGAACAAGTTCATCATGAGAATGTTTAAGGGTTTCGCTTTATATAAGTCGTTGAATAGATTATGTAACAGTTTGTATGTATGTATGTGTATATATATATATATATAATATTCTCTTTAATTTGCTTACTTGTTACAGTAACTAGCTACCGGATGGCAGTGAAGACCGAGTTCTCGCTACATCTCGTAATAATGGAGAATATTTTATATATAAGAAAGATACATGTGTGTATTGGATTTGTCCGGTGGTGTAATTGATAGCACACTGGGGTTACCAACCCAAAGGTTCGGGTTCAAATCCCGTCCAGGCATTTATTTTTCTTATGAGCGTGTGTGTGTATGGGTGGGTGGAAAGGTTTAGTTATCCCAACATAAGGAACGCCACATTTCACCTACACTTTTTCGTGTCATGTTTTATAAGTACGAAAATTGATCTTATTTTGAAATTTAAAAAAAAAAACATTCTTTTCTCATATGAATAAGCATCCATCTTATGAAAACAATTTTGTTAAATCTACTAACTCTATGGAGACTGGCCTACCAGGTGACTGCGAACCCTATATCCACGAGATTTAATAACAGAGGTGGACAATCATCCATCCAATAAGGGGGACATGTGATCATCACATAGGATTTCACAGCCGTTATAATTAGTTTTGTTACCCCGGATTTTTTATCTCCACCTACGCCAAGCCTATTCTGTTTCGTCTCTGATGTTTAAAAAATGCGGGATTTGAACTGATTTGAAATTTTTAAAAAGAACACAAGTGTGGCAACCAGAGGGGAAACGCCCAGTTGGTAGACCAAGAATGAGGTGGGGAATAACATAAACAATAATTTAAGGAAGTAGATTGTATAGGGGATGATTGGAAAAAAATTTGCTCAGGATAGGGATATGTGGAGAACTTATGTCCGCATGGTTATGAACCTACGGGTTCGATAGTGCTAGTGAGTTAATTAATTTTCAGATAAATAATCATCCATCTTCTGAAATACAATTTGTTTATAATTTCTTCTATATTGGAATCTCTTAAATTTGTTTTACCGCATGTCATTTTGCGTAAAAACTATATTCAGCATTTTGTAAATATTCATCTAAGAAGCTTTACTACTTAATTTTATATAATATTATTTTTATTTTATTATATTCCATGTTTTGTTAGTATTAGTAATATTAGATCACATCACCATTGTCTTTTGTTTAGTCTATATTTTAATAGCCCCCTCAGGGGTCCTCATCTAGAGGATATGTGGATGGCGACCACAAGGTGCCCAAGCTGTGCAAAACATTTCTTCCACTTACTTGTGTTTTGCACTCTTTTAACTTTACTATCTAACCTCTCTTGGTTAACTCTTGTTTTTTTGACGCCGACGCTATTAGGGCATCCGAGGGCTAGGGAGTCTTTCCTTTCTTCAATTTCTTCTTTCCTTTATTTTCTTTTCTTCTCCAGAAAAGCCTGACCAGAGGCTATAAGATGGCAGCCCCATCACTGGTCTTGCCTTCCTTTGGCCAGCAACCAATCGAAGGGACTATTATTATGCTTTCAAGTCTTATACAAGAATTTCCCTCAAACGCTGGAGGGAAAATTATCTATAGGATCGTAACAGGCCTTGGCCTAATACTTGGAAGGAAGAAGAAGATATTTTAATAGCATTTTTAAATTTTAATAAGTATGTAATTTTTGTATAATTTTATTATTCACTGGTTCAGTGGAAGAGAGAAACCTTATAGCCTTAACTCTGCCAGCTGAAATAAAGCATTATTATTATTATTATTATTATTATTATTATTTTTATTATTATTATTATTATTATTATTATTATTATATTATTATTATTTTATTGTTTTGATGTTCGATTAGGAATGTATTCATTACCAAATTAAATTTATTATCTGCAATGTCATAAATATATTAAAAATAAAGGAATAAGATAGGCTACACAAGGTTTGGGAACTATTGAATCAGACAACAAGAAATGTTTCCGCATGTCCTGTAGTTGAGCTGTTTAACTCGTGTTGATGTTAAGCCTTCTTTACGACGTAACATAGTTTATTTTGACAAATAAAAAATTGTTAGATGATGGACTTGTGAGAGAAGAAATTATGAGTGCGGGAGGGCGTTTTGATATGAAACTATACCAGCTGCATCAAGCCATGAGAGCAGCAGGTGGAGAGGTGGGATGGGGGTTAGTTTGAGTGCACGCCTCGAATGAAACAGCAGACACCTCGAATGAGGAAGAAGAGGCAGAATACGAAGAGGAAGAGGCGGAGGAGGAGGAGGAGAAAAAGATTAGTCACGTCACGGGCCTCTGGTCGCCGCCGTCTGGCATCGATCGGGGAACCTCCTGCTCCCCCGTCTGACCCCCAGACGAAGCTCGGAACGGCACGGTAACATCTATACTTCTTCCCCTCACAGCGACCCGGTCCAAGTGACCTCAAACTGCAAGACGCTCAATTGCACCATGCAATGCACTTGCACCAACCAAATTTCTCTTAACCTTGAAATGGGTCATTATTCTTTGAAAGGGATGCCAATGTCCTTAGTTAAGGGTATAGAACCAGTGTTGCCAACTCCAAAATGTACGAAAACCCACCATAAATAGATATAAATCCATAAACCCCCTTAAATTTTTTTCTTCGCACGTTTCTCAATGTTTCCTGTTAATTAGGCCCTGTGGGACATATATTATCACTTTCATGTAAAAAGCACCTTAAACAATTTTACAGGAGAGAATAAAAGTAATAATAACTCGGTATTTTTACTTTATTCTTATTTATGAACGCTTTAACATTTAGGTCATATAGCCTCTAGGATCTTCAGAGTGTGAACAGAAAGCTCCCTGAGAATTATGTGGTTTTTAAAGAAAGATTACGCCATACTAGTAAAATATATAAATCATAATTTTAAAACCTGGCAAAGCTATAATATTACATTATAAATATCCATTCGTGTAGAATCACTGCTAATTTTTTTAATAACTCGGCAGTCGTAATCCACATAAAAGGAAGGGAAGTATGAGATAGCTTAAAGAAGGAGTTAGGGGAACACCCTGTATAAAGTAGAGTCTAGCCCGTACTCACAAGAGCAACACTATATTGATCAATGTGACATCATCAGGAGTGTCACAATTAAATTTTAATTTTAAAGGTGCCGGTATTTATGCCATCAAAGTAATTTTCTTTTTCATGTGTATCTTCAATTTTATTTTATATTTTAATTATATCCCTAACATACATTTGTAAAATAGGGCTCCGAATGTTGGATATCTAATAATAAATAATACATTATTTTTCTTTATTTCTTTTCCTATGTAAGTACGTTTGCATGTCACACGACCCCCCTCCCCGGGCCTTACAGTGACACGGTCTGTTAGGAGAGAATTTTAAACTCTGGATGAATTATCTTCTCAATTTAGGGCCAGATCCGAAACAACACGAAAATTAAAGACAAGTAACGTACTTTTACACCTAAGGAGAATATGATTATGGCCAAATTGTATTTTTCGGAGACTATTTGGGGTTTTAAGTTTCCCGACATATTTTATCTTATAGTGGGGAACTGCCTTGTCACGCAGTGGGCCTGTGTTCGATTCCCGGTCGGGACAGGCTCCTGGGTGAGGGTTTTTTCGGGGATTTTCCTCACCTATAAGACAAATGTCAGGAAGCTTAGGACCCACGGCCCCCGAAAATCATCCGGTCATCACCATCATCCTTATCATTATTATCATCATCATCCTTCACCGGTGTGGAAAGCAACGGGAAGCTACCACACCTATAATTCCCTAGTAAATCTGCAAAGCATAGCATGAAAAAGCTATGATTGCAGTGAATGAAAAGCCTGTCCTCTGGCAGAATTACTGTGGATGGATGGATGGTGAGGGAAAACTCGAGGAAAAAACCCTTCACCCAGGAAACTTGACTCGACCGGGGATCGAACTAGGGCCCGCTAAGTCCAAGACCCCGAGACCACAGCAGTAGACCATAATCATATAAAATATTAAAATTCCACTAATGTAGGTACTAAAAAATGGATTTTCCTTTGCCTAATAAATTTTACCCACAGAAGAAAAGTAAAAAAAAAAATACTAGATTCAGTGGGAAATTCACCATATTGGCAACACTGCAAAGAACAAATTCAGTCGTCGACTCCAGAGATCTTCAGATAAAATGATCCTAGTTTCCAGGCGAAGCATCATGGCAACTGTTTTAACTTTCGTTTTCAGTTTTTCCCTCTGACTCATTAAAAATAAATTACTTGACCTACAGTAAAAACGTTTTATACCAAATGCTCTCAGACTAAGTCGTTACATGTAATGCATTCTACTGCGCTTACTCTACAATACCCTAATGCACTATTACTACTATGTTCTATGCACCACTCTAGAGACCAAGATAAATTAACGAATCGACCTAGAAATTCTAATGTAATGCTACATAATCCCTCAGTAACATACAATTATTTCCTTAAAATGCGCACTGTAACATAAATTCTACGTTCTCTTCTTTCAAGAGCTTCCTTTCAATTAGGTCAGGGTTTAACAGTATGTATATAATTGCTCCCATTAACATTCGTTTTGACCTTGTAAGTGTGCGTTATATGTGAATTACATGTGAAAATGGACATAACAGACGAACATTTTGGTTAATTACCTGCTTATCTTAGTAGGATGCTTGGTAAAGTAAGTAAAGTAATCCACGACAGGCCTTAGGAGGCCCTTGGGGTTGTAGGAGGTTAAGGTCCTACTTTTTCTGGACAATCGGCACTTGATGTCAGCCAGGTTGACATCCCTGCGTGACGGCCGCTTTTACCCCCAGAACAAGCGTCTGGTACTCATTTCCCTTAGAGGCTGAGTCGACCCCAGGGACATAGTGCCGTCAGAAGGTTTGGGTCAGTTTAAGATTCCTGACCCCACCGGGACTTGAACCCTCGACCTTCTGGCTTGTAGCGCAGTGCCTTGACTACTATCTACGGCGTGCCCCGGATGCTTGGTATAAATAGATACAAATTATAGGCCAAAGTAGAGTTGTACTCTGCCACATAAAAACCAGATTCAGAAATATTTCAGAAGTAAATATTAAATAAATTGCATGTTTAATACTTTATTTATAATCTCGAAAATCGTATGTCCATTAAAAAAATACCTCTTTCAAGCTCAGTGTTCCATATCCCTTTGTAAATAAAATTTATCAAAATTCGATTTTTCCATAGGTTATAACCAGTTACCTCTACATGGCATTGCTCTTTTATAAAATGTATTTAAAAAATAAGTTTCGACCATAATTATTGTGAAATACATAAATTCCATGATTGGACAGATTGGTTTTGGAGGTTCCAAAAAACTCTAAAATTCTGGAAAATACAAAACATCAGAAATGCATCCTGGAGGATTAATTTTTAATTAATGGAAATAAATAAATATATTTTTAAATAAAGCTAAATTGGTCTTAAAGAGTTCCGTTCTACACCAAGCACTCTCCAAGTTGTGCATGAACTGCACTTCACATACAATTTGTTGCAGTGTTTGATAGAAAGAACCTGAGTGTATTAGCATTGTGCACTTAATAACTCAAATTTACTAAGGTGTGTGTAAGAATTCTTATTGTCTATTGTATGCACTATGCTAAGGTAACCTACTTTCAAACCACAAAACAGTTTTTATTTTACGAAATGAGTATAATTATTTGAAAACATTAACACTAAAATGTGCTACGTGTAATATTTAGCAAGAACTCTCCTTTAAATAAAAAAGGCCTTAAACGTGTAATTTACTTGATCACTTTTTTACACGCTTTATATTAGCTTGACCTGTATCTCTCTATGTAATGGAATCTTTCAACACAATTTTCACCCACTTAAAAACATTGGATCGACTTAAAACGTTGTATACTTGTAAAGGACCAATGACAATAAATAATTTCATAAATAATATATAATAGGTAGCGGACTTATCGACTGTTTAGTCCATCATTGTAATAAATCAATATTATATCCTCTGGTAGCTCAGTTGGTAAAGTGGTGGACTGTAGTGGTATATAATTTCAGTAATCCATAGGTCGCTGGTTCAAATCCGGCCCGGAGGATTTTTTAGAAGAGTATTACTTTTAGTTCATACTACAATAGTATCGAATTTAAAGATATTTACATTTTTAGATAACCAAACTAAAAAATAAATAATAGTTTTAAAAAACTAAAACAACACGCTTTATTAGAAAACCGAACTGAAAAGTGAAAAATAATTTTAATTTCCAACACGCTTGGGATAAAATTAAAATGGTCAACAAAAAAAACATCTCCAACACATCTAGAATAAAAAAAAAATATTTTACCATCAAAAGCGTGTGGTGCTCTATATCAATTAATATATTTGATAATAAACAGATATTGGTAAAAGTAAAGTCTCTAAGAAGAAAACGTAAAAACCATAAAAGCGCCCCACGCTTTTGATGGTACGGAGAGTATTTTTTTTTGTAGATAACTCTAGTTTTATTCTAGATGTGTAGGAGATGATTTTTTTGTTGACCACTTTAATTTTATCCCAAGCGTGTTGGAAATTAAAATTGTTTTTCATTTTTTAGTTCCGTTTTCTAATAAAGCGTGTTGTTTTAGTTTTTTTAACTATTATTTATTTAAACACCATGAAGCCTTTTAAAGTATCAAATGTGGATCAAATGTGTTATTTTCTTTTACGTGTCGTAAATGTAAGACATGTGACCTACGGTTTTCCGAAGGAAGTCATATGCAGGATATTTACTCCCTGAAAAAAAGGCATCGATTCTGGCCAGGATTGAACCCGCGAATTTCGGAATCGGAGATTGAGTTATGGCAACTATTAGACGAGCTTATTCTTCAATATACATACTAAATTACAATTTTAATTACCACGGCCCACTTTGTCATAATTACAATTTCAAAATATTGTTAAAATCAGTAAACCCCTATATATATGTTGTTAAATAATTCTCGAGAAATAAATTCATCCTATGACATAGTTTTTTTTTCTCATTTTTCAATCTTGTTCATTTTATATTTCATTCGCTAAATCTAGATTAAATCAAAATGTATTGTAAAAAAGAACCATACTGTACATATACCATATAATAACTAACTAACTCACTGGCTTTATCGAACCCGTAGGTTCATGCCGAACAGACATACATTCTCAATACATCCCTATCCTGAGCTAATGTTTTCCAATCATCCCCTGTATAATCTACGTTCCTCAAATCATGGATAAAGTTATTCTTCCACCTCATTCATGGTCTACTAACTAGGCATTTTCCCTCTGGTTTTCCCACCACAAGTTTCCATGCACCTCTTTCATCATCCATTAGTGCCACATTCCCTGCCCATCGCAGCCTACGAGACTTAACTATTCTTATTTTATCTAGTTTCCTATACATATCATGTAGCTTACTGTTGTGTAGTTTTCTCCATTCACCTGTCTGTTCATCTCTTTTTGGTCCAAAATATTTCCTAACTTTATTCTCGAATACTCGTAGTCTTCTTTCCTCCCTTAAAGTAAGAGTCCGTTTCACACACCCATATAATGTAACTGGTAGAATAACTGTTTTATATATTTTCAGTTTAACGTTTTATGAAAGGATATGGAACGGCAAGAGTCCCTGTAATGCATAATAGCACCCATTTCCAGAATTGAGCCTATGTTTATTTTCTTTGAGCATCTCATTCCTATTTGTAATTATTGTTCCTACATACTTGAAATGAGTCACTTCTTCAAAATTTCCTTCATTTGTCATTATTTGTCCATTTCCATTATAGAACGCATTTCTATGCGTGAACGTATACTTAGTTTTATTGATGTAATAATTTTGTTTATTGTAATTTAGATGTAAGAATAGCCTTTGTATTTTTTTAATCCTGGTTGAGTGGTAGACAAGGGATTAAGGTCTTAATTCTGCCAGGAAAAATAAATGCATTATTATTATTATTATTATTATTATTATTATTATTATTATTATTATTATTATTATTATTATTATTATTATTATTATTATTATTATTATTATGGTTGAACATATACAAAATTATCATAAGTAATGCCACGAGTGATTTCCAAATTATCGATAAATTCACGAGTCACGAAGTAAGGAGTGAATTTATCTAGAGAATTTGGAAATCAAGAGTGGCATTTGTTAGGACTATTTAACGAATAAAATTAAGTTGTTTACTCACAAATCATTATTTAACCATAGTTATTTTAAAATATTTATATATTTAATGTAAACGGCGATGTTTCAAAACAAATCACAAACGATAGGTACGCTTCATCTGCTTCTTATGTTTATCACTGCAACCAGATCATACTATTTATTGCTAAAGGAACGCAATATAAAAAGGAGGAGCTTTCTTTAATATGGTAATTATAACACTGATAAATATTTCGTGAAACACGACTCTGATTGGTTGTAAAACAGAAATCATTGAAACGTGATTGGCCATTGAGTCCCATTTGGGGCATGAGTTAAATAGTCAGATTAAATGGTTCCAACACGTCCAGAGAATGTCAAATTCCCGTTTACCAAAGATGATTTACCACCTCAACCCTAAAGGCAAAAGAGACCTCGGAAGACCCTTCAACCGATGGAAAGATCAGTTTTTGTAGTCGCAGAACGGGCATCATCATCAAATACTGCATTCGGAAGAAGATTATTATTAATATTATTAATTATTATTATTATTATTATTATTATTATTATTATTATTATTATTATTATTATTATTATTATTATTATTATTATTATTATTAAAGGAAACAACGAAGCTAGAATGGAGAAATACTGTCTATTACATATAACACTGAGCAACAAAAAATAAACTTTTTTTTTTGTCTCAGAAAGAAAAATATATGATTCTGATAGTATTTTTTCTCCTCAATTCAAATATGATATCGGTTTTTCTCCATTACGCAAGGTTTCCGAGAGACAGGAATTTATAATTTCAAACACTTTAATATTTTCTACATTTGTAACTACACAATATTCGAACAGCCGGACTCGCCTAGAAAGTAAGAAATGACGATTTTCTGCTATATTTCGCCTGTGGAACATCCCTCTTGATGGTCGAACGATAATCGGCCAGCATATTATGATTCCATTTTCCTATTTTCCATAGCTGAAATCTCTTGAGTTAGCTCATTTGGTTTTAATTTTACAATGGACAAATGGACAAAAAAGTTTATTAAAAAAATAATTATTTCATCATCATCATCATCATCATCATAGTACATTCACGAATTTAGGCCATTTGTTGACCTGTTTCGGCCTCAAGAGAAAACACCATCCAGAAGTCTTTTGAGTGGACGTCCTGGCCTTCTTCTTCCTGCAGGTTGATATCTTAACATTTGTTTGGGTATTCTGTGATCTTCCATTCGATGAACATGTTGCATCCATCTTGACTTATAATCAGAAATTTTGTTTTCCTTCTGGATTTTTTCGTGTTGAGACTTGAAAGTAGTTTTGAAGTTCCTTAGGACAGGTTACTGGCCCGACGCTAAGTAGTCCAGTGGTAGGGCTGCTACCTTTTAGTTTCTGGACAGACATTAGGATACCGCATTTACTCAGTACCTGATGGAACGGTTATACCGCCGTGACTCGGTCCTCAGAGCCTCGTTTGTGAAAACGGGTTGTACCACGAGAAGGTGAGGATGAGAATTGGGTAGGAGAGGTTTTTACACACGTCATTACCGCTTACTACCCCTTACAATAATTATTTAAATCCATTAATTGAAACTGAAATAAAAGAATGTGGGTGATGGAGAAATTCCGAATAAATAATTGAAAACACGATAAAAAAAACTGCATTAAGTACAACTATTGGTACTCATGAGACAAAAATCATGTTGACCAGTGTAATTAAATATTCTAGATGCGAAATGAACTTGGATATAAAAGCTTCAACAAATGCACAACTTGAATTTACAGTGATTTACAGAACCTAACAACAGTTTTAAGGCAACGAGCATATTTCATTAAAAAGTTCTGGTTACATATTTTTGTTAGGACACTTAACGTGAATGGTTTAGGCTCTGAGACACCTACCTATGATTAGATATTTGAGATGCGTTATTTCATTCACAATTTATAATTTTGATTAATCAAAATTTAGTTTAACATCTCATCTTATATGTAGTTTTTTACATGCCACACGCCACACGCCACCCGGCCATTACAGTGGCATGACCTGTCGGGGGGTGGATTTAACCTCTGGATCACACATACTTTTTTGACCACATAAGGACATGGATGGCATCCCGGAAAGGGTTATCAACTCAAGGTCAGGGCCTCATCCGAGACAACACAACATTAAGACTAAACACACCATTCACACACACATTCATATAATAATGATGACCATGGTGGCCAGATGATGTTCAGCAACTATTTGGGCTTTAAAATGTCCTGCCATTTGTTTTACACGTAAGGAAAAATCCCGAAAAAAAACATCAGCCAGGAAACTTGTCCCGACCGGAGTTCGAAGCCGGCTCCGCTGCACACGAGACAGTAACGCTACTCTGAGACCACAGTGATGCACTAAAAATTGATTATCAATAATGGATTAATTTTTGCACAGTAAACACATTTAGGATGTTTTCTTTCTATTATCATAATTCTGTATGATTCATTAAGTCCTAAATATTTAATGAAATAAAAAGACGGTTTACTATCTTCTTCTTCTTCTTCTTCTTCGGCTTTCCCCCACTTATAGGTTTGCCGTCTTCAGTTTCCATTTATCTCTATCATTCCAATCTCCCTCTTCCAAATTCCGATCATCCATTATAGTTCTGACGTAGGTTTTCCATTTCCATCTTGGTCTGCCACGTTTATTTCTTCCAGGGGGGTGACCAATGGTATATATTTTTTGGCCATCTTTCATTTTCCATTATTTGTACATGGCCATACCATTTAAGTGTTTGATTTTCAATCCTCTTAACAAGAGATGTGGTGACATTCATTTCTCTCCAAAGGAATCCATTTCTTATTTTATCCTGTCTTGTTTTTTGGAGGCTTCTTCTAAAATAATCTAATTCAACTGTTCTAATTTTGTTCTTTTGTAATTCCGTCAAAGACCAAGTTTCACTTCCATATGACAAAATATTCTGTATTATGCTCTTATAAATTTTCATTTTAGTTTCCTTTGTAATATTTTTATTCCAAATTATTCCATGTAATGTCTTAGTTGCATTTTTTGCCATTGCAATTTTAGTCTGTACATCTCTCTCACAGGTACCAAAACTTGTAATTATTGACCCAAGATATTTAAAAAATCCACACTTCTTTATTTTCACTGTTTCAAGTATGAGGCCATCCACATCCTTTCCCAAACACATATATTCTGTTTTCTGTAAATTTATATTCAGTCCCCATTTTTTATATTCTTCCATTAGTTTATTTATCATATATTTCATATCATCTTTAATCTTATCCCCTGCAAAAATTATTTGATCATCTGCAAACAACAATGAATGCAGTACTTTTCCTCCTATAGGAATACCCATTTCAGAACATTTTTTATACCATAAGTTAAGAGCCTGGTCTAAATAAATGTTAAAAAGAATTGGGGGGGTTGCTGATCTCCCATCGGGCGCCTCCCCAGGTGGTGGAGATAGAGGAATGCCTCCTAAATATAGGTGGTACCCGGGGAAAGGAAAATGAAATAACAGCGGGGGGTTGTGAACCAAAACAAACAGATTAGCGTATTGTTCCAGATTGGACGGCTTTAATTATAATGGGCATGGTAGAGCTCAGCAGAGCCGAAGAGAAGGCAATCTACCTAGGGAAAGGCACCCTAAAAACAAAGCTGAAGCAAGTTGGGAGGCTGTAAGGTGGCAATCCCACCACCCAACTATATCTGCGCAGCCCTTGTAAGGCGACCAGATGAATTTTCTATTACTAAAAAGCGAAGGAGAAAGCCGGACGGAACAATGGCTGTTCCTTTGTTGTTGTATGGAAGTGAAAATTGGATAATGAAATCAAGATGAACAACGAAAGAATACCAAAAAGAACCTTCCTGTATAATCCCAGAGGAACAAGAGATGATGGCCGACCACGTAGAAGATGGACTCCACTTTTAACTTCGCCGGAACAGGCTGCATAGCCTAAACCTTGTAGTAGTAGAAGAAGAATTGGTGATAAACTGCATCCCTGCTTAAGGCCTTTATTCACTGTGAATTCCTCTGTTAAAGCATTCTGTATTTTTACTTTAGCTTTTGTATTACTATAGATCCTCCTAACAATATTAATCCATTTATCACAGATATTCAGATTTCTCATTGCCGTCCATAACAATTGTCGAGGTACACTATCATATGCCATCTCTAAATCAATAAAGGTCATATGTAGTTCTTTATTTTTTGCTAGGATTTTCTCTTGTAATTGTCTAATACAGAAAATGTTATCAATACATGTTCTTCCACTCCGGAATCCACATTGTTCTTCTCTTAAGTTATCTTTTATCTCCTTAAGTTTAACATTTATAATTTTACTAAAGATCCTAGCTGTTGAAGGTAAAACGCTTATACCTCTATAATTGGAACACAGCTTTTTATCACCTTTTTTAAAAAATAGGAGTAATGTACGATAAATTCCAGTCTTCTGGGATATCGTCTCCAATTTAAATTTTATTAAAAAGTTTTGTTAAAAATATTACTAAATATCTCCTCCATGTTTTAGAAGTTCCGTCTGAATATTTCCTGGTCCTGGTGCTCTCCCATTTTTTGCCTCTTTCAAAGCTCTTTTTACTTCATCCTCTGTTATCTCTGGAGTGTCAAATTTATATTCTACATCCGTGTCTTGAAGTTGAAACTCATTTCTATTTTCTTGAAGTAAACCTTTATAATGTTGCATCCATTCTGATGGTCTTATCAATTGAATACTTTCTTTCTGATTTCCTAATATTTTTTAATGTTTTCCAAGCTTCGTTGGATCTAGCATATCCAATCGAATGATCTATATTCGAGCATATATTATCCCAGTACTAATTGTTTTTCTTCTCACTGCCACCTTTGTTTTATGTTTTAAAGTGATATATTCATTTCGAGATGTTGTTGAGTGATCTGATAACCATTTCATCCGTGCTTTATTTTTTCTTCTACTAATTTTTTAATATCGTGATTAAACCATTCATTGTTTCTTTTTGGTTCTCGATTTTCTGTCCCAAGTGCTTCTAAAGCTGCTGAATGTATACTTTCCTTTAGTTGATCATACATTTCCACTGCAGATTTATTTACATTTAAATTAAGTTTTTGCTTTAATCTCGATTGATAAAGATATTTTATTCTCTCATCATAGAGTAAACTTACTTTATATCTTTGTTCATTCAAAGGGTGTTTTATTTATTCTGTCTGCCGTTACTTCAATACTTTGTTTTTTCTTACTTGTTAATATGAATTTTCCCAAAAGCATATAATGATCACTTCCGCAATCTGGTTTTCTATACACTTGTAACATCTTTCACTATCATATCACGTTTTTGTTTCACAATTATATAATCAATTATTGATTTGAGACTTTTTGTTGGCTGTTCCCATGTGTATTTATGTATTTCCCGATGTTGGAAGAAATTATTCATTATCATATAGCCATGTTGTTTACATAAACTTATCAATCTATCTCCATTGTCATTTTCCACTTTCCACCTTTTCCCCAAATGGTCCAATCACTTCATCTTTCATTCTACTTCCTACTCGACTATTAAAATCTCCTGTTATTATTATTTCTTGATGTTTTTTTTTTATTTTGTCCAAAATTTCTGACAGTTTGTCAAAAATTCATTTTTTTCTATGGTTGTTGCATCCTCATTTATGGCATATACTCCTATTATTATATGCTCCATCCCAAAAAGCTTGAGATTTAATTTAATAATTCTTTCATCAATTTCTTCCCAAGACACTATATTTTTTACCAACTTACTTTTTATCAAAATGGATATACCTCTTTTTGCTCTACTAGTTTTTGGTACTCCACTCCAGACATGTGTATACTTTCCTAATTTTTTCTGTCCTTTCCCTTTCTTTTTTGTTTCTGAGAGCACAATAATATCTGCATTCATTGCTGTAATCTCATCTATTACTTCTTGTTCTTTAGTATTCAAGCCTTGAACATTCCATGTGCCAATAGCAAAGGTCCGTTTTCGTAGCTTAAGTCTGTTATATTTAAATCCATCCGGCTGACATATTTTACTGAAGTACGTAGCGATATACTTTTTTCCAGGGCCAGGTTGCCAGCCTGACGCCCAACCCCCAGACACGGAGGACCTGGGTTTTTTTGGGGGGGGGTTTGCTCCCTTAGCCGACAGGTCTCAGTTTTAAGGCGCTGAGAACTCGCCTTTCGTCCCATCCTGTTAGCTACAGTCTATTACGACTGCAGTCAGGGAGCACGACGAGAACGTAGGATTAGGACTTGCTGGCAGAGCTGCTAAAGAAGTCGCAGTGGCATTTCTCGAGATTTATTAAGGTATACATAATCGGCATCTGTACCCTTCTCGAGGCCGTACCAACCATTTGCTCCCCCGGTTTACTATCCACAAAATAATATTATAATTAAAAATCTAACTTTCATATTTTGAAATAAATTAATTCGGATGCCAAACATCATGTTTCAAAAGTATAATCACAAATGTATATCTCAGAATCTTAGTATCTATACAATAAGCATGATACGTTTCCTAATAAAATTGAATGAACACTTTCAAAATTCATATTAAATCACAGTTGAGGTTATGTAATAAGATATTAAATATAAAATTGGTACCTGGTAAGTCAATCACCTCAACTAAATTATTAAATAGTTTCAATATGGAGGCCTTTCAAAATCAATGTTTCATCTTCTGCATATTAATAATTAATAAACAGAAGATGAAACATTGATTTTGAAAGGCCTCCATATTGGAAAAATATAAGACGAGTAATTTTCTTATAAATATTCTTGTGGTCTTAAGCTATTGTTATGTAGGCCAACTACGTCATTTTCCAGTAGTAAAATATAACGTATAAACTCAATTTAAATTAAAGCTATGAGTTAGGGGCATATTTCTGTGACGAAACTCAAATTATATCTTGAAATTCGCATTATATAAATCTATCCCAATCTTACACATGATACAACAATAATATTTATATTAGATTTTAAATAATGTTTCTGATGTGAAATATGAAATTTCATGAATTTGATGCAACTGATTTGCCTTTTAAAAGAATTTTAAAAGAACATTCTGAATATGTGGACACACAGTTTATGAGGAAGTTCATGGTGTGGCCACTAATGGGAGTAATATATGTTATTGCATTTGGACCATCTTCTAAAATTGGTATGATGTTAGATCCCACAATTCGTTTTGAGACTCATAGTGGCCAACCTGAAGAAGTTGACTCTGAAAATAAAGCTATATATGAGCCAACAGTTGGCTATTACAAAGATAAATGCCAATTAGATAGTATAACTGTCACAGGATTGATGATCGGGACAAGAGGTACTATACCAGGATTCTTAGCTAAATTTTGGAATTCCTTAGATTTCGACAGAGTGTATATTTCTAAAATTGTCATTGCTGTCATTAGAGGATCAATTTTAAGAAACCATCTTTACAAAATTTCTACTTTATAGAATATACTTCAATTACATGAAAATTATTTGAAATTGTTTAATGTATTTACAGAATGTATTTCATCAATTTCGAAAATTAATTGTCTATATCACTTTGTCCTTGTGACAATCCTATAATGAGGAAAGTCTTGTATGTAATATATATATATATTTACCGCTTACATCTAATAAAGAACTCTTTTCAGAAAAAAAATAATAACTGCAAGTTGATGTAATGTTTTGTTGTTGTACGTTCATCATTCGCCATCTTATAACAACTATTTTATCATATTTAATCTTATTTAGTAAAAAAAAGTACATAAAATTTGTAACATTATATAAATTTAATACAAAAAAAAAAATTCAAAAGTGAATTTATATTTACTAAAATGATTAATAGTTGCTCTAACATGTCAAAACATGAGTGTACAGCAAAAGTACAGTTTTTATTCCAAGTTGTAACGATTTTTTTAATGTACCTAAATGCAATTAGATGTAATGATATTTTATTTTTACTTTTTGTACAGTGATAATTTAAGTACTGTAATAAGCAAACTAGTTGTATTAACAATACTGTATATCTGTATATATGGTATATCATAATCACATCAGGAAACATTATTTAAAAAATATTATATTGCATTAGTTCAGTATGTGTAAGAGAAGATTGGAAAATATAATTTGAGTAAAATTTTAATATTTTAAAAATTTACTCATAATCTCAACTGTGATTTATAATGAATTTTAGAAGTATGGATGATTTGAGTGTCTTTAAATTTGTAATCAGTTGATACCCCCAAACAGATAACATTTTTGTTTTTTTTAATTTATTACAGTATTTTTAGCCTTATGTTAATTTCTGGAACACAAAATATGGCAAATTTATATCACTGAAACTTAAATCCATACAAATAATAACGACATGAAATAATAGAATAAAAAATAGAAAGTAACATTATAAAATACCAACATAACATGGCTGTAAGTAAAATAATGAGTTTACAAGCAGCTGGTCTGTACAAATTGTGCATCTGCATTATACAGGTGCATAGTTTTAATTACAGAATACATTATACGTTATTTTCGGTGGCTCGTCCTACTTTTTGTCTTAGAATGATAATTCGGTTGGGAATTGTTAATAAAATAGGTATTTTCACTTTCGCTTTCACTCTAGCTCCGGCAACATTGGGAACTAATTGTCAGTTTTAAGCAGCACACCTACTGCACGGATTTGCAGCCGAGTATTGATCGCAAGGGCTGCTTTACGACGCCGTATCGACGCATAGGTTATTTCACATCCAGCAGACGATATTCTATTAAATTAAAACGAAATATCAATACTACACATTCCTAATATTAAACTGGAGGTTTGATTTAAAAAAGCAGACAATTTCAAAATCATTGAGCGAGTTAGCTTAAATTGTAGCTTTTAAGGCGAGGAGGTTGTGAAGAGGGATAAAAAATAGTTCATTATATATATATATATATATATATATATATATAAACATGATAATAAAAATAAATGCCTGAACGGGATTTCAACCCGGACCTCTGGGTTGGTACCCAGCGTGCTATCCATTACACCACCAGGCAAATCCAATTTATACATTTATCTTTCTTATATATTATAAGAAGTGTATATATATATATAAGAAAGATAGATGTTTGAATTGGATATGCCTGCTGGTGTAATGGATACCACGCTGAGGTATATATATATATATATATATATATATATATAAGAAAGATAAATGTTTGAATTGGGTTTGCCTGGTAGCGTAATGGATAGCACGCTGGGGTTCAAATCCCGTTCAGGCATTTATTTTCCTTATCATGTCATATTAAGCTTGCATTGCTTAATGTAAAAAATGTATTTAATATTAATTTATTTAGGCATATATATATATATACTAGCTAATACCCGGCGCATGCTGCTACGCCTAAATAAATTAAATATTGGGGTTAATTAATTACTAATTATATGTTATACACTGCGACGATTCAAACATGGCGGTTGCTAGAGTAAATTTTTAATTTCAAATTTCAGGTAAACCCCCACTTCTAACGGCCCGATTTAGCTGATTTTTGGATAATACACACCTCGGTTTATTTTGATACGATATCCAGACTTTTGTTGTCAAACATAGAAAATTGCGATTGCTAGAGCGATTTTTAAATTTTCGTTTCAGGTGAACTCCTGTATACCCAATGATTTTGGAACATAATAACGGCTAAACACTCGCCGCACTTGAAACCATGTATATACAAATTTTCACGAAGATCGGTTGAACAGTTTGGAAGTATGTAAAGGACAAACAGACATAAGCTATATGTGTGTGTATATATATATATATATATATATATATATATATATATATATATATTATAATTAAATGTTTAACATTGAGCAATTCAAGCTTAATATGGTATGATAAAAAAATAAATGCCTGGACGGGATTCGAACCCGGATCTCTGAGTCTGTACCTCAGCGTGATATCCATTACACTACCAGGCGAATCCAATTCAAACACTTATTTTTCTTATATATGTATTATATTCTCCATTATTACTAGATGCCGCGAGAACTCGGTCTTTAATTTGCTTACTTGTTATAGTCAGCTACTAGATGGCAGTGAAGACCGAGTTCTCGCGACATCTAGTAATAATGGAGAATATAATACATATATAAGAAAAATAAGTGTTTGAATTGGATTCGCCTGGTAGTGTAATGGATATCACGCTGAGGTACAGACTCAGAGATCCGGGTTCGAATCCCGTCCAGGCATTTATTTTTCTTATCATACTATATATATATATATATATATATATATATATATGTTATATTGCAGATTTTCGGGATATAAGTATGATTAAGAAAGTTTTATTGTGTTTTCAGCGTCTTAATTTATATATATATATATATATATATATATATATATATAAACAGAAAAACAAATGGTTAGAAATTACATTTGCATCAAATTACATAATACAAGAGTAACTTAGAGTTTTGTTTTCTTTAAGGATAACTTTGTTGTTAATTCCAGAGCATTAGTTACATACACACGTTTTCTTTGCGGTCAGGAACATTTAAATAAATGGCAGAATAAATTATTGTTTCATCGATTTAAGGTTACGGTAATACGACGCCGCGTGTTATTCTGAATTGAATAAGACTCTGATGGTTTTGTTAAAATTTGCACGTATTATCAGCAAGTCACAAAACAGAAAAATTGACATAACGTCAATAACTGATTAATTTATAGACTTCTGTTTAAAGCGATTATATAAACATAATAATATCCAGGAAAAAATATTAAAAAATGAATACAATATACTAAGAAATGTTATTTTTCAATAAATAAAGTATTTAAATTCAAAATATCCGACACGTAAAACAAATACTAGATTGTATAAACACTTGCTAACACCTGGCGTGCGATGCTACGACGATAAAAAAATAAAAATGAATGTGTTCTTATGTTTAGTTGAATAAGTGAAAGGAAAAATAATTATCAGAAAAAGAAGCTGCATATATACCTACATCAATATCAGAAGAACATTGGATAGAATATTTCAGAGACCTGTGGTACAACGAGAATGAAAACGAAGAAGAACCAAAATGTGAGAATTTGAAAGTAGATAAAATACAAATGGAAGAACTGGAAGAATCGCTCAAATTAACGAATAATAGAAAAGCTAGCGGACCAGATGACATCAATTCAGAACTAATTAAATATGCAGATATATTCTTTAAATTAAGATTCTTGAATTTTCTTAATATGTGTTGGGAGAATCATAATATACCAGCAACATGGAGGCAAGGTATAGTAAAACCAATTTACAAGAAGGAGAAAGAAACCAACCATCTAATTACAGAGGCATTACCCTCCTAAATAGTGGATATAAAATCTATGCTAGAATAATAGCAAAACGAATACAACGAATTACTGAAGTAACACTAGCAGAAGAACAAAACGGGTTCCGAAAAGGAAGATCTTGTACGGTACCGATGGAGTATTTGCCCTGAATCAGATAATAAACAAAAGACAAGAAAAAAACCTGTAAACGCATTTGTTATTTATAGACTTAGATAAAGCATTTGATCGAGTAAACAGGGAAATATTGTGGAATATCCTAAAAGAAAAAGGGCTCCCTATTCAGATTATAGAAACTGTTAAGAGCTTGTACTATGGAACAAATATTTGTATTGACCCTCAGTTGACTTTGTATGACCCTCAGTTGACAAAAAATAAGACTTTTTTTCAAATAAACCAAGGAGTACGACAAGGGTGTTCACTCTCACCTATATTATTTAATATTTATATGGACGATATCCTAAAAGAATGGAAAAAGGTTTTAACTAATGAAGGAATATTAATTGATAATACAGATAAAATAAATGCTTTATTATTCGCTGACGATGTTGTACTTTTAGCAGAATCTGAAAATGAGCTCCAAATGTTAGCATATAAATTTAAATTAATAGCCAATAGATATAATTGCAAATATCAATAAATAAGTTAAAAGTAATGGCATTTATTGGTAAATATGGAATTAGATCAAAAATTGTACTGGATAACAATATAATAGAACAAGTATCACAATTCCAATATTTAGGATGTGATATAACTTATAAAGAAAATAAAGATATAGAAAATAAAGTAAATAAATTTCAGGCTATTTGTGGAACCATAAAAAGAACCTTAGGTCGGAAAACAAGGAAAGATACGAAACTTAAATTATATAAAACAATGGCTGTTCCTTTGTTGTTGTATGGAAGTGAAAATTGGATAATGAAATCAAGGGATAAAAGCAGGATACAGACTGCGGAAAAGCTGTTTTTACGTAATGTGAAAGGATGCACAAGAGCGGATAGAATAAGGAATGAAACTATACGAGAATAATTAAATATATATAAAATTGAAGATAAAATCAGCAAAAATAATAAGAAATGGACAGAACACAATGAGAATGAACAACGAAAGAATACCAAAAAGAACCTCCTGTATAATCCCAGAGGAACAAGAGATGTTGGCCGACCACGTAGAAGATGGACTCCACTTTTAACTTCGCCGGAGCAGGCTGCATAGCCTAAACCTTGTAGTAGAAGAAGAAGAAGAAAAATAATTATAAATTTCCTGGGAATCTACTTATCCCGATCTTCTTGGCATTAATGAGCTGAAAGACGAAAATTAATGTGTTTTTTATATTTAGTTGAATAAGTAGGAGAAAAATTTATATCGTAATTATTTTTAGATATCCCGTGCTGATTACCCGGCTTTGCCCGGGAATCTATTTATCCCGATCATCTTGGCATAAATGGGCTGAAAGACGAAAAATAATGTGTTTTATGTTTAGTTGAATAAGTAATAGATAGAATTTATATCGTAATTATTTTAAGGTACCTCGTGCTGATTACAGAACGTTACCCGGGAATCTACTTATTCCACTGGCATAAATCAACTAAAAAATTAATGTGTTTTTACGTTTAATTGAATACGTAAACGGAATAATGATTATAAATTTATATTGTAATTATTTTAAGATATCTCGTGCTGATTACCCGACGTTGTCCGGTAATCTACTTATCCCGATCTTCTCGGTATAAATCAGCTGAAAGACAAAATTCGTTATTTATTATTATTATTATTATTATTATTATTATTATTATTATTATTAAAATAAAGCTATTATTATTATTGTGAGTTATCCATGAAATAAATACATGCCGTGAGCAGCTCTATGCTTGCCCGGGAATCTACTTATGCCGATCTTCTTGCCCAAAGACAAAAATGGTTATTGTTAGTTATCCGTAAAAGATAAACATATGTTGTTGTGGAATTTTTTGTAGTTTTTTTCTTTTTTTCTTTTGGATATTCAATTCTGTGTACATTAACTTTGTGTATTTGCTGTGGTTTAGTCAGCGTAAGTAATTTCTTCAGCGTCCAAAAACCTACTTTTACAAAGCGTGATTTTTAAGGGTGTAGGAGTTGATTATCACAACTCTCTTATAGCCTATAAACCATTCATGGAAACTCCTGAACACTTTGCAAAAAGTTCCATCACAATCGGATGAAAGATATAACAGAGCATAAAATACAAACAACCATGTATATATATATATATATATATATTGCAGATTTTCGCGGATATAAGTATGAATATGAAAGTTTTCTTGGGTTTTCCGCGTCTTGGATTCAAGTTCGGCCTCATGCCGAAACGTCGAAATCAGTGGTCAGAGGCCGAACTTGAATCCAAGACGCGGAAAACCCAAGAAAACTTTCATATAGCCTATATATATATATATATATATATATATATATATATATATTATTGTAATTGCCTAACATTATTCAATTTTATGTTAATTCAAACACATTTAGCTTTAAAATATATACTGTATACGGATTTTTTAGCTACCTTTTGACTATTCAGTCAGAAATAATTTGTAAATAACTCCTGAAAAAATTGCCCTGTTGATACACTTTCTTCTAGAACCATTAGAGCTAAAGGTGTGCAATTTTCATGACACTTTATTCGCAACGTGGTGAAGCTTCTGTAAAATGAGATCCAACAACGGGCCTAAGGATGATTTTGGGGTAGAAGGAAGGTAAGGCTCGCACCTTTCTAGACAATCGGCACAAGGTGTCAATCGAACTGCCAGCTCTGTATTACGGCCGTTTTTAGCTCCAGAACATACGTCTGGTACTCATTTCATTTAAAAGTTGAGTCAATCTTAGTTAAATGTTACCGCCAGAATGTTTAAGGCCAGTTTAAAAATCCTGACCCTTCGAGATTCCGGCTTGAACAGTATTGGCTTATCCAACTACACTACAGTATAGCACGAATGGAAAATGAAAGAGGGACATGGGAACTTCTTGCAGGAAAAACAGAGGGAAAATGCCCAGTAGGTAAGCCAAGAATGACGTGGGAGAATAACATTAACCGTGATTTAAGGGGAATAGATTATGCAAGAGATGATTGGAAAAACATTAGCTCAGGGATGAATGGAGAGTTTATGTCCGCCCGGCCATGAACTTACAGGTTCGATAGTGTCAGTAAATTAGTTACTCAAAAAGTCGGACTTTTTGAATATGTGTTTATTTTTTAATATAAACATTATTATGCCTAATAAAATAATCGTGATGGTCCATATATACATTAAATTGCCTAGATTAACATATAAATAGGATTTCTTAATTATTAAATATATTATGAATATCCAGAAAAGACACAATTAGAAATACGATAATTATACTTCTATAAGATAGAAATAAAATAATTTTAAAAAAAATTGGAATTTTCTTCTTGAAGGATTTTAATATTTTAATTTATCAAATGTATCACGGATATCCGGAACAGAATATTTAGAAATACAATCATTAGATACAAAATTGGAATACATAATAGATATGTGATTATATTGAAATACTACGTTTACAGTGGTATGATATGTAGAATGAATGATAAACAACTATAGAAATGCGTAACTGATGACAATCGGAAGATAGGACTTCCAAGAACAACAGAAAAATATAATTCAGAAATTAAAGTGTGAATTAGATCTTGAAGAGGGACAACTTAAGGAAGACGGTTTGCAGAAATTGGAAGTTGATTGCCCCAGGCAGGAAAAGCTGGCGAAGTTTGCTAGATGAGGTCAGGAACCACACGAAGTTGTAGAGCCAAAGATGATGATGATGATGATGATGATGATGATAAAGTATAAATCAGGTAACTGAATTATATAATAAAAGTATATATAAAATTTATAAGTATATTAAGTAAAAAAGGAATTCCACTACACTTGATAGCAGTAATTAGGAAAATGTATGAGAAAAAAATAAAAATAAATCAAAGGGAACCAATACATATAACAGGAGGAGTTAGACAAGGTTGTCCACTATCAACCACTCTTTTTAACATTTGTCTCGACGACATGATAAGATCATGGAAGCAAATGACGACTGGGGGAATTACTTTAGGAAATATAGTAATAAAAACAGTAGCCTTTGCAGATGACCAGATTTTAATAGCAAAAACAGAGGACGAACTACAAAGAATGCTATATAAACTAAATGAAATATAAAAAAAATACAACATGGAAATATCCTCACAAAAATAAAAAAACAATGGCCTTCAAGGGTACTCATCCAGTTCGGACAAAGATAATATTAGAAAATAAACCAATAGAACAAGTGGTAAGATATAACTTCCTAGGTTGCGAAATATCATACACAGCGTAAACAGATATAAATAACAAACTAAATAAGTTTAATTATATAACAGGAACCACTAAAAGAACATTGAAAAATAAATACAAGAAAGACTCTTTAATGAAATTATACAAGACAATGGCAGTGCATATTATTACTTATGGATCCGAAACATGGACAGTGGCAACACAACAGTCTGCCAGAATACGAGCTGCTGAAATGAGATTCCTCAGACCAATAGCAGGATATCAAAGAACAGACAAAAAACATAACACAGAAATAAGACAACAACTAAAAGTAGAGGAATTAAACACAACAATAGAGAAATACAGAACAAACTGGAAAGAACACTTGGCAAGGATGACTGAGAATAGAATACCAAAAGCAGCATACAGCTATTCACTACGAGGAAGAAGAAGTTTGGGAAGACCAAAGAAAAGATGGAAAGAGCAGCAATTTGGAGCCGGAACAGGCTAGTAAATAAGCCTAAATCGTGAAGAAGAAGAAGAAGAAGAAGAAGAAGAAGATAAGTTTTTGGTAATACTTCATTCTCCAAAGTATTTGAAGAACTACCGGTGGAGGAATATAAAATGTCTATACATGTTTATATAAAATAAAAAGACATTGATGTGTAATTTTATTTAGCAGCGTGTTATAATGAATGTTTGTTTGTTCGTATTTTATGTGCTTCCATACCGTTCATCCGATTGTGATGGGGGGCTTTTAGCAGAATGTTCAGGAGATTCCCGGGATGGATATAGATTATAAGAGAGTTGTGATACTCAACTCCTACACTCTTGAAAATTACCCTTTGTAGTAAAAACGTGAAATAAATCCCTTTTTTGACGCTTAAATGGTTTACGCTGCCTAAAACATAACAAATACACAAAATTAATTTACACAGAATTGAATATCTCAAAAACTCTACAAAAAAGTCCGTGACAGCATATGTTTATCTTTTACGGATAACTCAAAATAACCATTTTTGTCTTTCATTAATGCCAAAAAGATCGGGATAAGTAGATTCTCGGGCAAGCATAACAGCGCACGGCGGGTATTCTTTTACGGATAACTCAAAATAACGAATTTTGTCTTTCAGATCATTTATGCCAAGTACATAGGGATACGTAGATTCCCGGGCAACGCCGGGTAAACAGCACGGGGTATCCAAAAATAATTACGATATGACTTTACTTATAGTGATTGCTTGCATGTTAAATTTTGGAAGATTAAATTCTATTTACTATTTGAATTGTATGAAAGGTAGTTTGAAAATATAATTAATTAGTTTACTGGTCGTTTTAGCTCCAATAACGAAGACAGCAAATTTATAATTATTTTTCCTTTTACTTATTCAAATAAACATAAAAACACATTTTTCGTCTTTCAGCTAATTTATGCCAAGAAAATCGGGATAAGTAGATTCTTGGGCAATGCCCGGTAATCAGCACGGGGTATCTAAAAATAATAACGATATAAATGTATAATTATTTTTCCTTTTACTTACTGAACTAAACGCAAAAACATATCACTTATTTAGGCGTAGCAGCATACGCCTGGTATTAGCATGTGTACAACAATAACTTAGCGTTTTATATGATCTTATTTTCTTTGTGGTCCGGAACATTTAAATAAGAGGCAGGAGAAATTTTTGTTTCGCCAATTTAAGGTTAAGTCTATTAATTCTACGTACTCCTAAAATTGAATCAGACTGTGAAGGGTTTGTTAGAACAGCGAGTGCCACACAGTAAAATTGGAATTTATTCATAACCGTTTAATTTATGGACTCATGTTTAATGGGACCAAATAAACATAATAATATCCAGAAATAAATAAATAAGAATACAAAATGCTAAGAAATGTTATTTTTTTATAAATAAAGTATTTAAATCCAAAATATTTGACACGTGAAACAATACCCAGATTGTATGAAACACTAATTAAACCAGTGTTAACTTAGAGAAGTGAAACCTGGGTTCTGACTGAACATGATATCCTATTAAAATAAACCGAGGTAGGTATATGCAAAAATTAACGAAAATCGATAATTAGACGTGGAAATTTACCTGAAATCCCAAACTGCCTAAACAACTGGACCGATTCTGATAAAAAAAATTCGTGTGTTTGAGCGGGTGCATGAATGGTTTAGATTCGGAACTGGACCTCTAAAACCATTAGGTGTAGGAGTTCACCTGAAGTGAAAATTTAAAAATCGCTCAAGCGATCACACCTTTTGACGATTCACAACGAAACTCAGTATATCCCATTAAAATAAACCGAAAATAAGTGAAATCCGACAATTAGAAGTGAAGGTTTATCTGAAATCCGAAATTAAAAACTAACAACCGCTGTTTGGTTTGTCTCAGCATATACCATACAATTTAATTAACCCTTAATATTTCATTTATTTAGGCGTAGCAACGTACGCCGGGTATTAGCATATATATATATATATATATATATATATATATATATATATATATCCATCCATAGTAATTCTGCCCGAGGGCACGTCCTTCACTGCAATCATAGCACTTTCATGCTATGCTTGCAGCTTTACTAGAGAATTGTAGGTGTGGTAGCTTCCCGTTGCTTTCAACACCGGTGAAGGATGATGATGATGATGATGAAGATAATAATGATAGGGATGATGATGATGGCCATATGATTTCGGGGACCGTTTGGGCCTTAAAGTTTTCCTGACATTTGTCTTACAGGTGAGGAAAAACCCCGATAAAAACCTCACCCAGAAAAACTTCCCGGCCGGGGATCGAATGCGGGCCCGCTGCGTGACAATATATATATATATATATATATATATATATTGTCCACCGCTGTGGTCTCGAGGTAGCATGCTGCCTTGTCACGCAGTGTGCCCGGGTTCGATTCCCGGTCGGGACTGGCTCCTGGGTGAGTTTTTTTCAGGGTTTTTCCTCACCTATAAGACAAATGTCAGGAAAACTTTAAGGCCCAAATGGTCCCCGAAATCATATGGTCATCATCATCATTATCCTTATCATTATCAACCTTCACCGGTGTGGAAAGCAACGGAAAGCTACCACACCTACGATTCCCTAGTAAAGCTGCAAAGCATAGCATGAAAATGCTATGATTGCAGTGGAAGACCTGCCCTCGGGCAGAATTGCTATGGATGGATATATATATATATATATATATATATATATATATATACATATATATATATATTCCTTTAATGGAGGCAAATTATTCCTTTTACAGGGAGTCGTAAGACTCTTTATTCGTCCCAGATTATACCGCGATGGTAAGATACTCTACTGTATTTACTTCTAGTAGCCATCTATAAACATGATGGACTCGGATATAGATGCACTACATTTTACGGCCATTTCAAAGTGATATTCGGAAAAATAATTTTGGGAAAGTGAAAAATCCCATCATTATTTTTTTATAATTTTATAGATTGCCAAACAAATTTCAATGTAGTTTTTATTACGATATCAAAATTGTATCAGGTTACACATAATATAGACAAAAAGTAGATAAATAATTTAAAAATGAATAGGTCCGAGGTTGTATTTAATTTTCCTGAATTCTCATATAGAGTCACATACATGCAGTTTGTTCATATTTTGGGCGTCTGAAAGGAGCCGGTGAATATTAAAATGGGCCAGGTCCAGTTTCGGTTCATTTACAAGTGAGCACGTTTACTGATAGTTCAAGAATATATTTGAAGAGTTCAATGGAATATGGGCACAATTAAAAAATATACGTTTTGAGATATTAGCAGTTGATATATAACTAAATGCGTAACATTGTTGTTTGTTTTAATTGACACAATCGGCTGCTGAACCTGCTGTACTCGAGATATCGAAACGAAACTTTTCAGGCTGACCAACTACAAAATGGCGAGTCCAAAAATGCAATGAACAGAAAAAAGGGCAATACATGAGTTATGCCCATATTCCATTCAACTCCTTTATAATTGAAGAGTCAAATGAAAAAAAAACTATGAATGCCAATATTTTTACACGCTTTATATTAGCTTGACCTGTATCTATCTATCTATCTATCTATCTATCTATCTATCTATCTATCTATCTATCTATCTATCTATCTATCTATCTATCTATCTATCTATCTATCTATCTATCTATCTATCTATCTATCTATCTATCTATCTATCTATCTATCTATCTATCTATCTATCTATCTATCTATCTATCTATCTATCTATCTATCTATATATCTATCTATCTATCTATCTATCTATCTATCTATTTATCTATCTATTTATCTATCTATCTATCTATCTATCTATCTATCTATCTATCTATCTCTATCTATCTATCTATCTCTATCTATATCTATCTATATCTATCTATATCTATCTATATCTATCTATCTATCTATATATATATATATATATATATATATATATATATGTAACGGAATCCTTCAACGCGATATTCACCCGCTTAAAATCATTGAATCGACTTGAAACTTTGTACACTTGTAAAAGACCCGTGACAATACAATAATTTCATATTTATTTTCTAAAATCCTGGCCAGAATCATCAGAAAATAAAAAAAAATGTCTTTGTATCTAAGTAACGGAATTTTTTAACACGATTTTCACCCACTTAGAAACATTGGATCGACTTGAAACGTTGTATACTTGTAAGGGAGCCGTGACAATGCACTATTTTCATATTTTGTTTCTAAAATCCTGGCCAGAATCATCAGAAAAAAAAAATGAAAACTGGTATAATAGGTTGCGGACTTGTCGACTTCTTAGTCAATCGTTGTAAGAGCTCAGTTGGTAGAGCTGTGAACTCTAGTGGTATATAATTTCAGTAATCCATAGGTCGCTGGTTCAAATCCGGCTGGAAGTTTTTTTTAGAAGACTATTACTTTTAGCTCATACTACAATAGTATCGAATTTAAAGACATTTACATTTTTATCTTATTCTGTAAAATGTTAAGACTAAAAACTAAAAATAAATAATAGTTTTAAAAAACTAAAACAACACGCTTTATTAGAAACCGAACTAAAAAAAAATTAAAAATAATTTTAATTTCTAACACGCTTGGGATAAATAATTTTACCATCAAAAGCGTGGGGTGCTTTTTATGATTTTTACATTTTCTTCTTAGAGACTTTACTTTTACCAATATCTGTTTATTATAAAATATATTAATTGATATGGAGCACCCCCACGCTTTTGATGGTAAAATTGTTTATCCCAAGCGTGTTGGAAATTAAAATTATTTTTCATTTCTTTAGTTCGGTTTTCTAATAAAGCGTGTTGTTTTAGTTTTTTAAAACTGTTTTTTATTTACACGTTTTATATTAGCTTGACCTGTATCTATCTATCTACCTATCTATGTAACTGAATCTTTCAACGCGATTTTCACCCACTTAAGATCATTGGATCGACTTGAAACTTTGTATACTTGTATAGAGGACCCGTGACAATACAATAATCTCATATTATGTTTCTAAAATCCTGGCCATAATCATCAGAAAATTAAAAAAAAAAGTGTTTTGGTATCAATGTAACGGAATATTTCAACGCGATTTTCACCCACTTAGAAACATTGGACCGACTTGAAACTTTGTATACTTGTAGAGGACCCGTGACAATACAATAATTTCATATTTATTTTCTAAAATCCTGGCCATAATCATCAGAAAATCAAAAAAAGTGTTTTTGTATCAATGTAACGGAATCTTTCAACGCGATTTTCACCCACTTAGAAATATTGGATCGACTTGAAACTTTGTGTACGTGTAGAGGACCCGTGACAATACAATAATTTCATATTTTGTTTCTAAAATCCTGGCTAGAATCATCCGAAAATAAAAAAATGAAAACTGGTATAATAGGTTGCGGACTTGTAGAGTTTTTAGTCAATTGTTGTAAGAGCTCAGTTGGTAGATCAGTAAACTCTTAGTGGTATATAATTTCAGTAATCCATACGTCGCTGGTTCAAATCCGGCTGGGAGGATTTTTTTTAGAGGAGTATTACTTTTAGCTCATACTACAATAGTATCGAATTTAAAGATATTTACATTTTTATCTTATTCTGTAAAATATTAACTAAAAAAAAAATAAAAAATAAATAATAGTTTTAAAAAACTAAAAGAACACGCTTTATTAGAAAATCGAACTAAAAAGATGAAAAATAATTTTAATTTCCAATACGCTTGGGATAAAATTAAAGTGGTCAACAAAAAAATCATATCCAACACATATAAACTAAAACTAGAGTTATCAACAAAAATAAAATAATTTTACCATCAAAAGCGTGGGGTGCTTTTTTATGTTTTTTTTTTTTTTGCATTTTTCTTCTTAGAGACTTTACTTTTACCAATATCTGTTTATTATCAAATATATAAATTGATATAGGGCACCCGACGCTTTTGATGGTAAAATATTTTATTTCTCTTGATAACTCTTCTTTTATTCTATATGTGTTGGAGATGATTTTTTTATTGACCATTTTAATTTTATCCCAAGCGTGTTGGAAATTAAAATTATTTTTCATTTTTTTTAGTTCGGTTTTCTAATAAAGCGTGTTGTTTTAGTTTTTTAAAACTATTATTTATTCATTTTCACCTAACTGTACCAGCCTGTACTACTGGTGCCATAGAATTTTTAAATAGAGTTTCAAGGTATAAACGATGATAGTCTAGGAGATATCAGCATAATAAAATACACTGCACAGGAGAAAAACGAAACTTTAAAATTGATTTCCTGGACAATCATAGGTAAGTGACAGTCATCGTTTTTGCATTTGACTCTTCAATCGTATTTTTCTTCTACTGTTTATAACTGTGTAACAAAACAAATAAAATATTTGTTATATATATAGACTATTTATAATATATTATTTAAACCAATGACATAGAAGAAAATGCAGTTGTCACGAATATGACATAATGGACATGGGGTCAAATATAATTAATCCTTGTATCTGGTCTGGAGGTTATCAAATTTTTAACAAGCGACACGCCCGACAATAAGATTAAAATAACGTTTGAATCATAATGCAGATAATATTCTTACATTACATGGGCATTTATATATGTCTGTGTAAAAGAAAGCAATGCATCGCTTACAAATATATCATCAACATTTCACGAATTAAGCCCTTAAGTCTGTTACGGTTTTACATATTTCAATTGAAAAATTGGATCCATCTCTTCATGGCATACCGATATTTCTTTTACCTTCTGACTTATAATCCAAATAATGTTTGTGTTCTGTATGCTTTCATCCTCTGAACATGTTCCCTCCAATTGCTCCTACTCTTATATTGCTATACAAGAGCGTGCTATTGCTGCGACAAAAGCCATTTATGACATCCCAAAGCTACAAAACTTATCCCTACCAACTGCCATAGAGTTATTCAACCTCAAAGTTATGCCGGCTGCCACATATGGAATCCAGCTAATATGAACCTTTCTAACGGTCAAAAATCTCGTGAAGCTTGAAAGCATATAAGCCAGATTTCTAAAGCGGGCTCTCTCAATCTCAAAATTCACAAAACATAGCTGTGCCTACATAATAACAAAGGAGTCTTACTTCATAGAAGACATCAAAAATACTTCGGACTACCAGAGACGTAGGCATACAAAACAATAATCGAGGAGAGACAGAGAAAAGCCAGAGAGATTCCGAACGAAATCATGGAAATGGAAGCGTTAAACATAGACGAATTGAAAGGACCAAATATTCGACTTCGCCATTTGTACACACGTTTCGCCGCCCACGGCTTCCATGGGAAAATATGTCACAAAGATACCATGAACCCGAGGAAGACTGAGTCTGCAAACTCTGTAACAAACCGTGCCCCAAGTATCGCCTAGTGAAATGCGAAAAAAAAGAACTCAAACTCTAAACCAATTAATATCATCTTATATTAAATTAGAACAGTTTGAATTAATCCTTAATTTGACAATATAGCCTAAGAGACACTTCGTTTAATTTAGGCCTCTTTAATATTCTTAATAAAACAATAAAAAACGAAAAATATAAACTACACAATTTCTTTAGCGAATTACGCAATATAGACAACATTGATATATTTTGCATGATTCTATTTTTCAATGCGGTCCGACACATTTAAATAACTGATAAGAGAATTAGCATTTTGCTAATGTAGGCCTAATAGTTAAAATTGTCGAAAGAGTTGGATCAAGTGGTAGCGTTTAATATTAGTATTTTGGACATCATGGGTTCGTATCACGGAGCCGACCAACCTGGGATTTTTCATCGTTTTCCTCAAACTTCAAGAGAATTTCTAGGTAGGAATTTCATTACTAGCACCCATTGCATCACATTCACCTTTTCATAATATTATTACATAACCCACAAATAAAAGGACAAAATAAATAGATGCTATAAGTCCTGGATGTTACAAGATATTTAAAATAAGACAAATCTAGTCAAAATTTAAAACAAAAATGAAAACATATTTTCAGGCTGTTGATAATTTTATTAGACATTACATAAGTTCAACGGAACAATACTGTACACATTGTGTTTAATAAATGTATATTATATTGCTATATTTTATCAACTAGTTTAAAAATACTTAATTCATTCCTGGAATCTTCTATCTATCTATAATGGCGTAACAGCCCAATATTGGGCCTTAGCCTCTCCTTTTGTTGGAAATTACTAGACAAAGTAAATTTGGTTACGGTTATTTGCCTACAGATGTCATGCGGCCAACGTACAGACCCAAAGAGATATATAGCAGGCAACTAAGGTATTACTATGATGTTTACGTCTCCGATCTTCCAAATCCTCCTTCAGTAAAGGCTGCATCATTTGCCGATGATACATGCTTTTACTTACAAACCAAACTCAGCTCCTTGCACCATAGAATACTAACGTTTCAGAGATCATTATCAGTCATTTATGATTGGTACTGTCTCTGGAATATCAAACTAGACATATCCAAATCCAAGTTAATCCTATTTTCCAAATATTCCAAACCTCCACCAGTACAGCTCACAATAGGTGCACAAATTCTACGCAATGAGACTGCAGTTAAGTATCTCGGGCTACATCTCGACCCAAAATTAACTTTCAAACATCAAGTAAATGATGTTAAACAAAAATCAAATGCATTGTAGTATGTAACAGTAATCCGCAGCATGCTACTATACGGCTGTGAAGCACTGAGTATTCTTGCCAAAAAACATAAACAGAAAATCCAAATCATTCAGAGCAGATATCTAAAAATTATATTTTCGGCACCCATGTATACAAGAATAACAGAGCTATATGAAGCAGCACAATTGCCTTATCTTGATGCTATTGTGAAATATCAAGTCACCAACAGGTATAAAAACATTTTGGAACATGATAATCCAATAGTACGCACGATAGGACAACTACCACAATGGCGTACAGTACATAAGAACATGTTCACTGGAGAACTACCTCCATAAGGGTTAATTTCAGTGGCACATGTCGCTAAATAACAACATAGCGCATGTCAGAACAACTTCGTTTCCATATCTCATAATAAATTCCTAAAAAAACACCGTTTAGGTAGAGGTTACAATAGGAAAGCCACTTACAGTTAGCCTTTAGTAATTTTGCTGCCGAGGGAAAAATTATTTCCCGGAAACAGCACACTGGACGGCAAAACAACTGACGTCACACAGAGGAAGGAAGGATTACTATGATGATTAGGTCAGTAAATTTTGCTTAGACGCCTCTTTATTCAGGTTTAAGGATCTTTTACGAGCCTGAAAATCTTCAGACTTCCACGGCTTAAAGTCCCTTCCGGAGGACTTGTTTTCCATCCTACAAAAATCCATCGACTCCGACCGGATTTGCACCCGCGACCCTCGAGACCAGAGGCAAGGAACATAACTACTAGCCCACTGCGGCCGACTCCTAATATATCCACTTCTACTTTTATCCAAAAGCGTGTAATTGGCTACACTTATTATGAACATCATTTCGGCTCCCTCTGTGGTTTCATTTTTTTTTTCGGTTAGAATCCAAAACTCATAACCATACAGCAATATAGGGATAGCTATTATCTTGTAGAACTTTAATTTAGTTTTTCAACTGACGTATTTTGATGATCTCTCTTAATTGTGCCAAAAATGTAAATAAATTTCTAATTTTATAAAAAAAGTACTGTAATAAAAAACTGCACTACAAGCAAATACAAGAATTATATGTTTAATGAAACAAAACAAGGAGAAAATTCATACTTTTTTCAATATTTGTACTGCAGTTTAGATTTTTACTTAGGTGATCATTAGTTTTTATTATTTTCTTTATAATCTATCAGAAACCATCTTATTAAAATCTACAGTAAGTATATGCTACGTGTCTAAAACATTAACAACACGTTACTTGGTAATAATTCACCGGAGAGCGTGAATTATTTTTATCAAAAAATTCAGTCAATCTTCGGTAGGGCTTTGTTTAACTCTGTATTTTAACAAATATACTATACAAAATGGTTTACCTTTTTAAGTTCTACGAAGTCGTCCCAGGTAATTACATCTAGAAAGAGAGAAAATAATAGATTAAATAACGTGTGTCAATCAATTACATAAGTCAGAATAGATCTTTGATGTCTTAATAAATGTTTTTCTTGCTGGTATTATTTATGATAATTAAACGTGTTGAAGAATTTAAATATCTTGGATCTATAATAGATAAATCTGGTACTTGTGAAAAATATATTATTAACAGAGTAAATTGTGCAAGGAAGGCGATTAGATCCCTGAATGGTCTTTTATGGAATAGAAATTTGACCAGAAAAACAAAAAAAAAAGAGATTATGCAGACAATAATAGAAAGTATACTTACATATGGATCAGAAAGCTGGACAATAAATGAAAGGATGCAGAAAAGAATCTTGGCGACAGAAATGGATGGGTTACGGAGAAGTATGAGAATATTCAGGCTACAACATATTCGAAATACATATATCAGACAAGAAATAGATGCACAAGAAATTATTATCGATAGGATAATAAAGAGAGATTTACAGTGGTATGGACATGTACAACGGATGTCGGAAGACCATTGGACTAAACAGGTGTTATATTGGATGGTACCAGGCAGAAGGAAGAAGGAGAGAAGTAGAAGAACATGGAATGATACCATGATGAAGAGGGGTATGGAAGATGGACAATGGGAAGATAGGAATCTCTGGAAAGCAGAAATCAAGGGCAAACTGCTGTAAAGTGGAAAGCCTGTATTAAGTATTAAGTATTATTTTAATAGTATAATCGGAGGGTCAATTTAAAAAAGTGACAAGTCAAAAAAAATGAATATTTTCAGAATTAAATAAAGATAAGCTCCATTTGTGTTTTATGAAGTCCCAATGAAACACTAAAACAACTAAAGCAAGGGCCATGGAAAACAGATTAGTCATAAATGAAGATAAAACAAAATATATGAGAATATCAACAGTAGAAGTAAATCCAGTACCATGTATAGGACTAGATGGTCAGAAATTTGAGTAAGTTGATAGTGTTAAATACCTGGGTTCTCTAATTATTTCTAAAAGTTAATTAGCCCTAAGTAAAGAGATTCGAGCAGGGATTACAATGGGCAATAGATGCTCTTATACATTAAAACAAGCTTTTAAGTCAACGAAAATAAGCAAGTTAGCAAAATTTAAAACATATGAAACAATACAGAAACCAATAGCTATATTTGGAAGCGAAACACGGACATTATCAGAAAAATGTAAGTTCACATCAAATGCATGGGAAACTAAAATACTAAGGAAGATATATTGAACAATACAGGAATAAGATACATGGAGAATTAAAACGAACCAGGAATTGAAAGAATTATATAGGGATTTTGTCCACCGCTGTGGTCACGAGGTAGCATGCTGCCTTGTCACGCAGCGGGCCCGGGTTCGATCCCCGGTCGGGGCAGTTTTTCTGGGTGAAGTTTTTATCGGGGTTTTTCCTCACCTGTAAGACAAATGTTAGGAAAACTTTAAGGCCCAAACGGTTCCCGAAATCATATGGCCATCATCACCTCCTTATCATTATCATCATCATCATACTTCGCCGGTGTGGAAAGCAACGGGAAGCTACCACACCTACAATTCCCTAGAAGCTGCAAGCATAGCATGAAAATGCTATGAACGCAGTGAAGGGCCTGCCTCGGGCAGAATTACTATGGATGGATATAGGGATTTAGATCTGGCAGGAGATATTAGAAGAAAGAGACTGGAATGGGTAAGACATGTGTTGCGGATGGAGCAGGAAAGATGTGTAAGAAGGATTTTAGAAGGGAAACCAGAAAGAAAAATACAGAAATTAAGATGGTTGTACAAGGTTGAGGAAGACTTAAAATAACTGAAGGTTAAAAGATGGAGGCAGGAAGCTAGGAATAGAGAAGAATGGGCAATATGTTATAAACGAGTGCAAGGTTCTTAGATAACCCTAGAGCCAAGGAAAGAAGAAGAAGAAGGAAATCCCAAAATTTTAACACTGTGTATCTCACTACCTATTTACATTTTTGGCAATACTCGGGTATAGATAGGCTCTCGCCCTCCATCTCTAGGTCAGAGTTCAACTAATCTTCATCTAAATAGATACACTTAAACACAAGATCACAACATAGTCTCTTGCTTAATATACCGCAACATAGGACATCACATCACTCCATGTCATATACTATCTTCACTTCTCGCAACTGGAATCTCCCTACCACAAGAAATAAGGGGCTGCCGGACATTGGCATCTTTTAAAAGAAATCTAAATTTATATTTGCTCTAACCTCGACTTCATTATTACCCAGTGTAAGGTATATATTAATTGGTGTTTCTCGTATAATTTAGCATATTTATATTATTATTATTATTATTATTATTATCGTAAGTATTATTATTGTTATTATCCTATAAAATGTTGTTTGTACATGAAATTTACATTGCTACATTTAATGTATCTTTAACTGTTTATAATTAGTATAGTGTATATCTATATTTGTCATATATTTATTTGTATTTGTACTGGTTGAGTGGAAGAGAAGGCCTTATGGCCTTAACTCTGCCAGAATAAATAAAGCAGCATTATTATTATTATTATTATTATTATTATTATTATTATTATTATTATTATTATTATTATTATTATTATTATTATTATTACAGTAAAATTTATTCTATTAGGCTTCGTTTTGGACGAATCGGAGTCAGGGCAGGTTTTTTTTCTCGGGGTTTGTTTCGTTTTCATCTGCCAAAAACTTCATTCCTTCTTAGGAATTTTCGAATATGAACAAAACCTAATAATTTACGTTCTAATAAAGTTAAAAAAGCCAGCCTTCTCTACATTCATGTCATACATTTAATTTTATGTCCCCTGTGATAGTCTGATCAGCCGGCATTCGTGTATAAAACAGATGCTGCTTCATTTCATCCGTCAACCTGGCTAGGGTTACATGAACCACAACCCCATCTTGATAGCCTAAAAGGAATTTGGCTGCCAGGAGACCCCAGGGGGTACAGTGTGCAAGCACACGGACGGTGCCTTGTCACCGTCACAAAAAAAAAAATCCGTCAACCTAGCAATGCGTTGAACACGAGTTGATAATTTACTTAATTTTACTAAGCTACAGGTAGCATTCGTTATTAATATTATGTTTTTAATAGCATCTAAATTTATAATTTTGGACTTGTTATTTTTTAATTAACATTTCAATTTATTTAACTTCAATAACCACCGTTTTACAGATTTCGCTAATTTTGAATTCACTATTTTTCGGGCGGCCTTCTTTAACTATACTTTACTGGATTTATCTTCAATAAACTGAGAATGTTTAACGGAGGAGAAAATATAAAAATTATAATTGACTCAGAATTAAAAACTTTGATTTAATCCTCAACTACTAGTAAACGTATTTTTTGAAAATGAAGTTACATAATTCTAACACATTAAGTTATTATTATTACTACGTATTATTAACATTTCGGAATTAATCCTTCAGTTTAATTAACTCTAGTAAACACCATTTTGCAAATTTCGCTAATTTTAAATTCACGGTTTTTCAGTCAGCTTTCTTTAACTATACTTTAAGGGATTTATCTTCAATAAACTGATGATTTTTATATTATTTTATTTTATTTATTTTATCTGATGGAGTAAGGTCTTCTCTTCCACTTCACCAGGTTTAAATTATACATACAATACGAATTATGATTGATACATAATAGATATAGACTACACAATATAAGTTTGACAAGGATAAGAAAGAAAAATAGTAATAATAATAATAATAATAATAATAATAATAATAAAAATAATAACCTATAATTAGATTTAGTAAATGGTTTGTTAAATAAAGGTTAAAATATAAAGAAACAATAAAAGTATACATATAACGGAGAAGAAAATATGAGAATTTAACTGACTTGAGGATTAAAAAATGTAATCTTCAACTAGGTCTACTAGTGCTTTTCGAAAATATTACACAAGTCTAACATTAAGTTATTATTATTATTATTATTATTATTATTATTATTATTATTATTATTATTATATAATAAGCTGTAGCAGTAGAAATTGATTTTTGGAGGCGATCGACAAGAATTTCGAGAAGGGATAAGGTCAAAATCAGCACAATAAGGGAAATTATGCAAATTGAAAAAATATATATATGTAAAAAATAGAAGAATAATGTTTGAAATGGCATGGACACCTCATAAGAATGGAAAAAGAGAGAATACCAAAGAGTAGCCTACCCTTAATTGGAAAGCTAATGGAAGAAGTGGAAGAGGCAGACCTAGGGAACGTTGGATGGATGGAGTGAGGAGAAGTATGGAAGCTAGAGACAGACCTAGAGAACGTTGGATGGATGGAGCGAGGAGAAGTATGGAAGCTAGAGATCTGAGGGAAGAAGATGCTCTAGACAGGAACCTCTGGCGACAAATCACTTTGGGTTGAAGGAGAAACACTGTATTGTGGAATATTCATAATTTTAAAAAAGTATTATTATTATTATTATTATTATTATTATTATTATTATTATTATTATTATTATTATTATTATTGTTATTATTATTATCATGAGCATCATTGAAATAAAAAGTAACAGTGCGAGAAGTGAGAATTTAAAAAAAATTAATGCAGATTTATATAATTTTAGAAAAGGACTGCAATGAGACGCAGACAGAAAAACAATCATGTCTATGCAGTATTCCAATTCACTAGAAGTAATAACAAAGCTAGAAACTCAGTTAGTTCACTAGTCGTTCAGACAAAGTTAATAATACTTACCTAAGTAGGTTAACATAAGGGGAGAACTACATAATAAATATCGTGAAATTAACTCTGAGTTTATCTGTTTCATGCAGATAATCCACTTGTATCTGTGAATATTAACCCAATCCTAATAACGTACTACATATATATTGCAATGTTATTTCATTATATTACAAGTATCTACCTGTATTTGTTTTATAATTTTAATTGTTTTCTACATAGAGTCAGTATTGAGATGTAACATCCCTATGCTCTAATCGTTATTTGAATTTTGTATAAGAGATCTCTCTCTCTCTCTCTCTCTCTCTCTCTCTCTCTCTCTCTCTCTCTCTCTCTCTTCTCTCTCTCTCTCTCCTCTCTCTCTCTCTCCTCTCTCTCTCGCTCTCTCTCTCGCCAAACAAATAGAAGGATATGCATATGTTTTTATTTGAATAATTTATTGCTTTTATTTTTTAATTATCTAAATTAGGCACAGGACAGGACAGCTCCATTATTCAACTGTTTAGACACTTGCACTACATCTCCAGGTGTTGTTCACTCCATGTGTGAGTTGTGATGGACGAATCGGAACCATGACAGGTTTTTCTCAGGGTTTACCCTGTTTTTCCCTGCCAAAAACTTCATTCCACCACTTCTTCAAATACATGTCATCAATTTCGTTCCATTTAATTTCATCTGCCCCTATGATGATGCGAGAGGCCTGGTCAGCGGACATCCTTGTATATTACATGTCTTCATCTCATCTTATCCCATGACATTGCATAACACTGGACAAGGTAACGCGTTCACTTTTTACTTTATACAAAACAAGAAATTTGATTTATTTGAAAATGTACGAGTAATAATGGTAAAGTTTACTGGATAAAAGGTACAGTGAAATATTTTAGATATTTCGAAACTTACTAAATCATCTACGTATAACTCAAACTAGTCATAAGAACTATTTTTCTCTCATTCAGCATTACCTTAGATTATTACCAAATTTGTGTTTAGCTAAGTAAATTAACTATAACTGGAAATCATGTCACTTAAAGGAACTAGCTATATGTCAATAATATATTGAGTTTAAGTTGAAATTCTGTATTGAAGGTTTTCCTTATTTCAGTAAAGTCAGAAACTGCATTCAAAATATCGATGACTTTTTCCTCAATAGAATTAAAAATTAATATATATATATTGTATTAGATTTGCCCGATGGTGTAATGGATAATACGCTGAAGTACCAATTCAGAGGTCGGGGTTCAAATCCCGTCCACGCATTTATTTTTCTTATCATGTCATATTAAGCTTGCCTTGCTCAATGTCAAAAATTTAATTATAACATCGATAAAGCGTCACTGCTATAAAGTAAAAATATACTCTTTAATTTACTTACTTGTTATAGTAGCTAGCTACCTGGTGGCAGTGAAGTCCGAGTTCTCGCTACATCTCGTAATGATGGAGAATACATAATTATTTAAGAGAAATAAATGTTTGTATTAGATTGGCCCGGGGTGTAATGGATAGCACGCTGAAGTACCAATTCAGAGGTCCGGGTTCAAATCTCGCATTTATTTTTCTTATCATGTCATAAACTAGTGACTTTAAAATAAATACGAGAACAAACAATTTTTCATACATGTATAAGACCATATGTGCCTATTTGTAAATCATCTCAATGAAACAAGTTTTTGATGTAAACTTAAGTGATAGGCAATACTAAAATTCGTATCATGGGATTCATTGGTCTATTTCATACTGTATTGAACTGTTTGATGAACACTCAGGGGGCTTAAAACGTTTTGAAAATATAAACCTGGGACTCCCATACTAGATGCATTTTAATTTTCTTAATTTTCCATTTTCACAGAATGTCTTCAATTGAATTATACAAATTGCCACTTGCTTGGATTCCGAAGATTCCAGTATTTCTAATCTATTAACAATTTGGTATCATATTCTTGCCGCAGTACATAATTTCTCAACTTTTTTAATTCTTTTTTTTTTCAGAATCATTTCTTCGGTCTAGCTCATTTACTCCTTGTAGGCTGTACCGCATATTTGTCGAGAATACTAGCAAATTCAACTCCAACTGTAACACAATGCATACTTTCCACGATTATTTGAACGATGAATCTATAGGTAAATAAATCAATTTACTTGATTCTTCAAATCTATTCGTTCGAACGGACGACTTTTTTAAGACTCGACACAAATCTACTAGATATATATATATATATATATATATATATATATATATATATATAAGTAGTTGCATGCTTACAGGTTCTAAAACATTTTTCCTGACATAAATAGCATGTCCAAACTTGTGACACAAATATCCGGAATACTGTGCTGCAATATCGTGAACAGAATGATGACAGTAGAAATGGAAAAAGTGAAGTATTTATAATTTACCGGAACATACGGGTAACAGCTTTGCTATTTTATTTCCAAAGTTAATATTAAAGCATTCATTTTTTTTTAACTTTGTTTACATTCAGTTTTTTTCTCTTTTCGTTTACACTGTTTCCCTTATTGTTTTACCTTTTAGTTAACTTACTGTTATTCACACAAGGACAGGGCATAGGCTATACCCAGACCCAAGGTGAAGATTAAAAATCCCCTACCCCCCGGGAATCGAACCCGGGTCGCCGGAGTAGAAGGTAGGGACTCTACCGACTACGCCACGGCGACGGACAATTTTTTTTTTTAAATACACAATGCAATATATATTTTATGTGTAACAAATGGTATTTTCTTACTAAATAAAATGACTAAAAATATTTTATTTCTTATTGTTAACTGAGTTTATTTATTTCATGTTATTCTCGGTACAAGAAATTTATCTTGGTGAACTATTAGTTCCCTAGTTCAGAAGTTCGCGGGTACAAATCCGGTCCAGATCAATGGATTTTTCAGAGCGTAAAAATCCGGAACATAACCTCCTTCGGAAACTAAATCAAGCAGTTGGTCCCTAGTCATACATTCACAGAACATAGATAACCCCCCCACCGACGGTATCTCTACTTTGTCATAATGGTGGAGCTTGTGTGGTTAAATGGTCCCAAGAGCTATGCCGGCGGTAGCTTAGCTATTGATAGGACCTCCCAAGCCGGACATACCAAGGGTGATAACCCAGACAAAAATAGATACCCTAGTCCTCCAGGTTGGGCATGAGGCTAACAATCTTACTCTTACTTACTCACTGGCACTATCGAACCCGTAGGTTCATGGCCGCGCGGACATAAGCTCTCCATACATCCCTATCCTGAGCTAATGCTTTCCAATCATTCCCCGTATAATCTACTTCCCCCAAATCACAGTTAGTGTTATTCTCTCACCTCATTCTTGGTCTACCAACTGGGCGTTTTCCCTCTGGCTTTCCTACAAGAAGCTTCCATGCAAGTCTTTCATTCCCCATACGTGCAACATGTCCTGCCCATCGCAGTCTACGAGACTTAACTGTTCTTATTATATCTGGCTTCCTATAAAGACCCTGTAGTTCATTGTTAAGTAATCTTCTCCATCCACCTGCCTGTTCATCTCTCTTTGGTCCAAAAATTTTCCTCAGTACTTTATTCTCGTACTTGTAATCTCTTTTCCTCCCTTAAAGTAAGAGTCCATGTTTCGCACCCATATAATATAACTGGTAGAATAATAGTTTTATATATTTTCAGTTTAACGTTTTTTTTTAAAGGAGTTGGGACATCAAGAGTCTCTGCAATGTATAATAGCACGCATTTCCAGAAATGAGCCTATGTTTAATTTCTTTGAGCATCTCATTCCTATTTGTGATTTTATTGTTCCTAGGTATTTGAATTCAGCCACTTCCTCAAAATTTCCCTCATTTGTCATTAGCTGTCCATTTCCATTATATAATGAATTTCTGCGTGTGACCATATGTTTAGTTTTATTGATATTTACTTCCAGTCCTAATTTCTTAGTGTTACTCAATAGTATGTGCGTGTTGTCCTTTAGTATCTCCTCGCTATCGGCCAATAATACTACATCATCAGCATAAACTAACAGCTTATTAATACCATTGAGTTGTAAGCCTTCCTCATTCTCTAAAGATTTAATGGCATGCTCTAGTACAAAATTAAATAGGCTGACAACCTTACCCCATAAAGACTTACACCAATGAGAACACCCCAAACTAAACAAGCCGGACTAAAAATTTAAGACAACTAAGCAAGGACAAGGAAATTTAATTTAGACTAGGCACATGGAATGTGCTGTCATAATATAAGGATCTGAAGGTTATGGGAGTCCAGGGATGGAGAAGGAAAGCAGAAGATAGAAATGGATGGAGGCACATAGTTGGGGCGGTCAAGGCCTGCAATGGGCTGTAGCATCAAACATGATGATGAATATGATAATAGATCCTCTTTTACTTGAAATCAGAGATATATCTATCTACAATGGCCTAACAGCCCAATGTTGGGCCTTAGCCTCTCCTTTATTAGGGGTTATTAGACCAAGTTAAATTAGTTAAGCTCTTTTCCCTAGAGATATCATGATTGGTATGTGATCAACATACCGATCCAAAGAGACATCTAGTAGGCAACTAAGGTATTATTAAGATGATGGAGATTGGTCAATTTTGTCCAGAGGCCTCTTTTTTCAGGCTTAAAGTTCTTTTACGAGTCTGAAAATCTTCAGAGTCGGGACCCACGACTTAATGTCCCTCCCGGAGGATTTGCTCCTTGGATTTTTCCATCCTAAAAAAATCATCGAACCTAACCTGGTTTGATTCCGCGACCTTCGGAACCAGAGACACAGAACATGACCACTAGTTCACCGCGGCCGACAAATAAGAAGTACACCCTGAGAAAAATTTGCCGGTACTTCCACGAATAGATTTGAACTGTGTTGCTAATTTTCTGAGAAGAAATAGAACAAGTAATTTTAAAAATCAATGGTAGAAAAAAACCTTATTTGGATACACACTCCGTCACAATAATTTCTTTAAAAATACTTCTGTAGGATAATTTTTTTAAGGAAGTTAAATTGACCAAGGAAGTGCGTTTTAGAATATTCAAAAGAACTTATAGGATGGAAAGACTATCAAAAATTAAATGTCTAGCTGAAGAAAGAGAAGAATAGTTTCAGTGAAAATGCATTGCATTTAGAATAATATTAGCGTGATGATAGTATTATTATTATTATTACTTACTTACTTACTCACTGGCACTATCGAACCCGTAGGTTCATGGCCGCACGGACATAAGCTCTCCATACATCCCTATCCTGAGCTAACGCTTTCCAATCATTTCCTGTATAATCTACTTCCCTCAAATCATAGTTAATGTTGTTCTCCCACCTCATTCTTGGTCTACCAACTGGGCGTTTTCCTTCTGGCTTTCCTACAAGAAGTTTCCATGCACGTCTTTCATTCCCCATACGCGCAACATGTCCTGCCCATCGCAGTCTACGGGACTTAACTGTTCTTATTATATCTGGCTTCCTATAAAGACCATGTAGTTCATTGTTATGTAGTCTTCTCCATTCACCTGTCTGTTCATCTCTCTTTGGTCCAAAAATTTTCCTAAGAACTTTATTCTCAAATACTCGTAATATCCTTTCCTCCCTTAAATTATTATTATTATTATTATTATTATTATTATTATTATTATTATTATTATTATTATTATTAAGAACAGTTAAGTCTCGTAGACTGCGATGGGCAGGATATGTGGCTCGAATGAGGAACGAAAGACGTGCATGGAAGCTTCTTGTAGGAAAACCAGAGGGAAAATGCCCAGTTGATAGACCAAGAATGTGGTGGGGGAATAACATTCACTATGATTTGAGGGAAGTAGATTATAGCCTACAGGGAACGATTGAAAAACATTAGCTCAGGACAGGGATGTATAGAGATCTTATGTCCACGCGGCCATGAACATACGGGTTAGATAGTGCCAGGAAGGTATTATTATTATTATTATTATATTATTATTATTATTATTATTATTATTATTATTATTATACTTTTTTTACATTACCAAATGTTTCCAATACAAAGTCGAAGTTTTGTTGGTAAAAAATTCATGCTCAGATTTTAGACGATACCCGGAGTACCGGATCCCGGGCACAATATGCATTAAATTTTTATATATATACCGATATTAAGAATTTAAACAAAGTTATGTTGGTGTGCAGCTAATTAGCAGGAAGGCTAAGTTAATGCAGTGGTTAATACAGAGTCATTAAGCAATTAATCAATTATAATCCAATGATCAATTATAGTGGAGCATACATGTTTAAGGCTATCACTTATAAGATCATATGTATGGCCGGTTTTAAGAAAGGAAAACGTTTAAGTTTTAACGTATTTTGAACTCCATTTTTCATATAACACTTTATTCATCATCATCTTCATCTTATCCTCCTCCTTCTTCATCATTTCAAGATTTGAGCAATTAGCCCGTTCAGACTTAACAGATTTTGCGACCATTATTCCCTTGGTTTCTAATGGTTTCTTGATATCTTCTGATTGGAAATTCTAATATTATTTTAGAATTCGGTTTTCATTTTTCTCCATTTTTATTTACTTTATCTACTTCTAACTTCAGTGATTTTGCGACCATCGTTTTCTTTGTTTTTAATCTGGAAATTAAACTTGTTTGAATTATATTTCCTAATTTTCTCGATTTTCATTCATTTTACCCAGTTCCGATCTCACGGATTTTGCGACCATAGTTTCCATTGATTTCCACTGGTTTCTTGATCCTCTAGGTGAAAATTCAATTTTTTTCTGGTTTTCCAATTTTTTCGATTTTCGTTTATTTTACCTAGTTCCGATTACACGGATTTTGCAACCGTCGCGTCGTTTCCATGGTCTTCCCAAAATTATCTTCTGTTTGGAAACTCAAGATTTATTTTGAAATTCGACTTTCTGCCCTGCAATCTAAATGTAATTTCCTTTTGTTTTATATTTTATTTAATTTTACGAAGCAGTGGAAATACGTTCATTTCTTTACGTACATATTTAATTTGGTTGTTTAGAATCAGGTTGTTCTAACTCCATTTTTTAAAAGTTTTCATGAGAGTTAATTACATTTTGGATGCTACCCAAATTCACAATAATAACACTTATTTGAGGAAAGGGGTTTAACACTTCCTACCTACAAAAGATACAAATTTATCTGCGAAACGGTTTGTTAGAAGAAGGGTTAGTACATTATGAATAAATACATATACTTCGACTTTTCGTATTTCATTCCGCACTTCCTCAAGTTTTTTTCCTTTGAATGTCTCGTATAATTTATCATATTTATGGTATTATTATTATTGTTATTATTATTATTATTTTATTATTATTATTATTTTATTATTATTATTATTATTATTATTTTATTATTATTATTTTATTTTATTATTATTATTTTATTATTATTATTATTATTATCATAAGTATTATTATTGTTATTATCGTATAAAATGTAGTTTGTGCATGAAATTTACATTGCAACATTTAATATATTTTTAACTCTTTATAATTAGTATAGTGTATATCTTATTTGTCAAATATTTATTTGTATTTGTGCTGGTTGAGTAGAAGAGAATGCCTCATGGTCTTAACTCTGCCAGAATAAATAATACATTATTATTACTATTATTATTATTATTATTATTATTATTATTATTATTATTAAGAAGAGTAATTTAAAGTCCATTTCTTTTTAATTTAAGATGAGGACCCGCGATGAATTGAGCTAGAGCAGTATCCTCATGTTGTTATGTAGTGCTGTAATTTGTGATTTTAATAAATTTCATTAAAAAAGATGTATTTAAAGATATGTATTTATCTAGTTTAAGACAGTAGAGAAGTAAATAAAAAATACTCTTGATTTAAGTATTTTTAATAGTTATAAATTAAGATTCATTACAGCACGGGCTGATATTAATTTATTGTGATGAAATTAGATACACTATCAAATTAGGCCAAAAAATAGAGGGTGTGCGTTGAAATCAGATGACATTTTAATTTCACCTCTCTAAATAATGACCACCTTTATATATATATATATATATATATATATATATATATATATATAAATACAATATGGACAACCTGTGCACCTACTATTTGTAGACCTTGAGAAAGCGTACGACAATGTCCCTATAGAGAAACTATGGATTGCTTTAAGACGTATAGGAATTAAGACTATAATAATTAAAGCTATACAAAATTTATATGACAATTGCATATCTAAAATTAAAATTGGCAGTAAATTGTCACATGGTTTTACGATAAATAAAGGTTTTCGTCAAGGTTGTTGTCTATCACCGACTCTGTTTAAATATATGTACATGAAATATTAAAGAATTGGAGGAGAAAATGTTCAAGCATGGGAATTCTATTTCAAACAACAAAACTTTATACAACTTACATTTTGCAGATTATCAATAATTATTAATAGCACAAGATTATGAAGATTTAGAATATATGACTAGAAAATTAATAGAATAATACGAAAAATGGGGATTAATTTTGAACATGAAAAAAAAAAACAAAATATTTATCAATTGGGGAACCAGAACAAAATTTAAATTTGGAGACTGGAGAAACAATAAAATCTTGTAGTGAGATCACATATTTAGGAATTAAAATAATTAAAGATGTTAGTGAAGAGGAAATAAGAAATAGAAATAATAAAGGAAAACTTGCAATTGCTTGCCTCAATGGAATATTGTGCGATAAAAATATAAGTAATAAAAATAAAATGAATATATGTCATACAATTGTTAAAAGCATCATTACTTTTGGAGCAGAACTTTGGCCATTAACAACAAAAACAAATAGGTATCTTTTGGCAACGGAAATGGATTTTATACGAAGGCCAGCAAGAATTTCAAGAAGAGAAAAAATTAGGAACTCAATTATAAGGGAGAAAATGAAGATTGAAGACACTATTTTAGATTATATTAAAACTCAGCAATTAAGATGGTACGGACATGTCCAGCGAATGGAAGAGGATCGGCTACCAAAATCTGTTTGGGAATGGAAACCTGAGGGAAGACGAGGCAGAGAAAGACCTAAAACCTCCTGGAGGCAGGGAATATGTTTATACATGAAGGAGGAAGAAACATCTACAACCAGAAAATTGGATGGACCGACAAAATTGGCTAGGGGAAATCAGACGATGTCAAAGACATTAATCAACCGATGATCTATCTATCTATATACATACATACACACATGGTTGCACGCCATAGCGTTGTTGGATTAATGCAATACTCTACAAGCTGGATGGCCTGTGGTTCGAGTCCCGGTGAGGTCAGGGTTACTAAAATTGGCCTTCGATCAGCGCCTTGGGTCGACTCAGCCTCTATAGGAAATGTGTACCAGACGCTTGTTCTGGAGTAAAGGCGGCAGTCACGCAGGGCTAGCATCGTGTCGATTGATTAAAAAGTGGGAGCCGTAACTTTCTAGAAATCAAGAGCCTCCCAAGGTTTGTAGTGGGATCACACTTTACAATATATACTTCTTAAGTACCTGATTCATCAATCGTCCTCAATTAAAATGGATTTCTGTTTTAAAAAACTTCGTCATTAGTTAAAACCCTGCGGCCTTTCGGAACATGTTCCATCTTTGACATGTCATTAGGCCTATATGGTTTTAACTAACTGACGAAGTTTTTTTAAACAGAACTCCATTTTAATTGAGGACTACGTGGAAAGCAACGGGAAGCTACCACACCTATAATTCCCTAGTAAAGCTGCAAAGCATAGCATGAACATGTTATGATTGCTGTGAAAGACCTGCCCTCGGGCAGAATTACAATGAAATAGAATGGACTGTTATAGAAAGTACCCATTTTAATATATATATATATATATATATTATTAAGAAAAAAATCATAAATTAAATGAAAAGTGTCCTATGTTCATTAACCCAAGTAAACCCCAGAATTGATCTTACAAAACTTTTATTAAAACACATCCGGTAATCCAACAAGGGTTTTAACATCGACTCACTAGATTTTATTACGAAAGTTACTTGTTGCACCATCTAGGGGAAAAGTAGAGAAACTGCTTCAGTGAGATGTTTGCTTTATTTTCAAAAGTTGGTAATGTCTCCCAAACATATGATTGATCAGCTGTTTCAGTAAAGAACCACTAAAGAAGCAAAAACAGGATTTGTTACTATATTTAGAATTATTTCATCAACCAACGTAATTAATACATTATCAAAACGAGCTATTGATTTAGACAGTTTCAATTGAGAACCACATTCGGAGGTTTCGGGTTCAAGTCGCGAAACCAGACATGTCAGTTCTTTTCTCACCGTTCAGCCATAACCCTAATAGTATTTCCATTATCATACATGTAAATTATACAGAGTGGCACATAACTCTACCGAAAATCCACAGTCCGTTGACTAAGTGTTTTGATATAAGGAGCCCACGATTTCCAGTTAACTTATTATATAATAATGTGTTGTTAATGTGTTAGATATGTAGCATGTTCTTTGATAAGATGGAATCTGATAGATTACAAAGCGTAATTAAAAATTAATCAAGTAATAATCACCTCTCAGGGAATTCATTCATAGTCTTCTGCTCAAGAGCAGATCTTTCACTGCAAACTCAGCATTCTCCACTCTTTCCTTAACTCAGCTTTCCTTTTTGCATCTGCATACAAACCATTTATTTTAATATTGTCTATCATCTGATGCATTTTTCTGCCTCTAACTTTCTTTCCGTTGACCATTCCTTCTAGAGCATCCTTCAGCAGGCAGTTTCTTCTTAGCCAATGGCCAATCCAATTTCTTTTTCTCTTCTATATGAGTTCCAGCATTATTCTTCTTTCACCCACTCTGTCCAGCACATCTTTATTTCTTACTTTGTCTGTCCATTTTATACGTTCCATTCTTCTCCATATCCACATCTCAAAAGCTTCCAGTCGCTTTTCCTCATTCCGTCTTAATGTCCAAGTCTCTGCACCATACAATGCTACACTCCACACAAAGCACTTCACTAGCCTCTTCCTTAATTATTTTGCCAAAGGTCCGCAGAATGCTTCTCTTCTTGTTGAAAGCTTCTTTTGCCATTGCTATCCTCTGCTTTACTTCTTGACCGCAGTTCATGTTACTACTGATAGTACAACCCACATATTTGAAGCTCTCCACTTGCTCAATGGCCTCATTTTAATCTTCGTGTCTATCTTCCTTGGTTTCTTACCTATAATCATGGCCTTCGTCTTATTTATATTCATCTTCATCCCATAATCCTCGCACTTATCATATAGCTCCATCAGCATACTCAGGGAATACCGGTAAAAAAAAAAAAAGAAGGAACATTCTATGGTTAATATTAAAAGGAAGTGGTACTATGAGGTTTAGTTCTATTTTGGAATCAGATGGGAAAACTTATAGTGAAATTGAGTAAAGAATTGGTGAAGAAAGAAAAGCAATTAGAATGTTACACCTTAAACTGGTAAAACATGTATTTCTCCTGTCAGTTATTTTAATGTGGCGGACTGCAGTGAAAACGAAACGGTGCGTAACGGTTATTATTAGGTATATTGTGAAAATAATAATAATAATAATAATAATAATAATAATAATAATAATTTCATGAAGATAGTAACGGCAACGGGGTTAGATTAGTCACATTTGCCACATCAAAGAATCTCATTGTTAAGAGCACAACATTTCAGCATAAGGATATTCATAAATACACCTGGACGTCCCCAGATGGAGAAACTCGGAACCAGATAGATCATGTATTAGTGGATAAACGCTGGCACAGCAGCATCATCGATGTTAGATCAGTTAGAGGGATAGACTGCAGTTCGGATCATCATCTGGTCAGAGTATAAAAACCGGACAACGGCTATCGCTTATGAGAGGAACAATTGCTAAAGATGATTCTGAAAAATTTGAATTAAAAAACTTGAAAAATGATGAAATGGGCAAGAATACCAAATCAAAATTGCTAATATATTTGAAGTACTGGGATCTTCAGTTGACAATGTGACAAACGATGAAGAAACTGATATAAATAAAGAATGGGAGGCTATAAGAGATACTATTAAATTGTCAGCATCAGAAAGCATTGGTTGTTTAAAAAAGAGGCAAAACAAGAAATGGTTTGATGAGGAATGTGCCGACATTGTGAAAGAAAGAAAGCTAGCAAAATTGAAATGGTTACACGAGCCAAATGAGGTAAATTTAGAGCAATTGGGTAGTATTAGACGGGAAACCACCAAGTTACGAAAGAGTAAAAAGAGGGAATATTTGAGAGAGAAGATTAATGATCTTGAAATGAATGCAAAAAATAGGAACATTAGAGAATTATATCAGGGAATTAGGATAGAGAAGAAAGGGTTTCAGGCCAGAACAAACATAATTCGGAATGAAAATGGGGATATTATCGCAGATTCCAGGAGTATATTAAATAGATGGAGAAGTTACTTTAATCAGCTATTAAATGTACATACAGAACAGGACATTGAGGAGGATAATTTACAGACAGCAGAAATGCTAGTCGCAGAACCAAGTACATTAGAGGTTGAAATGGCGATAGAAAAATTGAAGATGTATAAAGCATCAGGTTCGGATGAGATACCAGCAGAACTGATAAAATCAGGGGGAGAAAAATTGATGGACAAGATACGCTGGTTGCTTAGTATGATTTGGGAAAAAGAAGCTCTTCCAGATGAATGGAAGGAATCAATTATCGTACCAATTTATAAGAAAGGAGATAAAACTGATTGCAACAACTACAGGGGCATCTCATTACTTTCAACTTCGTACAAAATTCTAACAAATATATTAGTAAGCAGACTTACTCCCTATATTGATGACATTCTAGGAGATCATCAATGTGCATTTAGAAGAAACAGGTCTACAACAGATCAGATTTTTAGTATAAGACAGATTTTTTAGAAAAGAAATGGGAATATAATGGTACTGTACATCAACTATATGTAGACTTCAAAAAAGCATATGATTCAATTAAGAGGGAGAAGTATATAGTATCCTGCTGGAGTTTGGAATTCCTAAAAAGTTAGACTTATACGAATGTGTCTAAATGGCACAAAGAGTAGGGTGCGTGTAGGCAAACAGTTTTCGGACACTTTTTAAATCCAGAATGGGTTGAAGCAAGGAGATGCACTATCTCCTCTACTATTTAATTTTGTACTAGAGCATGCAATTAAATCTTTAGAGAATGAGGAAGGCTTACAACTGAATGGTATTAATAAGCTGTTAGTTTATGCTGATGATGTAGTATTATTGGCCGATAGCGAGGAGATACTAAAGGACAACACGCACACACTATTGAGTAACCCTAAGACATTAGGTCTGGAAGTAAATAGCAATAAAACCAAATATATGGTCACATGTAGGAATTCATTATATAATGGAAATGGACAGCTAATGACAAATGAGGGAAATTTTGAGGAAGTGGCTGAATTCAAATACCTAGGAACAATAATCACAAATAGGAATGAGATGCACAAAGAAATTAAACATAGGCTCAATTCTGGAAATGCGTGCTATTATGCATTGCAGAGACTCTTGATATCCCAACTCCTTTCAAAAAACGTTAAACTGAAAATATATAAACTATTATTCTACCAGTTATATTATATGGATGCGAAACATGGACTCTTACTTTAAGGGAGGAAAGGAGATTACAAGTATTTGAGAATAAAGTACTTAGGAAAATTTTTGGACCAAAGAGAGATGAACAGACAGGAGAATGGAGAAGACTACATAAAAATGAACTACATGGTCTTTATAGGAAGCCAGATATAATAAGACAGTTAAGTCTCGTAGACTGCGATGGGCAGGACATGTTGCACGTATGGGGAATGAAAGACTTGCATGGAAGGTTCTTGTAGGAAAGCCAGAGGGAAAACGCCCAGTTGGTAGACCAAGAATGAGGTGGGAGAATAACATTAACTATGATTTGAGGGAAGTAGATTATACAGGGAATGATTGGAAAGTATTAGCTCAGGATAGGGATGTATGGAGAGCGTATGTCCGCGACGCCATGAACCTACGGGTTCGATAGTGCCAGTGAGTAAGTAATAATAATAATAATAATGCTGATGCTGATGATGACGATGACGACGACGACGATGATGATGATGATAATAATAATAATAATAATGATAATAATAATAATAATAATAATAATAATAATAATAATAATAATAATAATAATAATAAGTAATCCCTTCTCGTTAGTTTTCATCTGTTTTATTAAAATTATTTAATGGATGAAACCAATTGATGTATCTTATAGGATGCATTTTTAATTTAAGGGTTAAACTCAGTGATATGGAGTAAAAATGTTACAAATAAAACCATGACATTCATATTTAAATCATTAGTACAAAGTGTTATGTTGTATGGTGAAGAGACCTGGATTTTAGATAGACAACCAAAAATAATTATTAACAACAGAGATGGATTTTTGGCGAATTGCATAAAGAAAATCAAGAAAGAAAAAAAATCGGAACCAGAAAATTAGTGAAAGAATGAATGTTAAGCATAATATATTAGAAGTAATAGAAGAACGAAGATTGAAATTGTATGGATATCTGAAGAGGATGGAGAATAATAGAATCCCAAGAATGATGCTGGATTGGAATGCTGAAGGTAGGAGGAGGAGGGGGAAACCCAGGGAACAGTGGATGGATGAAGTGAGATGAAACATAGCGTTTCAAGGCTTGCTAATGTCCGACCACTGGATCTTTGTCTCCTAATCTACTGCTAGTTGCAACCCGCGACAGGAATATCGCTCAAACATCGACGAAAAATTATACCAATGGGCTGAAGAGGGCATAGAAAGTCCCTAAAACAGCCGGAAGAGACAGGCCACGGGCCCTGCACGTTAATTCGCTCGGCTGCCGAGTGTGCTCCCGGGTCAAACTGAGTGTGCGCTCCGCCGGTCGTGGAAGAACGTGGCCCTGCTCTCCCAACTCTTAGTCTAGTCTAGTCTTGATCAGCAGAAACCTCAAAAAAGATGCTGATGATAGAAATCTGTGGCGGAACAAAATAAATTTGGGCTGAAGGAGAACTACTGTAATGTAGAGAAAATCCTTAATTAAAAAATTGAGTTAGATTTAATAACTTCAAGAAATATACATTTATGAGGTGGGTTGTTAAATCTAACTCTATTGATTAATTCCATCGGCATTTGCTGTGACGTAGGCTATGATTAGTCGATTAATTATTAATTTTTCTTTGCAATCTGTAAGATCCCATTTTATCATGGTCCGAAAGGACATGCTAAATGTCGACCATTGTGGTCTTTTTTTTTTATATATTCCTTGCCTCTAATCTCGAGAGTCAAACTCGGTTGGGTCGATTTATTTTTAGGATGGAAGAATCCAAGGACCAAGTCCTACAGGAGGGACTTTAAGCCGTGAGTCCCAAGTCTGAAGATTTTTCGGCTCGTAAAAGAACCTCGAGTCTAAATTAGTGCCTCTAGCAAAAAATGACCGACATTTACTATCTAAGTAATATCTTAATTGCCCACTAGATCTCCCATTGAGGCGATGCACTCATTACATGTCACTCACTACATTTACTAAAAGTTAATTTAGCTTAAGTCGAACCCGAAATATTTAAAGTTAAATTAAACTAATAACCTTCAAAGTTATAAATAGAGAAGTTTATTTAAGTCTTAAGCTCTATATTTTAGGGAAATAAGCGTAACTAAATTATAATAGGTTAAGAAAACTCCTGCTAGGGGAGCACCTGTGACTATGTAGGGACGCATGGATATATGCATACATACATACATACAAGCAAATGTCCAACACATAACATGTAGCCTAATTCTGTAATAAATCACGGGAGAGCATGGGTTCTTTAAGCCTGTATCAAATAACTCAGCCAGATCCCTGAACAACATGTGAATGTTTGTTGTAGAATTCTGTTCCACTCTATACAGAGTGTAACTAAATGCACATTATAAAATTTGAGGACATGTAATGGGGACCAAGGCGGTTATGTTTAACATAAGAACTCGTGTCCGGAAACGTAAAAGTTTTCTCGCTATACGCAAGAAAAAAAAAACATTGATTTTTCTGATGCCTGCAGTTTATCTTCTTCGTCCACTTAAAAGAAGGGGTCGGTGTGACGACCACCAAAGTCAACATATACGGTACTCCGAACCATATTCTGGTACACACAATCACCAATCCTTGATCCTGCAACATCCGCCATAGCCATACCAGCGTCAGCAGGTCTTCCTCGGATGCCACAGGGGTCTCGTACACTAAGGATTTCATGTGACTCCACAGTTAGTAGTCTAGTGGGGTCAAGTCAGAGAATTTGTAACCTTGTTTATTTAGGTGTTATAATTAAAATTTTGACATTTAGAAATGAAAGCCAATTATGATATGAAAAAAAATCTCTGAGCCTGGATTTTATCCCAAGACCTCTAACTTTATGTTAGCGCGCTTCCAACGTGTGTGTGTGTGTGTGTGTGTGTGTGTGTGTGTGTGTGTGTGTGTGTGTGGTGTGTGTGTGTGTGTGTGATTTGTGTGTATGTGTGTGATTTGTGTGTATGTGTGTGAGTGAATGTGTGTTTTGTGTAGTATTTATTTACGTTAGAGGCTCAGTCGATCCCAGACCCATGGTGCTGACAGAAGATTTAGTAAAAGTTCCGACCCTGTCGGGAATCGAACCCACGACCTTCCGGGTTGTTGTTTTAACCAACTATCATATATATAATGGATATTTAAAAAAAACTCTACCCTGTCAGGAAACGAACCTGGGCTGCCGCAATAGTAGGTGGAGGCTATATCGACCAAGCCATTTTAATATGAGAGTACTCAGCGCAGCTAGTATTAAAGTTAAGTAAAACTCATTTACTTTTATTTACTTACATTTTCCGAGGAACAACAATTAGGTTGAAATGAAAAGTGCTCCAAAGTTAATTTTAAAAGTTTAATCAAAGAAACAACACAGCATTAAGGTAGCTGTGACGTTAGGGTAGTTAACCTATTTTTGTTTAACTTTTACTTAGTTTGGAGGTGTCATTAGCATGTTCATATCGAGCTCTAGTGACTGCATATCGGACTTTACTTAGCAAAAAAGGACCGCCATGTAATGACACAATTTAGCTACAAGCTCCATTTTGTTCTAAGCCACTTTACTGCATACCATCCTGTTAGATTAAGTTTGAGGGTAACAGAATTTCGTATTCGAATCCCCAGCTACTCTTTATTAATATAAAGAGTGTTCACAAATTTATTCGAAAATAAATTATATTTTACTTCCCTTCCGAAGAAAATCATACACCGAACTTTTATGCCCTGAAAAATGTATTAGCGCGGCCGGGTTTGAATCTGTGAACCTTGGAACCAAAGAGAGCAGGTTAATCACTACTCCATGGAAAAATTATCTACAAATCTACCTAAATTAATTTCATAATGCTGTTGCATTTTCAGTCCAGCGCCATAGCCGGGTGGTTAAAGCAAGATGCCTTGGCGCAGAGCTATGGGACTTCGAGTCTCCATGGGGGAAGAAATATCTCAAGGAATTTCGGGCAGTGTTGGACTGGTGCCCACCCAGCATTGTGAGAAAATTGGGTAGCTATAATAAGTAGCGGCTCCACGTTGAGAAAACCAGCTATAACGGCTGAGGGACCCGATATGTCACCCACGGTGGCAGGATGATAGTCTACCTCTTTGATTAACACATTTAGATGTTATAATTTTGAGATTATTATTTTAGAACTTATTGTTTTTTTTCTTCGGAAAATGGAGAGCGGAGGAAAGAATAATAATTTATAAATGAGAAGATAGTAAGTATAATAATAAAGAATGTAAAATAGGAGCGGTATTTTGTAATTATGGCTGGATTTATTCAATGATATCCATTATTTACCTCGAATTCATTATTACCCAGTGTAAGGTGTATATATAGGGTCTATATATATTAATTGGTGTTTCTCGTACAACTTATCATATTTATTCTATAATTACATTATTATTATTATTATTATTATTATTATTATTATTATTATTATTATTATTATTATTATTATTATTATTATTATTATTATTATTTATTATTATTATTTGCAGGGCTTTCCATAAACCCAAAATGACTAAAAATCGAATGTATAATTATATTTACAGGAGTAAACTTAACTTTTTTTCCTAGGACTTGCAGGAATTTTTATAACCAATTAATGCTTTATGAAGGGTAATTAAGATGGAATTTCATAGAATGAAATTTCGCGCTGGTAGGCCAAGGGCCTTCTAGACCTGTCGCGCCATGGAGATTTCTTTTTTTTTTTTTGCTTGTTGCATTTTCATCTTAACAATTCTGTATTTTGCTTACAACTTTTCAACGAAGTTCAAAAAATATCCAAACAGAATAATGCTATTGAGGACAATTGAGTTTGTAGCAGACAATGTTAAGAGAAAAACAAACAACTCCAGACAGTTGATACCCATGAGCGTTGTTATAATGTAGAACAAAATATGAACACGATGTACAGAACTGAATCAATATAGACACTAAAATATTACATTTCAAATATTACATGTTATAATCATAAATATATTTTTTAATTTGAATTTACATAAACTATATGAATAATAATTTATAAATGAGAAAATAATTAACATAATAATGAAAAATGTAAATAGAGTGAATCAGTTCAATAATGCAATAAGAATAAATTACTCTCAACAGAAATGGACATTTTAAGAACATTGGGAAGACATTCCAAATTAGAAAAAATATATAAATAAAAAATAATAGGGAAATCCAAAATTCTAAATTAAATTGTGTTATTTATAATTATAAATAATTACAATAGTTTGATACATGAAGAGAATGTCACAGGAAATAATACAGGTGTCCATTTCAAACCTATCACATTTTAATTAATCATAACTAACAAAGTATGCGGAATTATGAAATGAGGCCGGTATTAAACGAAATAGAAACTCAAAGAATTTTCATTGTCACACACTAAAACATCTCTATATGTGCATCATTCTTCAATCCTTTCTTCTGAAATACGTGTACGAGCACCTCCTGATTCTTTTTTAACGCTTCAAGTCGCAGAAACTTCTCAATTCATGCCTTAATTGTCTTCCCATCAGGCGCGTTTCCTTCATATTCTCTCCAGTAATTTCTTTGCACTGTAATGATTGACTTCGTCCCTTCATACCAGAAAACAGTTCGTGCTCGTTGCTGAGGAGTTGCCATTTTGTTTTATGTCATTATTGTCCGACATGCGACAGATGAATTAACTGCTACAATGAAAACAAAAATTCTTTGAGTTTCTCTTTCTTTTATTACCAACCTCATTTCATAATTCCGCATACTTTGAGAGCTATGATTAATTAAAATGTGGGAGGTTTGAAAGGGACACGGTGTACTTTATCTGCTGTTAGAATGGAAACCGGAAAAGAGGAAAAAGGAAGACCGAGAAAAATATGGATGGGATATGATGTAGCTGAAGAAAAAACGACTGCGAGAGCTGGAATGAATGGATAGAGAGGGGAAACTCAGTTCGGTCCCAAGTTTTTTGGGTCAAGCTTTAGTTTCGTCCAAGGATAATTTTTATTTTTAGCTAGTTCCATCCCATTATTACCACTATAAACAGTATTTTTCAACCCCATCTTGCAGACTTAAGGCTGTCTGCAAAATATAAAATCTGCTTTCATTAACGTTACAGTTAGGGTTTTTTTTTGTCCAGTGTCACCATGTTGTCTTTTATGACACTTCTGGCTTTCTCTCTTGGTATTGGCGGAATTATAATAGATTTCTTAGGTTGGGGCAATTAGAAGGTAGATTATGTTACCCCGATGATATGATGGATGATAAATGATAATAAAACGCCAGTAGAGTCCTTAGCCTAAACTTTACCAAAATTCCAGACCATGGACTACCACAGGAATAATTCCATTTAAAGAAAAATGCCTACTCTGACTGGGAATTGAACCAGGGACCTCATAAACTGTAATCAGAAACGCTGGCCACTAGCCCATGAGCCTGGTCAAACTTTGAATTTTTGTTTGTCACATTTTTTAATGTAATATTGAAAATTAACATACTCAGCTTGATTTCGTCATGCAATAGTAATACAACGAAAGATAAAATTTTATGCCTCAACCGGGAGAGTGCCAGCGCGCAAAGCTGCAGGTTCTGGGTTCAAATCCCGGTTCAGGCATAATCCATTTAGTTGCGTCATATTTTTGTCATAAATTGTAGTGAAATTAAAAATATATGTATAAATTTGAGATTTTTGTTACGTTAGGTTACTTAGATGAGGTTGGATTATATTAGATCATAGTAAATTGGGTTATAATAATAATAATAATAATAATAATAATAATAATAATAATAATAATAATGTTTTATTTATTCTGGCAGAGTAGGCCTTCCACTCAACCAGCACAAATACAAATAAATATTTGGCAAATATAGATATATACTATACTACTTAAAAAGAGTTAAAGATATTTTAAATGTAGCAATGTAAATTTCATGTGCAAACAACATTTATACGATAATAACAATAATAATACTTACGATTAAAATAATAATAACATAATGATAATAATTGAGCCATGCAGTTGTTAGAACTGATTTATTCATTTTGAAAATTGCGGATGAAATTGACTCAAGACTATTCCGTAAACATATTTACGAGGATGAAACGGATGTAGTCCCAGATAGAGAAGAGAGGAAGAATTAAATTAAATTAAAATAATTTTGTGCACAGGAATATACATATCCCATTATAAACCCTGCTTAATAAATGAATCACTTAACATCAATGAGGAAGAAATAAGAAGAGCAGAAGAGTTAAAGAAGTTAGGAAAATATTACATCAAAAACATAATAAGTAGTGCCAGCTCCCTCAGAAAGGTAAAGGAATCAGTCTTTAACAATCCAATCGACCGACGACCGCAGGCCATATATGACCGTTGGTGTCCATACTTCGCTGGTCCGTAATTATTTTAATCAGTCATTTCGAAAAGGGATCATCTCCAATTTTTCTGAAATTTACTTATTTCATTATTCCATGTTTAAATTCCTACTTCCATCGTTTCCTCGTGAGAAAGGATCAACTACACTATTCCTTTAGCACTTTCTGACTTGATTGAGTAGCAATTTCAAATTCAATGCTTTATCCTGAACAAGTTGAATCTGTTTTGTTTTCCTCTCCTGTAAAATTTGATCAGCTGTAGATGATCCCTTTTCGAAATGACTGATTCATTTTTAGAAGGCGGTATAATTCGTAACATGACAATAATATTCTGAAATATTATTATAAATAGAAGTGACACATATAAAATTAAATTATTAGACTGTATCTTATAGGCCTACCGATTTAACCACTTGTAATTGGCAAAATACTATGAGTTAGCTACAGATAGAGAGATTGCAGCAGGTATTTTTTTTTTTTTTTTACTCTGAGGGGCTGATGTAGGCGGATAAGATACATTATCATAATTAATTTATTTAATTATTTTCATTACATTTTTTTTATTTATAGTAGATAGGACCTGTTCTTCTTCTGTGTATATTTTATTATTTTAATTTTAATTATTATTAATTTTATTGTGTTATTAGATCTTCCTTTTATTATTGTTCAGTTTCACCAAAAAATCGATTATTATTATTATTATCATTATTATCATTATTATCATCATTATCATTATCATTATTATTATCATCATTATCATCATTATTATTATTATTATTATTATTATTATTATTATTATTATTATTATTATTATTATTATTATTGGATTTTAACGTAACATATGTGTATACTAATGGGTGGGAGAGAAGCCCATATACCTTAATTCCACCAGGATAAATAAATATTCCAAAAGGTAACATGGCTATAAAAATTTAAACACTAGAATTCATTGTAGTTGAAAATTTCATTCTTATATTTTTTACTGTAATTGTAAGCCTATTTTGACAGAATATGTGTATTTATACTAAATATAAAGGAGATGTACCTAGATATTCTTTTTATCTTGCTTGGTGTATGAATACATACTCCTAAAGAATGGAACTATGAAAAAAATTGTTATAATGTTTTCACAACAAAATTAAAACTGAACTTCAACTCCCAAGTAAAGATACATACAAGACTTGTGACGTGTTGTAGTTGAAAAGTCCAGCTGAATGAGATATTTAAAATAAGTTAACTAAAAATTGAGGAAAGATGGACATCTTACATGGTTGAAGAAGCAAGAGAAGTATCGAATGACAGAAATGAAGCTTCTAGTGGGCACTAGATGTATTTACTTTTTATTTACAAAATTGGAGAACTCTGTAGTTTGCTATAAAATTATTTTGTTTATATATATATATATATATATATATATTACTGTATCATTCAACGATGCAAAAAATATAATAATAGCATAACTTGCATATGTACATATAGGGATGGAACAGTGGGAGGGCGTACATCCAGGATGTCACATTATGTATTGTGAAACATTTGGAAGGAAATGCACACAATTATAAATAATTATTGCGTATTCTGATACGCGTACTAAACAGAACAGGAATTACAATGTTTATGTTTCCTTGTTAAAATTACTATGTGACCCAAACATGAAAGTTGAAGTAATAAACTCAAATACATGGTTCCAGATCACAGTTTCCTATCTAATGATGCAGACTTCAACTTTAGTGAAATAGAAACAATCCATTTTCTCTACTGATATTTCGGGTAAAAATTGTAAGAACAAGTAGAAGAAAGAATGCCATGCTTCTGTTGTTCATGCAATGAAAAGGGAAGAATAATAAAAAAAAGGAGCTACTAAACCGAGTAGTGGTTAGAAAAGCCACTTTTAATGGGGATCAGTTGCAATGATTGAAAGTTATGTAGATACAGTTTGAGAAAACAAAACCATTTACCGTGAAGTTAAAAATAATTGAGCCAAATTCACGAAATCCGTAACATTTATTTCTGTAAACGCCAAATATGTAGACATCTACAAAATATGTCAACAATAGAATACCATTTTGTGATGGCAGCTATGAAAAAAGGAAATAGTAATATTTTTCCTTGTATTCCTACTTTTATCATTCATATTTCAAAACTTAGAATCAACTTTCTCTGCTCGTTTGTCAGTAAATTTCTTTTTTGCGCAATAATTCGCATTGTCGCACTTACACTGAAAGTTCAGCTTCCTACATTTCGGGATTGCCAACATAAATTACTATACTGTAATATTACATTTACACCCACGTGCGGGAAGTAAAACCATTGCCCTCTATATATACTACGTACAACGTATATAAAAAAAATATCCAAAAGGTAGTGTTAATATACATTATACGAAACAAATCACTGCATTTTAAATGAACTAAACTTTATTTGAAACAATATAAAACAATAAATACGTACTTTCCACCATTTTATCTGATAGGTATCACGGCCTCCTGTAGTTTCATCTAATAAACATTGCCCACACTGTTAACGTTACTCAATTGTTTATAATGAACGCACATATTTCCAATAAATATATTATTATTTTACTATTATTTATTATTTTGAAAACACCATCGCGCAAAAAATAATGTGCAACGCACGTTTGTGAAGTGTTTTACAGGATCTCGGAAATTAAAAACCTCGCTATCGCTCGGTTTTTAAACATTTCCTTCAATTCTGTAAATACCACTTCCCAACCTCGCATTGTAAATATACTATTTCGACTAAGGTAAATTATTGTGGGTTGTAATTTCATTATGAGGAACAATTTTATGAATTCACCATTTCATAGCATCATAAAGTAAATATATAGAACACGATATTTCCTTAGATGTTAGAGCATCTGTAAATAAGAATAAAAAATAATCCATGTTCCAAATGTAACTATTTGACGATATATTGCAAGCACTGCGTATTAACACTCTTGCTTGCTTCCACGTGCAATTTGCGCACGAAAATTAAAATTCTGCATGCACAATGAATGCTTACATGTGTGCCACGTGCCTAGCCCTTCCTCCCCACAATATGTCGCGACATCATGGCCTGTCGCGTCATTCGAACGTGTTTATTGCGAAATAAAGTTATGTAACAATGAATTAAGTATACCTAACTTTTCAAACCATTAGAATTAAATTATTCAAAAGGTAAACAACTGTAACTATTTGATTTCATACCATATGTCATTTTTAAAACTATATAACAATGAGACACATGAGTTTTATAGGAAACCAGATGTAATAATAACAGTTAAGTCTAGGGCTGCGATGGGCAGGACATGTGGTATAGGGGAATGAAAGAAGGGCATGGAAACTTTTTATAGGAAAGCTAGAATGAAAGCGCCAAGTAAATAGGCCAAGAATGGGATGGGAGAATAATATCAACCGTGATTTGAGGAGGTAAATTATACAATGAATGATTATGAAACATTACTTCAGGATAGGGACGTATGGAGAGCTTATGCCTACGCGGCCATGAACATTCGGGTACGATAGTGTCAGCAAGTTAGTTTCTATATAAAACGTTTAAATATTAAAATTTGTACCTAAAATATCAGTCGTCCTCAACAAATTAAAAATTCATTAAAATAGTGAAGGCCTTTCAAAAAACTTGTTCCATCCTCAGCAGCTGGGTAATCTTTTTAACATTTTAACTTTCTACATAACAAATTCAATGGTGGTTCATAATGAATTTTAATACCGGTAATTTATGGTTTTCTAAAAAGCTAAAAACGGAACATTACATTACTATGTACCCGTAACATTAATAAAAACTTACGTAGGCTAACTTTCATCAACATATTAATAAACTAATAATATAACAAGCCTTGGGAGGCTTTGGAGTGTTAGGAGGTTATGCATCTCACTTTTCTAGACAATTGCCACGAGATGTCAGCCATGTTTTCATCCCTGCGTGACGGCCTCCTTTACATCTAGAACATAACTGGTATTCATTCTCGTTACTGACTAAGTCAACCTCAGGATCATGATGTCGCCAGAGGGTTTAGGAGAGTTTAAAAATCCTGACCCACTCGGGACTCGAACCATCGATCTTCCGGCTTGTAGTGTATTGCCTTAACCAACAATGCTAACCGCGCCCCTAATACAGATTAGTTTGTTAAGATTTGCATTATATATTTGAATGTATTATAATAATTTTTTTAAAGAAGTGGCTGAATTCAAATATCTAGGAACAACAAAATTACAAATAGGAATGAGGTGCACGTCCACCGCTGTGGTCTCGAGGTAGCGTGCTGTCTTGTCACGCAGCGGGCCCGAGTTAGATCCCCGATCGGGATAGTTTTTCTGGGTGAGGTTTTTATCGGGGTTTTTCCTCATCTGTAAGACAAATTTCAGGAAAACTTTAAGGCCCAAACGGTCCCCGAAATATGGTCATCATCATCATTATCATCATCATCATCATCATTATTCACCGGCGTGGAAAGCAACGGAAAGCTACCACACCTACAATTCCCTAGTAAAGCTGCAAAGCATAGCATCAAATGCTATGATTGCAGTGAAATACCTGCCCTCGGGCAGAATTACTATGGATGGATGGAATGAGGTGCACAAAGAAATTAAACATAGCCTCAGTTCTGGAAATGCATGTTATTATGCATTACAGGGACTTGTCATCTCAACTTCACTCAAAAAACGTTAAACTGAAAATATATAGAACTGTTATTCTTCCAGTTATATAATATGGATGACAAATATGGACAAAGATTACGAGAATTTGAGAGTAAAGTTCTGAAGAAAAATTTTGGATCAAAAATAGACGAACAAACAGGTGAATGGAGAAGACTATTAACAATGAGCTAAATGATTTTTATGGGAAATCAGAAGTAATAAGAACAATTAAGTCTCGTAGTCTGTAATGGGCAGGACATGTGGCACGAATAGAAAATGGAGGAGGGACATGGAAACTCCTTGTACAAACACCATAGAGAAAGCGCTGAATAAGATGGGAGAATAATATTAAACATGGTTTGAAATAGGTAAATTATACAGGGGATAATTGGAAACATTAGCTTAGGGTAGAGATGTATGGAGAGTTTTTGTCCGGGCGGGTACGAGCTTACTTGTTCAATAGTACCAGTGAGTTGGTTATTCAAATTAATTATATTATTTATCTCCACCGCTCTGGTCTCGATTTAGCGCGCTGCCTTGTCACGCAGCGGGCCCGGGTTCGATTCCCAGTTGGGACAGGCTCCTAGGTGAGGATTTTTCGGGGTTTTTCCTCACCTGTAAGACAAATGTCAGGAAGCCTAGAGCCCAACGGTCCCCGAAAATCATCCGGGCATCATCATCATCCTTATCATTATCATCATCGCCCTTCACCGGTGTGGAAAGCAACGGGAAGCTACCACACTTATAATTTCCTAGTAAAGCTGCAAAGCATAGTATGAAAATACTATGATTGCAGTGATAGACCTGCCCTCGGGCAGAATTAGTATGGATGGATGGATGGATATTATTCATTTATTAAAAATATTCAGTAAGTTTTTTATCATTTAATTAAGGAAATGGGAATAAGAACAATATTGTATTATTGATGTTCTTATTTTAATTTCTGATAAAAATTGTTTGTCATTTTATAAATCTCTTCAAATCCTTTGGTTCCTATATGATACAATATAAATTTAACTTTCTTGTAGCTCTGTAAACAATTCAATCCTGTGATTGGTTTTATCATAAATAATGTCACGAGTGATTTCCAAATTATCCATAAATTCACGACTTATGAAGTGAGGAATGAATTTATCTAGAGAATATGGAAATCAAGAGTGGCATTTGTTAGGACTATTTAACGAATAAAATTAAGCTGTTTACTCACAAATCATTATTTAATATGTTATCTTAAAACATTTATATATTTAATGTAAACAGCAACGTTTCATTTTTTTGTGGAATAATCAATTACTACGAATGTGTTCTATTATATCCCGCAAGCACTATCTGGTTACATCCGTGCACTATATATACAATCTGGTAGCCGTATTTCTTAGAGAGTCAGTCACTGCAAAATAGTGCTCTGGCTATTCAGAATTTTAAAAAGGAGAAGCCTTCTTTAATATGATAAACTTATTTGATAAATTCCAGGTGAAACACGACTGTGATTGGTTGTAAATCAAAATTCATTGAAATGCGATTGGTCATTTACTCCCATTTTGGGCATGAATTAAATAATCATAATAATATATAACCCTACTTCAGGCTCTTTTTTCTATTTTACTTCTGTTTGGGTTAGGTGGTAGCACTGTGCGAGTATAAATCTTTAAAAAATAATAATATCTACTGGATCATAAATGATAAACACACAACTCCCATCAAATTTAGCCCTCAATTTGGTTTGTAAAAATGTAAATTATTTTGCCATTGAATAACTCGTGTAACGTATACATATCATCCAATTTAGTTTTGTACTCGTATAATGACCACCAAATTTTGAGACAAGAACACGTATTGCTATCAAAATTAATATTAATTTCCGCTCGAAAACATATAAAAACAAAAATAAAATAGATAAAATATTGGCGGTATCATGGCGCTAGTGGTTGAGCATTTCCCTTCCACCCCTGACTCCAGAGTTTGGGTCTCGGTCATTCTAAGTAGGGTTCGTGGTGAATGAATAGGTCCCAGGACAACTTTTTCTCGGTTTCCACTGCCAAAAACTTCCTTCCGATACTTCTTTATACTCACGTTATCCATTTCGTTCCGTTTCATTTCATCTACCCCTTTAACGATGAAACAGGCTTGGTCAACCAGTATTCCCTATAGATAGCAGAGGATCGCATCCATCGACTTGGCATTATGCCGGACACGAGTACAGAGAGACGTAAAACAAATAATTTGTAACCGTTAACTAGGAATTTTATGCTTCCACTTCAAGGATAACTTGTAGAAAAGACTTGTTTGCGACGCGTCTTAATGGTGATAATGAAACAGGGTTACACACCACACGGAAACATCATTGCATTAAACGTGACACGAACCAACAATCTTAAGAACCTGCCGGCGACGTATGGATTTAACGACCACGATTCCACGACTCTCGAGGTAAACTGTTAATGAATCCTTGTCAGTTTTTAAACTTTCACTTTAAAATCATCTGAACGAATTGCTAAGTAAGCAATGTATTCAGTAACTCAATTTCAAATGTAGGTTCCTATAAATCTCATTTCATTCGTTGTTATGACAATTGTTGAACTGGAGTAGGCCTATACCTCTATCGAGTTAAGTTCCAGTTATAATGTAAACAAACCAGATGCATGGCGGTATTTTCATTGGTCGAATAATGATTTTGCATTTAAGCGTGTAACAAAATATAGATAGCTCTCTAACATTCGAAATAAAGGAAATTAGAATAATCATCATCATATACAAAACTGTTATTCTACCAGTTACATTATATAGATGCCAAACATGGACTCTTACTTTAAGGGAGGAAGGGAGATTGCGAGTGTTTGAGAATAAAGTTTTTAGGAAATAAACAAATAGAGGCTGCTGAAATGAAGATGTTGAGAGCAAAGGACCGATAAAATGAAAAACGAAGATATAAGAATAGAACTTAATATATTTAATATCTGTGAAAAAATAAAATATTATCAAAATGCTTATCTTCAGCACATATTACGAATGAATGAACAGCGTATACCAAGAAGAATGTATAATTATAAACCAAAAGGGAGAAGAATGTTGGGAAGACCATTGAAGAGATGGAAGGACCAATTCGACCTATAATGAGATCGGAACAGGCCATTGGGCTTAATCCTTGTTGTTGATGATGATGAGGAAATGTTTTGGACCAAAAAGAGATGAACAGACAGGTGAATGGAAAATACTCCATAACAGTGAATTACATGGTCTTTATAGGAAGCCAGATATAATAAGAACAGTTAAGTCTCGTAGACTGCGATGGGCAGGACATGTGGCACGAATGGGGAATGAAAGACGTGCATGGAAGCTTCTTGTAGGAAAACCAGAGGGAAAACGCCCAGTTGGTAGACCAAGAATGAGGTGGGAGAATAACATTAATTATGATTTGAGGGAAGTAGATTATACAGGGGATGATTGGAAAACATTGGATCAGGATAGGGATATATGGAGAGCTTATGTCCGCGCGGCCAAGAACCTACGTGTTCGATAGTGCCAGTGAGTTAGTTAGTTAGTTAATCATCGTCATCATCATCATCATCATAGTACATTCACGAATTTAGGTCATTTGTTAACCTGTTTCCGCCTCAACAGAAACATCATCCAAAATAAAGTAATAAAAAATATTTGGGAAGAGTTAAGTCTCGTAGACTGCGATGGACAGGCATGTGACACGAATGGGGAATAAAAGAGGGGGCATGGAAGTTTCTTGTATGAAAACTAGAGGGAAGACGCCCAAGGATTACGTTGAAGAATAACATTAACCATGATTTGAAGGAAGTAGATTGGAAAACATTAGCTCAGGATAGGGACACATGGAGAGTTTATGTCCTACGGGTTTGATAAAGCCAATGAGTTAGTTATTAATAGCGAGTGAAAATATATTAGATAAACAGTAAACCAGTAATTAAAAGTAACATACTCAATTTCAAATCCAGGTTCCTATAAATCTCATTTTATTCCGTTGTTATGACAATTGTTGAACTGGAGTAGGCTATACCTCTATCGAGCCAAGTTCCAGTTATTATGAAAACAAACCACATGTATGACTTATTTTCATTGGTCGAATAATGGTTTTGCCTTTAAGCGTGTAATAAAATGTAGATCGCTCTCTAACATTCGAAATAAAGGAAATTAAAATAATCATCATCCTCATCATTGTACATTCACGAATTTAGACCATTTGTTGATCTGTTTTAGCCTCAAGAGAAACATCATCCAAAAATAAAATAATAAACAATATTTATCTAGCACATATCTGTGTCAGTTATATGCGAGATTCTTAAAATATATAATTCCAATTTTAATAGATTAAATAATCATTGTTATTCTTACGCATGCGCGCTCTTCTTGGACCTACCGTAAAGCTGGAGTTCCACAGGGCTCGGTGCTCGGCCCATTGCTTTTTTCAATCTATATAAACGACATATCTGACTCCCTAAAACATTGCAAACATCATTTATTTGCGGACGACATGCAGATCTACCTTCACTCAGACAAATATTCTTTAAATGACGAGGTAACCAAAATTAATGAGGACCTTGACTCGCTAACGGCGTGGACAGAGAAATATGGACTTCAATTAAATCCTAGAAAGACACAAGCAATCATTATGGGCCATCAGAGACTATTATCCTCAATTAACACAAATTCAATATTACATGTGTCACTTAATGGGGTTCAGATCCCTTATAGTGAGACAGTAAAAAATCTAGGAGTGTTTATGGATAAACATTTAATTTGGAATAAACAATAAATAACATTTGCAAAACTATCTTCTCAATAATACACTCATTAAATCGTATAAGAAATTGTTTACCGTTTTCTCTAAGAAAAATGTTAGTAGAAACACTTGCAATGCCTCATTTTGATTATTGTGATACTCTTTTTACTGACCTAAATACTGTTCTTACCCAAAGACTTCAACGTGTTCACAATTCTTGCATACGTTTTATTTGTGGTATACGTAGATTTGATCACGTTACACCATCCCTGGAACAATTGTCATGGCTTCGTCTACAAGATCGTAGAACCATCCATTCCCTATGCCTTCTCTATAATATATTACACATCATTACCTTATTATTATCAACACACACCGCTTCACTAAACTCTCTGATACATACTTAGAATACCCGATCCCTTGAGCACAGTGTCCTATATATCCCTCCTCATCACACTACCTATTTTTCGAAACCTTTTACAGTTTCTCTTGCTAGAACATGGAATTCACTTCCACCCTATGTCAGAGACTGCCAAACTTTACCATCTTTCAGAAACAAATTGAAAATAAAATTACTAACAGAAACAACTCACTAATATTACTTTTTAAGAATTAATAATGCGTTTTTGCATTATTTAATAAAAATAGACTTAGGATTTGTTAATATATTTTCCTAATGCCTTGTATAAAAACGCAGATTAATTCATTGTAGTTTATTACTTTCTGTGTATTTTTTTTCTTTTCTTTTTACGTATAGTAGATTCGAGCTGTTATTCCTTTTTATTATTCATTGTATCATTAATTTAATTTTAATTGTATTTAATTTTATTGTATTATTAGACATTATTTTCATTATTATTCAATATGACAGATAATTAATTGTTCAATGTCTATTATTGTAATTTTTTTTGTATTTATATGTAACATATGTTTGTCCTGTTTAATATGACTATTATTGTATTTTTTTGTATTCATATGTAACATATGTTTGTCCTGTTTAATATGACTATTATTGTATTTTTTTTGTATTCATATGTAACATATGTTTGTTCTGGTGAGTGGAAGAGAAGGCCACATGGCCTTAACTCCACCAGGCTAAATAAATCTATTCTATTCTATTCTATTCAAAGCAGAATATGTTGGATTTCTATCGTTTCAAAATGGCGGCTTTCTGTAGAATTTCTTAAAACATTGCAAAAGAAATATAATTTGAAAAGCGGAGAGAAATAAATTATTTTGAATGTTTTCAAAAAAACATATCCTACATTAGTCATTGAGGATGTGGTGAAAATAACAGTAGAATTCACAGGTGAGTTATCATAGAGCACATATTCTGCTCGTAATGAAACTATAATAAATTATATATATCGACATAATTGAAAAGCGAAAATTTCTTAGTATGTAGGCACATATAGGCCCGTATATTATTTTGTCATAATAAATAACAAATGGAAGTTCCTAATCTTTGCTTCCATCCTATCTTGTATTCAATCTTCTTTCCCGTAAAATACGATGTTGCCTAAGAACAATGTTTCTATCAATGGCAGTTCCCTTACATAATTCAGTCATATGGTGGGTAAAATTAGCATCACAGTTTCCCCAAAAGGCGGAGTACTACAATATACAAGTTTGTTTATAATATAACAGGAACATAGCTGGTATTAGTATCCATCCTTAGTAATCCTGCCCGAGGGCAGTCTTTCACTGCAATCATAGCATTTCCATACTATGCTTTGCAGCTTTACTAGGGAATTATAGGTGTGGTAGCTTCCCGTTACTTTCCACACCGGTGAAGGATGATGATGATAGTGATGACCGGATGATTTTCGGGGACCGTTAGGCCCTAAGCGTCCTGACATTTATCTTACAGGTGAGGAAAATCCAAATAAAAAACCTCGCCTAGGAGGCTGTCCCGACCAGGACTTGAACCCGGGTCCGCTGCGTGACAATACAACACGCTACCTCTAGGCCACAGCGGTGGACACTAGAATTAGTATAGGACCTATTTAATAGAATGACAAGCAAATATTAAAATATATTCTGTCTCTTTGTATCCTGCAGTACCTAACAACAGATTAAGGCCTCCAGTATATTTTATTAGAAAAATTCTAGTCTTTATTTTTGTTAGGAACTTTATTACTAATATGTAATTGTAAAATGCGTAATCATATTTTATAGAGAGGTCTAGAGGTAGCGCGCTGCCTTGTCACGCAGCGAGCCCGGGTTCGATCCCCGGTCGGGACAGTTTTTTCTGGGTGAGGTTTTTATCGGGGTTTTTCCTCACCTGTAAGACAAATGTGAGGAAAACTTTAAGACCCAAACGGTCCCCGAAATCATATGGCCATCGCAATCATCATCATTCATATTCATCTTGGATTAAGCTTAGGATTAGGGACTCTCCTGGCGCACCATTATCATCATCATCACCCATCATATCATCGGGGCAACGTAACCCCGCCTTCCAGGTGCCCCAATCTCATAAGTGGGTTACAAGTACGCCATACCAGAAGAGAACACCAAAATGACGAAAGACAACCTGGGGCATTTGAAAAAAATATAGAGACCGAGTAGAAGAATTGCCCTATCGTAGTCATGCATGTCGCAAAAAGAGACAAAAAATGAACATCTAGTGTCTGAGGATATAGCCCGACCACCTTTACTCCGGGGATATACATTTAATTTCTGGTCCTCCAGTTGAGGGTTTGGCATATGGTTTACAACCCCACTCGCATCCTGTAAAACAACTGCATAACATTGAAGCTGGAAATCTAAAAGAAATGCCGGAAAAAATCTCTCAGAAAAATTTTCCCGACCAGGATCTAATCTGCTGCGCCCGAGACAACGACGTAATTCTGAGACCACAATGGGTGTACTTTATTTCCTTAGATATTTCTTATGACTGTTTATCTGTAATTTATATGACACAAGACAAAATAAGAGGAAGAAAGATAACTTTTCTAATCTGATAATAAAAGTCGTTTAACCTTAAAGCCATGTTAATGACATGAGACGTCATTGATAAAGATGGAAATATATATTTTTTATTTTAATTGAAGCATATGTCAAAGAAAATAATGCTGTGTAGTGACATGATGACGCAGGTCACAATGTCTAATGTAATGGTTAGGAAATGAGGAAACGTCTGAGAATGACAACTTTAAACTTTTCATTATTCATGCTAAGCAACGAATCATGTCAATCGTTCAAACTCAGCGTTTTGCTGTTGTGTTCAATTAATGATGCATCTGAGGTAATTTCCTGTTGCCACAGCTTGACTCCAACACCAGTTTAATACTCTTTTTAACAAATGTCATATATATGTTTTTCCTGCTAAATGATTATACAGAGTGTATCTAAATTTTACAAGGGGCAGGCGCGGATTGGCCATTTATCGAGCTGGGCTTCCTCTCTTCCACATTCCCAGATATTCGTTCATGAGTTTTTTTTATCAGTTTGAGTTAAGTAATCGCTGGTTGCCCCTTAATAGGCCTACTTCAGCGTGTGCACTCGGATTCTATGAGAATATATATATGACATGGAAACTTAGAGTAATACGTTATATATATACTGTTTTTAATATTTTAAATTATACTTTACGTCCCGCGCCGTAGCCGAGCGGTTAAGGTAGGAAGCCTTGGCGCAGAGCTACGGGACTTGCGCTGGTTCGAGTCTCCATGGGGGAAGAAATTTTCTCATGGTATTTCGGCCAGTATGGGACCGGTGCCCACCCAGCATCGTGAGGCAATTGGGTAGCTACAATAAGTAGCGGCTCCAGGTTGAGGAACCAGCTATAACGGCTGGGGGACTCGACATGCTAACGACATATCACCCCTACACTGGCTGTTGATCATCTACCTCTGTGATTGACACTGTAGATGTGAAGGGCCAGCAGCCGGCTGGTAAAAGGGCAACCGCTGAAAAGTGGAAATTATACTTTACAATTTTGTACACTTTTCGTAGAGTGGAATAATTTAAAACATGGATTCATATAGGAAGCCAGATATAATAAGAACAGTTAAGTCTCGTAGACTGCGATGGACAGGACGTGTGGCACGAATATGGAATGAAAGAGGTGCTTGGAAGCTTCTTGTAGGAAAATCAGAAGGAAAACTCCCAGTTGGTAGACCAAGAATGAGATGGGAGAATAACATCATCCGTGATTTGAGGGAAGTAGATTATACAGGGGATGATTGGAAAACATTAGCTCAGGATAGGGATGTATGGAGAACTTTATGTCCTAGCGGCCATGAACCTACGGGTTCTATAGAACCAGTGAGTTAGTTAGTTATCCTATCATCAGATAGTGAAAATAGAGAAAATATTGTATTTTCGTTACCAGCTGAGCTACAAGCCGGAGGGTCGAGGGTTCAAGTCCCGTTGGGGTCAGGATTTTTAAACTGACCCAAACCCTCTGGCGGCACTATGGCCCTGGGGTCGACTCAGCCTCTAACGGAAATGAGTACCAGATGCCTGTTCTGGGGTAAAGGCGGCCGTCACGCAGGGCTGACAACCCGGCTGACATAAAGTGCCGATTGTCTAGAAAAGGTTGGAGCCTTAACCTCCTATTACCCCAAGGGCCTCCGGGCCTGTTATGGGATCACTTTACTTTACTTTTAAACTTGAAAAATGATGAAATGCGGCAAGAATACCAAATCAAAATTGCTGATAGATTTGAAGTATTAGAATCTTCAGATGACAATGTGGCAAACAAAGAAGAAACTGATATAAATAAAGAATGGGAGGCTATAAGAGATACTATTAAATTGTCAGCATCAGAAAGCATTGGTTGTTTAAAAAAAGAGGCAAAACAAGAAATGGTTTGATGAGGAATGTGCCGACATTGTAAAGAAAAGAAAGCTAGTAAAAAATGAAATGGTTACACGAGCCAAATGAGGTAAATTTAGAGCAATTGGGTAGTGTTAGACGGGAAACCACGAAGTTACTAAAGAGTAAAAAGAGGGAATATTTGAGAGAGAAGATTAATGATCTTGAAATGAATGCAAAAAATAGGAACATTAGAGAAATTATATCAGGGAATTAGTATAGAGAAGAAAGGGTTTCAGGCTAGAACAAACATAATTCGGAATGAAAATGGGGATATGATTGCAGATTCTAGGAGTATATTAAATAGATGGAAAAGTTACTTTAATCAGCTATTAAATGTACATACAGAACAGGACATCGAGGAGGATAATTTACAGACAGCAGAAATGCTAGTCGCAGAGCCAAGTGCATTAGAGGTTGAAATGGCGATAGAAAAATTGAAGATGTATAAAGCATCAGGTTCAGATGAGATCCCAGCAGAACTGATAAAATCAGGGGGAGAAAAATTGATGGACAAGATACGCTGGTTGCTTAGTACGATTTGGGAAAAAGAAGCTCTTCCAGATGAATGGAAAGAATCAATTATCGTACCAATTTATAAGAAAGGAGATAAAACTGATTGCAACAACTATAGGGGCATCTCATTACTTTCAACTTCGTACAAAATTCTAACAAATATATTAGTAAGCAGACTTACTCCCTATATTGACGACATTCTAGGAGATCATCAATGTGCATTTAGAAGAAACAGGTCTACAACAGATCAGATTTTTAGTATAAGACAGATTTTAGAAAAGAAATGGGAATATAATGGTACTGTACATCAACTATATGTAGACTTCAAAAAAGCATATGATTCAATTAAGAGGGAGAAGTTATATAGTATCCTGCTGGAGTTCGGAATTCCTAAAAAGTTAGTTAGACTTATACGAATGTGTCTAAATGGCTCAAAGAGTAGGGTGTGTGTAGGCAAACAGTTTTCAGACACTTTTGAAATCCAGAATGGGTTGAAGCAAGGAGATGTACTATCTCCTCTATTATTTAATTTTGTACTAGAGCATGCCATTAAATCTTTAGAGAATGAGGAAGGCTTACAACTGAATGGTATTAATAAGCTGTTAGTTTATGCTGATGATGTAGTACTACTGGCCGATAGCGAGGAGATACTAAAGGCCAACACGCACACACTATTGAGTAACACTAAGAAATTAGGACTGGAAGTAAATATCAGTAAAACTAAATATATGGTCACACGTAGAAATTTAATATATAATGGAAATGGACAGCTAATGACAAATGAGGGAAATTTTGAGGAATTGGCTGAATTCAAATACCTAGGAACAATAATCACAAATAGGAATGAGATGCACAAAGAAATTAAACATAGGCTCAATTCTGGAAATGCATGCTATTATGCATTGCAGAGACTTTTGATGTCCCAACTCCTTTCAAAAAACGTTAAGCTGAAAATATATAAAACTATTATTCTACCAGTTATATTATATGGGTGCGAAACATGGACTCTTACTTTAAGAGAGGAAAGGAGATTACAAGTATTTGAGAATAAAGTACTTAGGAAAATTTTTGGACCAAAGAGAGATGAACAGACAGGTGAATGGAGAAGACTACATAACAATGAACTACATGGTCTTTATAGGAAGTCAGATATAATAAGAACAGTTAAGTCTCATAGACTGCGATGGGCAGGACATGTTGCACGTATGGGGAATGAAAGACGTGCCTGGAAACTTCTTGTAGGAAAGCCAGAAGGAAAACGGCCAGTTGGTAGACCAAGAATGAGGTGGGAGAACAACATTAACTATGATTTAAGGGAAGTAGATTATACAGGGAATGATTGGAAAGCATTAGCTCAGGATAGGGATGTATGGAGAGCTTATGTCTGCGCGGCCATGAACCTACGGGTTCGATAGAGCCAGTGAGTAAGTAAGTAAGTAAGTTCGAAAGAAACAAAAATTTCAATATAAATTTAACAGTAAATGTATAGTGGTTAATAAAAGGGGGAAAACTATTAAAAACTCACTGTATTTTATGCTCTTGGTATTCTAGTGTTTGTCACACAGGAGAAAATGGCATTAAAACACATGTAAAATCGATGAAACTGTCGAAGAGATTGAAAAACCAGCAAAAGTACAAATAAGTTGGTCTCAATATGTTATATTATTATTATTATTATTATTATTATTATTATTATTATTATTATTATTATTATTATTATTATTATTATTATTATTATTATTATTATTATTATTATTATTATTATTATTATTATTATAAAGCTAGTATGGGTTTATTTTGAGTCATTTTATATCTAAGTTATTATTGTCCTTTCGAGAAACAGATAACACTTCCCTTGACAAAAGATTAATTTCGGGCATGTTTATGCTCAAAATTCATGAAACTATGAATGATTTTGGAAGATTTGCTCTGTTTTTTTAATCTTTATTTTCATTTTACACTACAAAAATCGGAAAATATGAAAAAAAAATATAACAGCTATATTTATAATGTCAATTGTTTTTTTTAAATTAGTATGCACCGACGTAAATAGAAAGAAAAATATCGAAAACCCATGTTATACTTCGGTGAAACGCCTTTTATAATATTTTCTTCTATAATTTTTTAGGGGACAATCTCTTTTTAAAGACCATCAGTAATCTGCCATCATGTAACGGTCCCATCTATCCTGATACCTTTCCTCCATTATTTTTAGATCCTAGTGAAAGCGCACTCCCTGTTCGTCGCTATAATTTCCTAAATTATCCGGAAATCTATCCAGGTGACTGTGGAGAAAGTGTAACTTTATACTCATATTTGCTCCCAGAATCTTGAAGCTTATCAACATGTTTTGCACAATTTCTTTATAATTTGGTGCTTTATAGTTACCTAAGAAATTTTCTACTACCAACACAAAACCCTTCCAAGCTTCACTTTCCGGAACAGTCATAAGCCATAACTTTGATAAAATTTGCATCTTTCATAAATTGCCGAATTTGAGGACCATCGAATATTCTGCCTTTTAACTTTTACATACTGAGCTTAGGAAATTTTATACAAATGTATTTGAAACATTTTCCTTCCTTATCCAACACTTTGACGAATTGTTTTATCATATCCAGATGCTCATCATGAGTACTTTAATATTGTCAAATAGCAGAGATCACGGCCGATGTGCAGAGTTAGGGGTGTGAGAGTGGGGATCACGTGATGTTTCTATACGCGAAAAAATGCGCAGAAATGGAATCGTGACTGGAAATATAAATTGTATTAGTAACAAGCTGTTTACTGTTTAAGATATAAGATACGCAAAAATCATAAAAACTAGAGCACTTTCATGAATATATTCGTAAACTGTGCACTTGAAAACATAGAAATTCGCTGAGATATCCAGGGCAACAAAAAAATATATATTTTTTTGTAGAGCTGTGTAATACTGCTATTATATGAAAATCATGATTTCAGGCGGAAAAAACCTGGCAACCCTGTTTGAATGTATTTTTTTGGCGATTTTCAGTGGTATTTTCACTCCCACAAAAAATGGCAATGTTTAATCTTGTGTTGTTTGAAATTTGGATTTTATATTAGGACGAGGGTACCTATGTATTTAATGAAATAGACCGAGGACATAGTTCTATTACTACTATAACTCAAATTTTACTTCAGAGTCTCTTGCCAGACTTAAGTTTATTTTTTTACGTAAATTTACTACATCATTATACAAGAGCCGACAAATCTTGTTCAGATGTCTCTAATTCCAAACTTGAGATTACTTTTTACATAAATATACGAAACTGGGTCCACTACATTACTTCCCTTCCGAAGGAATCCATACTCAGAATAAAACATGTGGTCAATGTATCCATTTCACCAATTAAAAATTAAAAGAGTCAACATGTTTCAACAGCGAAGCTGTCATTTTCAAGACTCAATATTTATCCTTGAAAATGACAGCTTCGCTGTTGAAACATGTCGACTCTTTTAATTTTAATTGCTGAAATGGGTACATCGACTACATGTTTTACGATTTTATCACCAAGAAGATCGTTGGTTTTATTAAACATACTCAGAATGTTTAATCCATGAAAAAAAACAAATAATTCCCACCCGGATTTGAAGCAGTGAACCTCGGAACCAGATGCTAGCACGGTAAAAACTATCCGAAAACCAACTATTACATGGTACGCGTGTTTGACCTATTAGACCATGTATTTACTAACATCAAAATCACGAAGTGCCCATGGTGAGTTAACTACACCCCCATACGTAATTTTAAATTCTGCATCAATCTTTCAGCAATCCTAACCTTCCAGCTCAATTTAAGCTCATCAAACTAGTGAAGTTTTAATCTTGCTATTTGCTTTGACACTCCATGCGTGTCCAGACATGTGATGGCATGATTACTTGCCTGTGACATAAATGAAGTGCAACTAGTAATCTCAAAAAACCTTGTGTGTTCTGTTCTAAGAAAATAATTACGTTAACAGGACACAAGGTCATGAACGAGTCATGAAGACATTCACATTCCTTCTATGCAATTTTAGACACTCCAAAAACTTAAATCAAATGGTACTATTGCTTCTAACAACATTCGGTCCTTTGGTTATTAACAGTTTCACAATTCTTCTTCACCATCGTAGTTTAACCTCTTCATCTTATAGTTACTTTTACATGCCCCACATCGCACGAACCTTACAGTGGCACGAGCTGTTGGGAGAGGGATATTAAACTTTAGATCTCAAATATAGGCCTACCTTTTTTACCACAGAGTGACCTGGAGAGCCTTCGAATGAATGATCAGCTCAATCCAGGGCCTCCTCAAATACAACACAAGCATTAAGACGAAACACACCATTAATTCAAACATTCACCTAAACATGGCGAGCCCGGACCCGCTGCGTAAGAGGCAGAATTAATTGTTTTATAAGAGTAAATTGCAGTCCCACAACCGTTTTTAATTCACACGCTGTAATTGAGCATCCTGCATTCGAAGATTGCTGATAATTACAAAAAATTCTTGGTAGCTGCAGAGCAACATCTGAGAATTCGTGGTTAGAAAGTAATTGCATTTTTATAGCTGAATCAGACAAGGGTATTTCTTAACGAACTGTCTGCGTGCTTATTAGATACTACATTACAATAAATAATACTTTGAAACGAAAATTTGGAGAATTTCTTCCAGAAATTATGCTTTTGAATAATATTAAAAAAAAAACACTAGTAATATAGTAAGTTTAGCATTTTACTTTATACATTAAAAACTAACTAACTAACTAACTGGATCTATCGAACCGAGGGTTCAAGGCCGCACGGACATAAGCTCTCCATACATCCCTATCTATCTATCTATCTTCGGGTTTTTACAGCTGCTGCCGTCTTCCCGTGCCAAACCTCCAAAGCCTGTGATCTTGGGCATCTTCAATGCTTAGCCCTCTTGCTTGCATTAATGTCTTCATCTTTTTCCTTCCATGTTAACTTTGGTCTCCCTCTTTTCTTCTTTGTGTTTGTTTGCCATTGATATAGGCCTAGTTGTTTCGGCCATCGCTCATTTTCCATTCTTAAAACATGTCCTAACCATTTTAATTCCTTCTCCTCAATTCTTTCAATTATGCTTTCTTCTGCTTCCATTATGTTTTTAAATTCCTTATTTGTGACATGTTCTAATTTTGACTTTCTGGCACTTCTGTGAAAATAATCAATTTCTAGAGCTATTAGTCTATTTTTGTAGTACTTATTGATTACCCATACCTCACTTCCATACATTGCAACAGATTCCACCAATGTTTTACCAATATATTTTTTGTGTTTTTCCAAATATGCTTATCCCACCATATGGAATTTAACGACGATATTATTTTGCTACTCAATTCAATTCTATGCTTTATGTTCTCTTTGCCTATACCTTCAATGTTATCCATAATTATTCCCAAATATTTAGTTTCTTTCACTTGCTTTATTTGAATTCCCTATCCTGAGCTAATGTTTTCCAATCATCCCTTGTATAATCTACTTCACTCAAATCATGGATAATGTTATTCTCCCACCTCATTCTTGGTTTACCAACCAGGCGTTTTCCCTCTGATTTTCCTACCAGAAGCTTCCACGTACCTCTTTCATTCACCATACGTACCACATGTCCTGCCGGTCGCAGCTTACGAGACTTAACTGTTTTTATTATATCTAGCTTCCTATACATACCATGTAGCTCATTGTTATGTAGTCTTCTCCATTCACATGCCTGTTCATCTCTACTTGGCCCAAAAATACTTTATACATTATAGTATCTTAATAATATTAGGTACCATAGTTTCCCTTATTTCGTACCGTCTCTTTTCAGTAGGCCATCTTCTTCTTAATAAGGCGCTACAGCTTCAATTAGAGAATGTTTTGGCCTTCTAAACGAGTTCTTTCCACACTTTTCTATTCTAGACATGTTTGTTCCAATTTTTTTCATAAATTTTATATAATTTACAACATCATCTTCCCATCTTTCTTTTTTTTTTTGAATCGTCCAATATATTTAGAGATTAATGGCTTTCATTAGTAGATTTTTTTACCATCCTTTCATCATACATTTTATACATGTGTTCAATCCAGCTTAATCTTTGTGCTTTAATGTTAATTATATTTCTGTCTTTGATAACTCTATTTATTTCTTCACTTGTTCGAATGAGATATTACAATACCATGACAAACTTAATAAGCAATATATCAAGTAAACAAGCAAGGGTATAATATATGCCCCTACTCGTAGAAATTATGTAGACATAAATAGGCCTATAAATTTTTAATACCGGTAGGGCTACTTACTTCATTATAGGTATGGTATAAAAAGGTAAAGTGATTCCAGTATAGGGCTTAGTAGACCCTTGGGGTAGTAGGAGGTTAATGCTCCCAATTTTTCTTCACAATCGGCACTTGATGTCAGCCGAGTTATCAGCCCTCTGTGATGGCCGCTTTTGACCCCAGAACAAGCGTTTGGTACTCATTTCCGTTAGAGACTGAGTCGATCCCAGTGTCATGGTCCCGCCTGAAGGTTTGGGTCAGTACTTAGAACTAAAAAAATTATTGCACGTCATAAAAATATGTTTAATAGTTTTTATACAAATTGTACTTAATACTGTAGATAGCCAATAGTAATTGAATCAGTTTTAATTTGTTTCACTCTTATAAATAATACTGTAATGGCTGACAACACATTCATCATAACTGTTAATTTATGAAATAATTAGTATTTTATTAACGCACATTTTAAACATTTAAATTCTGTGTTTTATCTTGAAATAGTTATAATTATCCTGGATAAATTATCGTGGAAGAGAGTGAAATTATCAAGGAAGCAGAAAATAAAAAAATGCTAAATGAGAACACACCCAACAATCAAAGCTCTCTGTATGAAATATACAAATAATTTCAGTACCATAAGAATTCTTGATGATGAAGCATGCCTTTGAAAGGCCTTGAATTTTTATAGTGTGATGATGTTTATAACAGAAGTTATTATAGTTGAGCACGACTGTTTTATAAGGAACAAATTTTAAAATTGAAATATTCTTTTAATTGTTCTACACACCATTTGATATATATTTAATTTATTTGTTATATCGGTTAATTAGTTATGTGTACATAATAATTATATCACATTTTTATTTTGAGGCTAATCCCCAGAAGCCCTAACAGACGAGCCGCCACTGATACAAGCACGGTTTTATTGTAAATGTGTGCAAATATTAGTCTATATCATTTTACCGGCCTTGATTTAGAGAAAAGTAAACTTATCATCATAATGATTAAGTTACACCTTTAGTTTTTTATAGTTAACCTTGAAAGCAAAGTTTATATGCACATGGATCCACGCCCGTATTTCCGCCCTGTCTGTGGAAACACCTTGGAAAACAAGAGAAACTCCTAGTTTTGTCTGCCTTATTATCACGGATTCCATTATATTTTGAGTTTTAACCAGATTAACTTTAATTCTACATTTAATTTGTCATCCTTATAAATATTCATCACATCTATCACTGGATGAGTTGGCTCAAACGGTAGCGATTGGAAGATCCAAGTTCAAACTCTTCTTCCGGCCAACCTGACTGAGGTTTCTTTCTGGTTTTACTCAACAATTGAGCTAAATGATGGTTGGAACTTCATTACCAATACCCTTTCATCATAGCATACCATTTCACAGTATAGGCTAGTTAAAAAAAGAAATAGACGCGACATGACTTCAGATTACTTTCACTATCGAACCCGTAGATTTATGGCAGCGCTGACACAATATATTCATACAGCCCTATTCTGAGATAATGTTTTCAAATCATCCTCTAAAATTTACCTCCCTACCTCCGAAAAAAAATACCCCAGTGGAACTCATGTACGCGTTCCTTGGCGGTTTGTATTTTTACTGTGAAAGATCGTCACTCTTTCAACAAAGTACTTTTTCATATGGCTTATCGCATTTCAAATCTAGACGACAAATTTTGCACAGTAAAGTAAAGTGATCCCACTACATGCTTTAGGAAGCCCTTGGAGGAGTGGGACGTTTCCAGAAAATCGGCACGAGATATCAGCCGGGTTGTCAGCCCTGCGTGATGGCCGCTTTTACCCCCATAATATAGTCTGGTATTTACTTCCGTTAGAGGGGTAAGTCGACATCAAAGTTATGGTATCGCTAGAGGGTTTTGGCCAGATTAACAATCCTGTACCCACCGGGAATGGAACTCCAACTTTTCTGACATGTAGTGTATTACCTTAAACCAAATGCACTACGAGAGGCTTTTTATTTTAGGCTTGAGGTTCTTTTATATACAGAAAATCTATGATACAGGGCATATGGTTTTTACTTCCTTTATGAGGGAAGCTACACCTAGGATTTGTTTTACCAATTCCACTAGGTAGTTCTCCTCTGGCAGAGCAGAATTGTAACTTACTTCTTAAGGTGGGGCACCTGTAAGGCGGAGTTACGTTACTCCGATGATATGGTAGGTTATATATGATAAAGAAACATCAGGAGAGTTTTTTTAAAACTGGCCATCATTATCATCATTAACTTATTTATTAACACAACGTATTATATATCACCGAGGCAGCTGCACTCCGCCTTCTTGCGAAAAATCTGAAATTACTACGCTAAGGTAGCTTCTAAATCTTCGCTCGATGTGAACCCCCACTCCAATTGTTCGATTTTGCTGGTTAGCAAACATGGCTTTACTTTTTTTAATTAAGTATGCAGAGTTTGGTTTTGAACAAGACTTGTGGCCGTTTGACTGTTAACACACACGCACGCACACACACACACATATATATTGCAGATTTTCGCGGATATAAGTATGAATAAGAAAGTTTTCTTGGATTTTCCGCGTCTTGGATTCAAGTTCGACCTTTGGCCACTGATTCCGACGTTTCGGCATGATCCCACATGTCATTATCAAGGAATGATAAGTTCGAGTCACAGGTTTAGGTCTTACATAATTAAACAAAAGAGTTTTCGCTGTGGTCCGTTTCCGAAGACGTATGGATGGGTGTACGTCTTCGGAAACGGACCACAGCGAAAATCTATTTGTTTAATTATATAAGACCTAAACCTGTGACTCGAACTTATCATTCCTTGATAATGGCATGTGGGATCATGCCGAAACGTCGGAATCAGTGGCCAAAGGCCGAACTTGAATCCAAGACGCGGAAAACCCAAGAAAACTTTCTTATTCATATATATATATATATATATATATATATATATATAATTTTTTTTTCAAAAATAAACTCACAATTACAATCTCAATGGCTTGTATTGGTTATATCCCTTCAGATATAATAATAGACCTAATAATAATAATAATAATAATAATAATAATAATAATAATAATAATAATAATAATAATAATAATAATTTATTTTATATAATGAAGTTAAGACCGTAAGATCTTCTCTTTCCACTTCACTAGGATCAAATTATACATGTATCAACAATTATATATTAACAACACATAATACACAATATACAGCTGATAATGAAAATACGACATAAAATAATAATAATAATAATAATAATAATAATAATGATATTCCTAGAACTTGATTAAATAATTTACTTAATAATGAATTTACAAAATATAAAAAATACAGAACTTAGTTATATAATTATTATATTATCCAAGAAAGTGTTCAGATAGAAAAAGAGTAGTAGAAACGTGCATTTATTTAACCTAAGTATTAAAAAATAAAATTATATATTTTTAAAGATATTCGATTACAATAATATGAAGAGTTAAATATTTTTGAATGGGATATAAGTTGATTAATTAATTAGTCAATTGTGAGAGGTTCTCTCCCCCCTCCTATCAATCAGTATATTTAACAGCTGATGAATCTTACCACTTTACTGTGAGCTAATATGAAGTAGCATTCTAGTAAGCACTTTACATCGAACATCTGATATATCTATTTGTAGATACCAGTGTCCTCCAGCCATTACTTTTACATAATCCCTGTCAGTATTCAGACATTGGTCCCGCCCAGCTTTTCAATGCCAGCCTCGGACACGCGTGACTAGACTAAACGCCTTGCACTTCTGCAACCCAAACTACTCAAACGGTACAGCTCGTAATTTCCTAAACAAACAGTAGTTCCCTGAATAAAGGCAAATATGAAACAATATTCATCCTCACTTTGCTTTTTTTTTCTCAGACGTTAAGTAGCTAGTTAGTATTTCATTTAACGACGCTCTTTAACAACTAGGGTGATTAGTGTTTCGCATTTCAAATTTGAACGTCAAATTTCTAACAAATGTGGTTACATGCATCTTAATTTCAATCGTAACGTTTTTTTAGTGGTGGAAATCTATGACCTAACTCCGAAATACGTAGCCTCTACTTGAATTTCTGTCTTGTTTTCACTTTTAGCGCATGATGAAAAATGGAATAAATATCACCTGAGGAATGTAGAACGTAAGCCGTTGCCATAAACTATTACTCGTTGCTCAAATCAAGGTCTACGAAAGTATTTTAATAATTTAATGTTTTACTTATCTGTCGTTCTCCTAAATAAAAAATATCCATCCATAGTAATTCTGCCCGAAGGCAGGTCCTTCACTGCAATCACAGCATTTTCTTGCTATGCTTGCAGCTTTACCAGGGAATTGTAGGTGTGGTAGCTTCCCGTTTCTTTCCACACCGGTGAAGGATGATGATGGTAATGATAAAGATGATGATGATGGTCATATGATTTCGGGGACCGTTTGGGACTTAAAGTTTTTTTGGCATTTGTCTTACAGGTGAGGAAAACCCCCGATAAAAACCTCACCCAGAAAAACTGCCCCGACCGGGGATCGAACCCGGGCCTGCTGCGTGACAAGGCAGCACGCTACCTCGAGACCACAGCGGTGGACAATAAAAAAAAATATATAAGATCAATTATGTGATTGTTCGAATTATGACATTACACTGACTTTTTTTATTACACTTATCTGGTTTTTTTGCGTTACTTCATTGATAACTCGCATAGTAAATAAGACTGTAGAAGTAAGGACGAGGATGTAGGCAACGTTCATTGTCTGTCTCTTCCATGATTCCGAGTAAACATTGATGCCAGATGCAAGACGATTTTATAGACGAACTAATTGAATATTTAATTTTAGGAAATGATATTTTGAGGTTTTTTAATTAAATTATTTTCAGTCTGATCATCTTACCTCAATATTAATGTTGATTTGTTCTTGGACATGTTTCAAAACAATTCTGTTTTATCGTCAGCTTGTCCAGACTGGTTAGACTGGTTGACCAATCAAAGGGGGTGCAACATAAATCTAACCAATCTGGACAAGCTGACGATAAAACAGAATTGTTTTGAAACAATTGGTTGGCCAACCACAGGATGGAGCTGACATCGACACCCAGGGTGTGCAACATAAATCTAACCAGTCTGGACAAGCTGACAATAAAACAGAATTGTTTTGAAACATGTCCAAGAACAAATCAACATTAATATTGAGGTAAGATGATCAGACTGAAAATAATTGAACTAATTGAAGTTGCATGAACAATTGTCCTAGCTATCATTTTATTATTGCAATCTCTTCAAGTTAGAAGATTTTAATTGATCAAGATACTTCCTTAGCTGAAATATTAATTAAATTGTAATACAGTGGTGAAACAATGAAATTGATATTATTGACGATAGTCAATGTAATAAGATAGGAAAATGAAAACTCAATATGCGAATCATAATATTCGCTTATCTCATAAAATGGAATGTTTACTAACCAATTCAAAGATATCTTCTCGCTTTTATCTCCCATCCTACAATCACAATTTGAGTACACGATCTGCTTTTTGATATTCCACATCACAAAATCTCCACTATTCTAATTCCTATGCCACTACCATTGGTTGAGTGGTAGACAAGGCCTTAAGGCCTTAACTCTGCCAGGTAAAATAAAGCTATTATTATTATTTAAACTCTTGAACTGCCTACCACAAGAAGTTAAGGGCTGCCGGACATTGGCTTTTTTTTCACTTCCCTAATTACAATACATCGGCCACGGTGGACTAGTGGTTATGCTCCTTGCCTCTGGTTCCGAGGGTCGCGGGTTCAAACCCGGCCGCGGTCGATGGATTTTTCTAGGACGGAAAGATCCAAGGAGCAAGTTCTCCGGGAGTGACTTTAAAACGTGAGTACCGAGTCTGAAGATTTTCAGGCTCGTAAAAGATCCTTAAGCCTGATTAAAGAAGCCTCTAAGCAAAATTTACCTACATCAACGTCCTAATAATACCATAGTTGCCAGTTAGATGTCTCATTGGGACGGTATGTTGACCGCATGCCATCCATGACATATATAAGCAAATAAAGCAACTAAAAATTAACTTGGTCTAGTAACTCCTAACAAAGGAGAGGCTATGGCTCAACAATAGGCTACACCATTATATATATTGTTGGTGTTGTAAGCCCATGTTTTCCCTTAACAGAGATTTAGGCGCTCTCCCCCTACAGGGAAGAATTTGAACCATACTAATTTGGTTACACTTGTTTTCATATAGATGTCCATTGAGTGGTCTGTGGTCAGCGTTCCGCCTCATACTGACATCTAGGAAACCAAGGTAGTACTAGGACGGGAAATTTCGGTAAATTTTGCTTAGAGGCCTTTTCATTCAGGCTTAAGGATCTTTTACGAGCCTGAAAATATTCAGACTCGGGACCCGCGGCTTAAAGTCCCTCCCGGAGGACTTGCTCCTTGGATTTTTCCGTCCTAAAAAATCCATCGACCCCGGCCGGGTTTGAACCCGCGACCCTCGGGACCAGAGGCAAGGAGCATAACCACTAGTCCACCGCGGCCAATTACACAAGCCTTGCAGGGACACGAATTGTCGGAGATGAATATAAATTCATGGACATATACATTTTTGACTATCCAAGAACATGAAGAGGCTCCCAAGATGAGTGATCAGTTCAATGCCAAGGGCTCCTCCGAAACAACACGAACATTTAAGTCAAGACTCGCACCATTCACTCATGCGTTCATGCTAAACAAGGCGAATACGATGTGGAAGATTGCAATGGCCAGATGGTGTTCGAAGACTTACATGTAAGGAAAACACCAAAAACATTCCCCAGGTAACTTGTTTCGACCGGGGATCGAACACGGGACCGATGCGTCTAAGACAAAAACGTTACTTCTAAACCGCCATGGTGGAAATTTCCAGCTCTTCACAATTTACATCACCTAACTATTCTTTCTATACCTGGTTACTAATAAAAACTCCTGGAACTCAATCTTATGTAGTCCCCCCATTCACCTGCTCGTCTCTCTTTGGCCCAAAAATTTACTTAAGCATATCGTTTTGAAATACTCATAATTTTATTTCCTCTCTTAAATTAAAATACCTCGTTTCGCATCTTTATAATATAAGTAGAATAATCATTTTGTATATGTTTAGTTTAACATTTATTTTGTAATAAGATATTCCCAATTTAATTCTGAATCAAATGATAATAAGCAATTACCGGACTTCTAGACAGCAATAAGAACTCTGGGTTGAATTACGTTCTTCGACATCTAAAGGATTATTAAATATTCCATCAGAGTGCGGCTGCGTATTTAACAAAACAAAACATTAAACAATGAAAATAAACTAATACCTGACACCAATTTTTTTTTTACTTTTAATTTGAATTGTATTTTTTATGGCTTCGGCATGAATAGCTAGTTTATTTGTAATTACATGTTTTAATCAATCCATTAATTAATGCGATACAACAATATCAACAAAGATAGGTCATCCTCCTACTGGTTCCAAATTTAAGGTTGTATATTTCTGAAACGAAGCTTAGGACTACAAAATGGTTAAAAAGAAAACATCTTAATTTTAGAAGATAAATTTAATGACGCCTACCTTAGGCTCCTTTTTTACGTCAAGGTTTTCATATTATTTTTTTTTATTTTTTAAAAACTAACCTATGACCCTCTTATGATAAAGATGAATTGACTAAAACCTCATTTGTCAAAACAATTTAAATACAGCGGAACATTTATTCATACATAAACCGTTAAATGTATCTACTATTCCTAGCACTTAGGCAAAAAAAGAAAGAAAAAGAAAAAGAAACATTATTCACAGACGTTTGTTACTACAATTAAGTTTAGTATTGGACGGCAGACGCGGGGTTTGTGCTGTGCGATAACGAAGGCTTACACGTGCAGACACGGGAGCTGAAATGTGCGATGACTCATCAGTTTACGAGTTCACGGCCACAGTCAGATAGTGTACCTCGTGTAGATAAGGTGCTTGTTCGCTTTTCCTTGTGAACTGAATGACATGTGTATAATGTAAACTGAATGACATGTGTATAAGTTATTTCAATTTTAAAATTTGTATCTTATAAAACATAAGTGTATATGAGTGTGTATGAGTGTAAACTGTATCATGGCTAACAATATTTAATAACTCAGTCTGCCAGCTAAGTACGAAGACTTTTTAAATACGATTCCCGGATGTAAAAATTCCATCACTTCAACAGTCCATAATATGTACAACAAATTTTATAAAGAGGTGTCAAAAATGTATGGATAACGAAGGTGAACAGTTCCAACACCTGCTTCAATAAAGTTCGTAAGTACGACAATTTGTAAAATAGTTACGAAAATGTGTGTGGTTGTATCATCGCGATCCTACACTGTCCGTTCCCCGGCGCGAGTGCGTCAGCAGTGTATAGTGAAATCCCCTCGTCTGCCTTCCACTACTAAACTGATCTCACTGTATTATGCAGGACATCTGCTCATGAAAAACTCATGTTACTTCTACGTGCAATGTTTCCTAACTTGTTTCTTGCTAAAGTGATCTGAACAGAAGATAAGCCATAAAAAAATAGACCAAAACTCCGAAGATTCTCTATTTCTTGATTTTTCTAATACTACTTCCTTTATAAATACTGATTCCCCCCTCCCCAGAACACTCTGTACTTGACAATTTTTTTGTGGGCTCATTGCCCCAAAGTTGGATTTTACAATCCACTAAGATTAAAAAATGTTCCGAACACAGAAAGTTTGACGAAGCGGTAGCGTTTGCGGCCCTTATTAGGGAGATCCTGGGTCCAAATCCCGATATCAATGAACAAACGGATTTTTTTTTCTTGGTTTTCTGCAATCATCAAGGTAAATGTTTAGTTGGAACTTCATTGTCAGGATCTATTTTATCATATTAACTATTTATATAATTGTATTTCGACCTTTTTTTCGTAGTCAGATGTTTTACTTTCGCAGATTATATATATTCATACTGGCGGGATTGCGATCAACGAGGTTCTTTAAGTTGTCATTCGTGTTATAGTGTTTATCTCCTGTCCCCTTGTTCTAGTTTACATCTGATGCTACTTTCTTTAATTTTATTCTTAATATCGATAGAAATTTATAATTACAAAATAATATAAAAGGGAATAAATCTATTAGTTTTATGTTACATATCTCACTTTTGAACACACATGCACTTATGTTAAATATTATTTGTAACTGGGAAGGGAATTGTGGTTTGACGTATGGAAATTTACATACATGCATTTACAATACATACACTTATATATTTTTTTCCTTTCACGGGATAGGAGTATAGAGCTTTATATAAAAAAAGATTTTGCTCATCCGGAGTTCTCGTCATTGCCTTATAAGATATCTTTGTCTCAACATTTTTTTTATTTTAAATACAATATATAAATAAATACCGTACATGGCTGGAACTCAAGAAACTCTTCAAAATTATTTCCCACTTCATTCATAAGCACTGTCACACCTTACTTTTATAAATTCACTTTAAAACTTGTTTCAAACTACAAAACATTCTCTTGATAGAAATCCGCGAAATCGACTAAATTTAATCGTTCCGATATATCGATTATAGTTACCGTTTATAGAAACTAGCGATACCCACTCAGTTTTACCAAGAATACAAAATATAATGTGAAATGTTATTTTTATTAATAAATACATCGGGGAAAACTATTTTAGTTGTGGTGTAGTAAACGCCGAAAATAACAACTGAGTTATCGAGATCAAGATATATTAATTTTCTGTAACTCAACTGCGATGGGCAGGACATGTGACACAAATGGGGAATGAAAGACGTGCATGGAAGCTTCTTGTAGGAAACCAGAGGGAAAACGCCCAGTTGGTAGACCAAGAATGAGGAGGTGGGGGAATAACTTTAACTATGATTTGAGGAAAGTTTTTTAGAATAATTTACCCTTGATTTTTGAGTTATTGTTATAAATCATAAGTCTTCTTGTGTATTTACTAACATTTGTAAATATTTAGAATTTGTTCGAACAATTTTTATAACTTAATTTTAGAATTTTTAAGTATTTATTCAAATACACATATTATGATGGTAACTTGCTATTTTCTCCAGAGAGTATATTATATAGTTGGGTTATCGATTGTTGTGATTATTAAGGAGTGAATTAAAGGGCGTTTCATGGGATCCACCCTAGGTTAGAGTAATTGAATTAGGTTAAGTGTGAGTTAGTTAGTTTTTAGGTTCGTTACATTTTACATGTGTCTAAATACATAAAACAAAAAAAACTATAATAATCGATATGTGGTTCGATTGTGGGTTATCGTTGTCTCGTGCGCACTGTTGTTCTATAGGACTGAAAATATATCAGGTAAATTAAAGTGGAGAATCCCCGAGAGTAGATTATACAGGGAATGATCGGAAAGTATCAGCTCAGGTTAGGGTTGTATGGAGAGCTTATGTCCGCGCGGCTAAAAACCTACGGGTTCGATAGAACCAGTGAGTAAATAAGTAACCCATCAGATGGCGCTGTTGATATGTGTCGATAATGCAGCAAGCTGTAATTTCTTAGTTCCTCATAGAGAAACTTCTGTGGTTCCTCCTGCCAACACAGTGGGGTGATTGGCGGCTGTCACAGATGAAGTCTGACAATTCTCAAATGCGTTGAACTGTGAGAAGTTGATAGATCTATTAATTGAACTGTAACATGTTACATAAAACGCAGTATGGGAAATATTTAGCTGATAATCTGTGTAGATATGGACTGACCATGTCCAAGCTAGAGGTGTCAAGGAATATTTTTAAGTAATCAATATTACAGAGAAAAAAATGTTTGCCTGAACTGGGAATTGAACCCCAAACCTTCAGCTTTCCATGCTGATGCTCTGACCACTGAGCTAATTCAGGCTTCATTCCCATCCAAACATAATTTCTCCCTTTACCTTACTCTCTTGGTCCACATTCAATACAATGAATCATCATTCACAAATACACAATGAATGCTTCTACATTAAGAAGAAGACATGAAGGGACTCCACACAGCTATAGCATTATTTATTAAATTAATATTGAGAAGCTAAAGCTATTACTATGATAGATATAAGCAAATTAATGAACACAATTAAATTATTGAAATGAATGGTAAAAACAAAAAAAAATTTGCCTGAACAGGGAACCGGCCTGAATTATCTCAGTGGTCAGAGCATCAGCATGGAAAGCTAAAGGTTTGGAGTTCAATTCCCGATTCATGCAAAAAAAAATGTTTTTACCTTACCATTGATTACAATAATTTGTGTTCATTAATTTACTTATTTCTATCATAGTAATAGCTTTAGCTTTTCAATATTAATTTAATAAAAATATTTTAAAGATTTAAATTAAAATTCTTTATTCCTCACCTCGTATCTAGTCTTCCAATTAAACAAGTTTCATCTTCAGTAATATCTCAACTGATCATTGATCCCATCCACATGTGTTAATCACAGAGGTGAATGATCATTCAGGGATAATATGTAGTTATCATGTCGGGTCCCTCAGCTGTTATAGCTGGTTATCTCAACCTGAAGATGCTACTTATTGTAGCTACCCAAATTCCTCACAATATTGGGTAGCCACAAATCCCATACCGGCCAAAAATACATGAGAAAATTTCTTCCTTCATTGGGATTCGAAGCAGGACAAGTCTAGTACCTCTGCACCAAGGTATGATCCCTTAAACCACTCGGCTGTGGCATGGAACATTTTGTGAGTTTAATACGTTGTAATTATGTCTTGTCAGGGAGGGTAAACTTCCTCATCTGGGAATTTTGCTAAGGGTTATTTAATGTGACTCACATTTCTATGACATTCCTTTTAAAGAAAGCTATCTCAAATTTTCCTTGTTAAAAAATTCTATTAATCTTTGGCTAAAGTTAAAACCTTGAATCTAATGTCTAGACATTGATGTGCTATCGCCAGACTGGGCAAATACTACATCTTATGTGGCTTTTTAATTTATATTTCTTGTAGGATTTGTTTGATGGAGGGAGCAGACACTTCTTCATGGAGAAATTATACGTGAATGCACCTGAACCAGAATTTGCAAACATATTGAATGCTGTGGTAGCTGAATTTCTTCAAGTTACCTTCGGTTCTTATCCTAAACTCCTCAACAGGTTAGTAGAACTATAAGCTGATATGCGGCATTAACTTGAGTAAGATCATCATCATCATCTGCATTCATGGATTAGGTCTGTTGACCCGTTCCGACTTCAGCCCATCTCTTTATAGGTCTGCCCATATCTCGGGTGCCTTTAGGTTTGTATTTTGTTATTTGTTTTGGATATCTGTCTTCATTCATTCTGTCTATGTGTTGCTTCCATTTTTGTCTATATGTATCTATTTTATCAGTTATTGCAAATATTTCAAGTTCCTGTCTTATTTCTGTGTTCTTGATTCTGTCTTCCTTAGTGCACCCTTTAACAGATCTCAAAAATTTCATTTCTGCCGCCGTTATCCCACTTAGATCTTGTTTTTTATGTATCCAGGCTTCTGAACCATAGAGCAGTACCGGTACTGCCAACGTTTTATAAAATTGCAATTGGGTCTCTCTTGTTGTTTTGTTATTTAGTGATCGTTTGATCGTACCACACATTCCCTGGAATTTTGCTATTTTATTAGTTATATCATTATCATAATTAAATGAAATGTCACATCCTAGATAATTGAGATAGTTCACCTGTTCTATGATTTTGTTTCCTATTACTATTTTGGATCTGATTTGATTTTTCCCTTGGAATGCCATTACCTTAGTTTTTTCTATGGATATTTTGAGAAACTTGAATAAGATAAAAGTTAAAAATTAAAATGTACTTTTGGCAGGTTCCGTCGTCCTAAACTGCGTTAAAATGGTGTATATAAAATTAACTGAAGCGCTTTTGGAAGTTAACTTCCATCCTCGGCAGGTTCAGCTTCTGCTACTCGTTGTTTACGATGATGTATACTCAAACTGTTTGTAGCTGCTACAAACAGTTGGAGTATACATCATCGTAAATAACAACAAGTAGCAGAAGCTTAACCTGCTGATGATGGAAGGTAACTTCCGAAAGCGCTCCAGTTAATTTTATATACACCATTTTAACAAAGTTGAGGACAACGGAACCTGCCAAAAGTACATTTTAATTTTTAACTTTTATCTTATGATTATTCACCTCAACGGAATTTAATATGAATTTTATTAGTATTGATTAACTTGAATGAAGATGTACGGTGTGTTATTATATAATAATAATATATAACCACTCTGACTGCTACCATTTATGCAGTTTTCTTTTGGATCGTCTTTTGTTTCCGTTGCATATATTAGCGTAGAGTTCACAACATCCGAGGTTATTAATCAAAAACCTTTGCCCGGGCCCATAGGAGGCAAAGATTGATTCATCTTTCTTTTCTAAACACTTAAACATGAATCAACAATAGATCTCAAAACACCAGAGTAGTTTTATGATTCTGATTTAAACTGAATGTATCATTATTGTTATCAATCATGAAAGCTAGACGGAAAATAAAGGAAGCTAGAATGATCTCCTAAATAAGTAAGTTTAAGTACAGGTATATCAAACAGCAGCATGCACATAAATAACTTGAACATTAACCAGGATATATATAAAAATGATGTTTAATATAAACAAGACGTCTGAAGTGGATGAAAAATATAACAAATGTAAATACTTGATCATTCTAAACAAAAAGAAAATAAATAATAATTCTTAACATCACAAAACTATTTCATACCTCACACAACATTCATACCACGGTCCAAGCCAGGGTAGTCTTTCCCCGGTCCTCAGGACCAAAACTTAAACCACGTCACTCGCGGCTCCAGACGACGTTGTCTCAACTCAAAGTTCCGATCAAATGATAATGTTCTTGATGTGCATTGCATATTTGAGCGTTCCGAGGTAGAAGGGGTGATGCGCAGCACAAACAGCGCAACAGGAGAGGCAAAAAGGAGAGTGGGGGTAGATGCATAGAGAAAGGATATTGGCATAGTTCACGAATCTTTCTGTTCAGGGAGGATAACGGCACTACAGTAGCAAACCGAAAATCACACTTTCGGTTCAAAGAGATGGACTAAAAATGCTAGTGGTGCATAACAATCCTTCTAGGACAATAACCTTTATGGTTGACGATGATTATGGCTCAAAAGTTGAGGACCTATAAAATGTATATAAAAAACCTTTAAAAAGTCCTAAAGATATCCTAAAAGACCTAAAAACTAAAAAAAAAAAATCAAGTTATACTCGGACCAACGGATCTGTGCCCCTGTAGCGCTGGCATCGTTCTTCAAAAAGTACACATCAGTTCTCACACCATTCCACCGTGCTCTCCTCCCACTACGTCAAATAGAAGCCACTGTAACTGACCGAGTAGGGACGTTGTCAAACTTCCCCGGTGTTAGGCTCTTGAATATTGAATAATGTAAGGTTAATTATTACTTCTTCATATTTAATTTAAGTAGGTCTAATGACACTGATTGATTTCTACGATTAATGGATATAATTATAATAGTGGATATTTGTTGGTCAAATGGGAATTACATGAAGGGAACCTACATATGTTGTTTTTAAAGATAAATGTTTCGTCATAAATATTTCTGCATCACCTCATTGTCCTAACAAAATTATAAAATTTTAGGAATGAACACACAATCATGTTCTTTCTCATCTGGGCTAGGGACTGGCTATGGCGAAGTTACTACATGCTACAATCTTATTTACATATTATATAACATACTGATACAGGAATTCTAATTTATGCTTGTGAATTAAGCTAATGATAATAATTTACAATTTACATACTATATAACATAACATACTGATACTGAGTTGACAAAACTGGACTGTGAGTGCAAATAATATCCCGCAAGAAAGCTCAAAACTGTGACTAATGGGAGGGGAGAAAGAGAGAGATAGAAAATAGAGACAGGCAAGAATGCAGAGAGGGAAATTATTAACCGAGGCAGAAACGGAATTAGTGTTTAGTTCACATTTCTTATGGGGGCACAGATCCGTTGGTCCAAGAATAAATAATAATTTTAGTTTCAACAGCATTTTTAATGAATGTATTAAAATAATGATTAAAAAGTACAATATTCTAGTGACATGCAATATACATTGTGAAAATTACTGAAACTGCTTTTTCTTTTATACTTTATATATATTGTTTTAATTCAACATAGTTGGAAAAAGGAATTCTGTGTTCATTAGAAAGAAAGTTTTGGAGTTTGGAATTTTATTTTATAATCTCTAAAGTTTTGGAGAATTTAGAATGAACAATATTTCACACATAGATTGAATTCAGCAAACCTGCAATGGATATCCTGCAGAAAGAAATTGAAATTGAAATTCTCGCAGAACAAAAGTGTTTGGAATGTGAAAAGAATGGTTTGAATGTAGTCAAAAGATGGCAAATTTACAAAAAAAAATGTTGATTTCTGCTCCCTCTGTTGACTGACCGATGAACTTCCAAATCAAAATTGTAGGTTGTCGGCAATATTTTGTGTTTGAATAGATATAATGAACTGACACATTAACATTACTAAAAAGAACACGGCAGCTGAAATTGCTTTTTAATATACTTCACATATAGTGTAGAGAATTAAAGAGACCTAGCTATTAGTAAACAAAAGTTTTGTTATATTTGAAGAGAAAATTTTTTGCCCATACCGAGACTCAAACCTGGGACCTTTGACTTTCCGGGCCAATGCTCTACCAACTGAGCTACCGGGGCGAGTTCCAATCTAGATGCAAATTTTTCTCTTATATACATTGTAATTCCCATACACCAAATGCTATGAAACCTTTGCTTCTATCTTTGCAAATGGCGGCTTCTTAGTTAAGATGACATTTATTGGGAATTTAAACACTACTTTATAAAGTCAGTAGGGCTTCTATTGATGTTTTTATTATTAATTTAACAGTTCTCACTGAAGGATAATTTTTCTCTTCAAATATAATTTATTCTTCAGTCAGAAGTGTTAAATTAATAATAAAAACATCAAAAGTTTGGTTGTAAATATCTTTATTGTAGCCAGAAATGTAACATGACAACCAGTGGCATTGGACGAAAAAAATATATCATTGTCATTACAAGAAACAAGTAAACTGCTAATAATGTAATGGTAACTATGGAAACTAATTCAATGAATTTTAAGTTGACAAAAATTAGATATTACTAACAACCTTTTAAACATTTTCAGGAAGAAATATTTAAGAAAATGGAACACAACTCATGCATATAAAATTGAAGGACAACTACAACATAAGTATGTAATTTTATAATTTTCAATATTTATTTATTTTATTAGGTTCCAAACACATATTAATAGATATATTTTAATTAGTATTTTCCCTGCTTAGTAAGTTATATGTAGAGATCCGTGAAAGTGGTTTTATTTTTAGAGAAAATTTGTTTTAAAATTTCAAGATTTTGATGTTATTGGGAATTTGGCAGTGTTGTTCCAAAAACATGTAAATTTGAGTCTTTTTTAATCCTAGTTTAGTATATTAAACCCAATAAAAATGATATATCCAGCAGTTTAAGGGATATAAAATTTATAATTATGTCTGCAAAAATTTAGGGGGAAAAACTTATCTTACACGTTAATATAATTTGTATTTCTCAGAATTCATATTGGCCATAGAACTTAAAATCTATGGAAAGACTATATTTGAGCATGAGAAGGACAGAAAATATTACCTCTATGTTGTGAACTGTGTTGCAACCATTTCCCTTTGTAAGAGTGCATGGAAGAATCAGATATGGCAGTTAAAAGAAGATGGAATCCGAAAACAGTGTTTAAAAATGCATTATAAATATTTCGTGAAAAGGACAAAAAAAAATCTCTGGAATTCGTTGAAAATTCCGTATTTCGGTGTTATTTCATATTATCTTAGGATTTTGCGATTATTAAATGCTTTTTTTTTGAGGTTATGGGAAGTGGAGTTAAGAAATGGTACAAGAAAATGAAAAAATTAGATCATTTTGCGTTATTGCGGTTTGCAAATTTCATGGATATCTAGTTATATGGCATGAGTAAGGTAATCATAAATTTAAAATTAATTTCCACGTTACGAGTCTGCTCATAATAGAATTAAATTCTCCATGGTGCGACAGGCTTCGAAGGCCCTTGATCTTTCAGCTGGCTACTGGTCACATATCCACATGCGCTAATCACAGAGATAGACAATCATCCAGCTAGTGTAGGAGTGACATGTGGTCAGCATGTCTGATCCCCCAGCCGTTATAGCTGGTTTTCTCAACCTGGAGCCACTACTTATTGTAGCTACCATAATTCCTCATGATGCTGGGTGAGCATTGGTCCCATGTTCGCCAAAATTCCATAAGAAAATTTCTTCCTCTATGGAGACTTGAACCAGCAAAAGTCACATAGCTCTGCGCCAAGGCTTCTTGCCTTAACCACTTACCTACAGAGCAGGGCCATAATAGAACTAGAGATTCAGTAAATTGCAGAAAGAAATTACATTAAATTTTACACAAAAGTTAATTTGAAGCAAATACAGGATATGAGATTTACACGCTTGCATTGCAGTTGTAGTATTTCCTCTCAGTTCTCTTGGCGGCATAGGGCCTTTCTGAAAGCATGACACAGGATTCTGTTTATTTGCCAAATTCCTGTCTTGATTCCAACTTTTCCCTTATTCTAAAAGTTTTTCCAAATGTTTTAGAAATTTGGCCTCTTTTTCAATTTCATGACTCTCCAACAAACTATGTGCTGCAATAGCTGATTTTTCAATTTCACCATTTTTAATATCTCTAAAGTGACCTTTGTGTGAGTGTCCAAACTCCTTTTTGTTTTTCCTATGTATACTTTATTGCAGTCTCTACAACTAATTTGATAAATTCCAGATTTTTTACTATCTGGGGTGTTCAATTTCTTATTGTTTATTAATAGATTACCAAGACTAAATTGATATGTCGGTGCCAATGTAATGTTGAATTTCTTGACATTTTTTTTTTGAAATTTCAGGATGAATGTTATTACTCACTGCTGTGCCATGTAATTTCTGATCTTTTTCTAGGCAATCCCTCTGGATTCCATTCCAGAGATATCTTTGGAATACACTCTAGTCTGTTCTGAGAATGTGTCCAATCTATTTCCATTTGCTACATTGAATCTCATCCTGTGATGTTATCTTCCATAATTCCTCATTTGAAATGGTTTTTGGCCTCTAGATTCTCTAAATAAATCTCAGGCATCTACTTATAGGTACTTGTAATTTTTATTAATAGGGGCGTAAGACAAGGATGTGGCCTCTCGCCCTTGCTCATTATCATATACATGGAGAATACTCCGAGATTGGCAACAGATAAGACATGGTTCTATCCAAATTAATAGAAACCATAAAATAGACTCTTTGCTTTTTGCAGATGATTTGGTATTAATAGCTCCAACAGAAACAGATTTACAGTATTCTATACACAATTTTAATATAATTGCAAAAAGGTAGAATATGGAAATCAATACAAAGAAAACTATAGTGATGGCCTTTTGTGGGAAATACCCTATACGTAGCAAAATTGTTTTGGATGATGAAATTCTAGAATGAGTAAACAAATTAAATTATTTGGGTTATAATTTAACATTTCAAGATGAAGCTGATATATCAAAGAAAGTCACAAATTTTACAAAAACAATGGGGATAATTAACAGTATAATGAAACCATCTTCATTACAGAAGAACACAAGATTACGGCTTTATAAGTTTCTCGCAAGACCAGTATTAAGGTATGGTAGTGAAGCATGGACAATACGAAGAAGAGATGAAAGCCGAATAACAGCTAATTAGATGTGATTTATGCGCCGTACAGCAGGCTACACAAAGTGGGACCATAAAAGAAATGAGGAAATTATGGAAGAATTGGATGTAGAACCCATTCTTCACATATACAAAACTACCAGAACAACTGGAAAGCCCATCTTCAACGAATGCTGTCTCATAGAATTAAAAAAGCCATACTTCGTTACTGCCCCCAAGGCAAAAGATCGCTGGGATGTCCAAAAAAGCGCTGGATGGAAAATTCCTCTTTGAGACCGTAACAGGCCACATGGCCAAATACTTGCATATACACCCATATAGCAATATACTTTTCACATTGCTATTGAATCTTAAATTACTTCTAGTTGAGATTTGTTTAGATTTCCATTTGGGTGACAATAATATTGTGAAAATAGAGCTTTTGTTCTTCTTTGGCTTTCCCCCACTTATAGGTTTGCTGTCTTCAGTTTCCAATTATTTCTATCATTCCAATCTCCTTCTTCTTAATTCCTATCATCAATTATAGTTCTGATATGGGTTTTCCATTTCCATCTTGGTCTACCACGTTTATTTCTTCCAGGGAGTGACCATTGGTATATATTTTTTGGCCATCTTTCATTTTCCATTCTTTGTACATGGCCATTTAAGAGTTTGATTTTCAATCCTCCTTAACATTCATTTCTGTCCAAAGGAATTCATTTCTTATTTTATCCTATCTTGTTTTTTGAAGGCTTCTTCTAAGATAATCAAATTCAACTGTTCTAATTTTATTATTTTGTAATTCCATCAAAGACCAAGTTTCACTTCCATATGACAAAATATTCTATATTATGCTCCTATAAATCTTCATTTTAGTTTCCTTTGTAATATTTTTGTTCCAAATTATTCCATGTAATGTCTTAGTTGCATTTTTTTTTTTTTTCCCCCATTGCAATTTTAGTTTGTACATCTCTTTCACATATACCTGAACATTTAATTACTGACCCAAGATATTTAAAAATTTCACATTTTTTATTTTCCCTGTTTCGAGTGTGAGGCCATCCACATTCTTTCCCAAATACATATATTCTGTTTTCTGTAAATTTATGAATAGAGCTTTTGATTTTCTAATTACAGCCTTATTATCTTCCTCTGATCCTCTTTTTTTTTATATCATGCTTCCAAAAAACTGGAATTTGGCTACCTCCTCTATTTTTGCACTATTGAGCTGTAAGCACATTTCATTTGCATTATTTCCTCTCTTTTTTTTTATTCAGTCACAGTCCATCCGTTGTTGTTTTCAAATGCTGGGCCTTGGCAAAGAAGCCGTTAGCGTTCTTGCTCTCCAATATTTCTCTATGGTGGATCCAACAGGTAATACTTCACAGGATTGTAGATGTTCTTCGTTCATTTCTTCATCTTTGTTGCATAGAGGAAAATTTGGATTCATGTAGATTCCTGTTTTATATAAATGTTTGGCCAAATAGTCATGTTCTGTAAGCAGTCTAAATTTTGCTACTGTAGTTTTACGTGGAATTTTCTGGGATAATATCTGGCATCTGTGCTTGCTGCCTTATCCAGATTTCTTAATTTTCTTTCGTTGGCATATTCTAGATTTTAAAGTCTATCACTCAGATTCCATTGAATCCCTCTGCATTTTCAATTACATGCATTTGCCATCATGTAATCTAAGAGCAATATGAATAACAAAGCAAACAACATTGTTTTTGGTCTGGACATCTTACCTCAATATTAATTAATATTGAGGTAAGATGTCCAGACCAAAAATAATATAATTAAAATAACCTCAAAATATAACTTCCTAAAATTAAATATTAAACAACATTGTCTTTCTCCATTCTGATAGGAAAAATGTTTGGATAGTTTTCCTTGATGTGATATGTAACAAACGTAGTTTTCATACATACTTTGTATTGCAGTCTAATGATAAAATATTATAAATTACATGGCTTTTATATTTAGGCCTACAATTTCTATAGAGTGTAAATTAATTAAAATTGGTTATAGAGTAGTAGATGACCATAAATTTTAGATTGTGTTAGCAGATGATTATGTTACAATAAAAGCAAAAATTTAAAATCAAAGAATTAAATTAAAGTGTTTAACACCTCACCTCATGTCCAGTCTTCTAATTAAACTGGTTTCGAAGCTTAGGCAACTTCATCTTCAGTAATTTCTTGTTGACTGATGTTATCAGAGATAACCCACTATAGAGATGACCAACGACAATGTTATTCAGTGATGCCTAGACTCCAGAGACCTCAAGCGTTAGCAGAAAACACTAACCGATTACAGCTTACTGTAATATTGGCAAAACAATCTGTGCCATCTATCGATAAAAGTAGAACTAATCAGTGTTGATCCCAGTGGCTCAGTCGTCACTTTCGGCATTTGTAATACCACATTTCAAATAATTCCTGGAATAATAATAATTTTACAGCTCACCTCATTTTATTGAAAAACTCAGGATCAGTTTCAAAAGGGAAACTTCTTCCTTTCGAAACCGGTCCTCTGTTTTACAAAAGTATGAGGCAAGCTGTAAATTGGATTAATTATTATTAAATAAAACCTCCCAGTGTTTATGAATATATCAATTGCAGAACTTCATCTCTATGGCCAAGGCCCTCGACTTTCTCTTAATCCAATACAAATGCATATATTCCCTAAATCAGAAAACACTTGTTGATTAGATTTAGAAACCGAAAAAAAATATTTTATACTTCGACTTATTCGTTGAAGACATTCATGTCAACTGGTTTTTCATTCAAAAAAATTTTCTTAGAAATAACTATTTTTTGCATTACATTTTCTTAGAATTAAAGAAAGGATGACCCTGATTTTCAAGGAAAGGTTCAAATAAATACAGATATATCATTTAATAATCCTTTATTTATTTTAGACATATGAACAAAAATAATAATAAACAATAAGAGAATTTAAGTAATTATGAAGAATTAATGCATTGAGATTTTTTAAATTCTTTCCCTACATATTTTGCCAACAAAATTTGGTCCCTAACAAAAAAGGTATATTCAAAATTACAGGTATTTTACTATCTTACTGTTCTTAACATATGATAATCTCAATCAAACAATGCATTAAATTACAATAAACCATTCATTTCACTATATTGGTGGTGAATTCAGTTATCAATGACCCCTTTCCAGATGGAGGTCAAGAGCAGCATTACTGGACATTTGCACATCTGAACGGAAAGAAAAAAAAAAGTTATACAAAGTACGTACTGTAATGGACACTACATAGCTTTCTGAATCTTTATAAACATACTACAGTTATATGAACATGAAAAAATACAGAAATCCTACATATTACTTAAACAGAACAGCCATAAAGTAAGCTATAAAAGAACTGGTAGAAAACAAATATTCTCGTATCTAAAAATATCAGTTCTTTTGCTGAAATAAAAAAATTATAAAACAAGTGACATACTTATAACTAAATATTCCTTTATTGTTTTTTTAAGTTTTAATTAATGTAATATGTCTTCAATCTCAAGTACACATTCTGCGGTTCAAATCACAATATGTGTATGTATGTATGTATATATATATATATATATATATGGTATGATAAGAAAAATAAGTGCCTGGACGGGATTCGAACCCGGATCTCTGAGTCTGTACCTCAGCGTGATATCCATTACACTACCAGGCGAATCCAATTCAAACACTTATTTTTCTTATATATGTATTATACTCATATTAAGCTTGCATTGCTCAATGTTAAAGATTTAATTATAACATCGATAAAGCGTCACTGCTATAAAGTAAAATAAATATTCTCTTTAATTTGCTTACTTGATATAGTCAGCTACTAGATGGCAGTGAAGACAGTGTTCTCGCGACATCTAGTAATAATGAAGAGTATAATACATATATAAGAAAAAATAAGTGTTTGAATTGGATTCGCCTGGTAGTGTAATGGATATCACGCTGAGGTACAGACTCAGAGATCCGGGTTCGAATCCCGTCCAGGCACTTATTTTTCTTATCATACCATATTAAGCTTGCATTGCTCAATGTTAAAGATTTAATTATAATATATATATATATATATATATATATATATATATATATTAAATTGTTATCCTTCGATAGCAGACAGTTATCTATTATGGCTTGCTATGCCTGACGTAACTTTACTGGCTCTATTAACATAATCTTTTCAGAGATTGGCCAAGAAATAGACAAAGTCTGTAGAACAAGTTAAGGAGAATGTCTAGAAAAGGGTAATTCAATGGATAGAAATTATGGAAAAATAGACTGGAATAACCAAGATAGAGAATCTTATCCAAAACTTGACCCCCAGAACAATGACAGGTGGCTAGATGAAGAATAATAATTCAATATAATTACGTCAAAGATATGGCATCTATGTACCTATCACTAGAAAAAAATAAGTTACTTAGAATCGTATTATTTTTAACACTTTACAAATGCATGTTTGCTACCTAAAATTATAGAATAACAATTATACGTAATATTTTCCACTAGATCACGTTAGTAATGAACAGTCGCATAAGAATCTTGTATTATGCGCAGGAAAAATATTAAGAATTTTAACAAGCATTATAAAATTGTATATAAGTAGGAAATATAAGTAAAAACAAAACCATAACCTAATAATTCCGTAAAAGTAATTTGAGGAATTTAGAAAATTCCGTGACCTAATGGAAACATGAGCCAATTCATATATTTTAATATGTATTTTTATGCATAAACGTATTAATAATACTTACTATAAAATATTCTTTTAACAGAAAATTAATCCCCTCTAATTAAACAAACAAAAATTGATGCACGATGCTCCTACATTTTAAAACACGCAGCCAACATAGTAGAATAAAATATACAGTTTATTATGATATGAATAAAAAAAAACTAGGTATAAAAATTATTCAAAGCTAATATTACATGGAATAGTTTAAACAAAATTTTATCACGATAATGTTTCTACTTAAATTAAGTGTAGGTCAGCTCATTTCAAATAATACAAAAATATTTAATTCAGGAAGTCTGTTGGCTGCACTCTCACTCCAGACGAATTTGCTTTTCGATATAGCGACTGCAGCGCCTCCAAGCGTTGGCAGAAAAAACTAGGCCTGGCATAACCTTCTTCCATTTGCGTTCTCTATGACCGATGGCGATACAGGGATTAGCATTGCTTGTGTTCAGCTTTAAATTTTATTTTTAAAAGAATGGGTAAGGATAGGGTACTTTTATTGCGATTGAGCCACCGTGGCCATGCTGAAGTAGTACCGTGGTCATCTTCAGATGGCGCAGCGGTATGAAATTGCGTCCAAAATTTAACACAGAGAGGCCGCTCTATTCGGGGTTCTCAATGGGGATTATTTGGTCAGGTGCTTTATCATGTTACGTAAAACAGATGCTTTTGACAAAATAAGATGATGGATTAGGTTATAAAGGTTTTTGGTTTTAGCTAATAGATTATTACATCGTTTACAATGGTCCATGACTCATAAATTAATATTAAAATCAAATACTTTTAACGTATACTTGTAGATTTTCTGTTCGCCTCTCTCGTTTTAGAAGAGATATTTTCTATAGATTTAAATGTGATTACAAACACAATGTAATTAATAATGAGTCGAGATCTGCTGGTATTATTGGTAAGCAATTTATTTGATATATTTCTAATATTAACCTATAAGTCACGTGCATTTGTCAATATATAGGTTAGTAATTTGTCATGTGCATTTCAGTGATTGGAGATGAAATTTTAAAGGGTCAGGTTCATGATACAAATTCACACTTCTTTGCTAAGAAAATGTACAAATTAGGAGTGTAAATACGGAAGATAAGGATTAAAAAATGTATTGACGTGCTGATGCTGATGTAGCTTACAACATTTTAAAGATGCATAACTTTTAGATTACAGTTGTGAATGATATTGGAGACATAATAGCTGATGAAGTGAAAACATTCTCAAATGAATACACTTACGTCATTACAACAGGAGGTATTGGCATCACTCATGATGATATTACATATCAAGGTAAGTTCCATACAAAAAATGCTAATTTCGGCTCAGCAGTACTTTACCTTTCCCTTCATTTTCCACAGTATATTCTGAAAAACTGCACTTAATCTAGCGTCAAATATTTTCAAAGTCCTATAGAACAACAGTTCACATGTGCCTGAGTTTATAGAGCCTGCAATAACCCACATTCGAACCACGTGTCAATTATCATCCTTGATTACTATCCGTCGCTATGAAATTTAAATGACCAATATTTGCAATAAATTCCCAAATCTATGTTTAAAAATATATTAGTAATATTAAAATTGCCAAACGTTTACTAAAAATGGGTGTACACTTACTTATCACTCCCTAACGCTGATCCAACCAGCGATACCCCAAAACAGCGATAGAAAAATCATAGACTAATTAATATACACTGTGGAGCAAATAGCAGTTATGTAACTGAAAAATCAAGCGCTAGTAGAAGTGCAGTTGAGCCGTATATTCTTAATACTGTTACTCTATGCACTTCTTCTGTCTTACCAACATTTTGTAATATTTTAAAAACGTTTTTCAACGATACCTATAACATTCTCTGGCTCAACTGCACTTCTACTAGAGCTTGATTTTTCAGTTATATTGTTGTAAACTATAGCACTTCTTCTGTATTTACTAACATTATTTAATATTTTTAATTTTTTCAAACAATTTTTATAACATTATTAGACAGTTTTGAAGTATTTATTTAAATATGCAAATTACAATATTATGACACTGTTAGACAATATTGTGATGCTAACTGCCATTTTCTCCACAGAGTATATTACTTAGTCTATGATTTTTTTCTATCGCTGGTTGGGTCAGCGTTAGGAAGTGATAAGTAAGTTACACCCATTTTTAATAAACGTTTGGTAATTTTAATATTAATAATATATTTTTTTATAACATAGATTTGGGGATTTATTGCAAATATTGGTCATTTAAATTTCATAGCGACCGATAGTAATCGAGGATGATAATTAATATGTAGTTCGATTGTGGGTTATTGCTGGCTCTGTAAACTCTGGCGCATGCACACTGTTGTTCTATAGGATTTTGAAAATATTTCATGCTAGTTTAAGTGCAGTTTTTCCCTTTTTTTTTTTTCTTTTATTGTGACATCTGATTATAGTGTTTGCTACTAGGTTCTAATTCATTATTTATTTTTATAATGAACTGCATAGAAGTAAATATCACAGAGCATAATTCTTGATTCTGAGCTAACTTTTGGAGCGTCATTTGTATTTTTCACGATTTTTTTATAGATTTATGTGAAATTCTAATTAATTTTTATCCTTTCTTTCATGCTTTATTCTCACCAAAAACTTAACTAAACTGTATGTCCGTGCTGCCATGAACCTACGGGTTTGATAGTGTCAGTGAGTTAGTTAGGTTAGTTAGTTTTATGGTATTCTGTCATTTCATTGAAAATCCACAAAACATTTGTATCATATATCATCATCCGGTATCATGGCAGCTGCCGCCGTCTTCCGGAAACCAAACGCCATTCCTCCCTGTCCATCCATTGATCTCCCTCCATTCCTCTGATATTCATAGCTGCTTGTACCCCTTCTATCCAAGTTTTCTTCGGTCTTCATCTCTTTCTCCTTTCCATTGGGATCCATTCCATAACAATTTTAGGCAATCTATGTTTGGGCATTCTTTTGACATGGCCATACCACTGTAATCTTTTCTTTCCTATAATGTCTGGCCCCTCTTGTACACCCATAATTTCCCTTATTTCTTTATTTCGTATTCTATCCATACTAGATTTTCCTTCTGATCTTCTTAAAACATCCATTTCTGTACTTAAAATTCTTTTCATTTCCCTGGTAGGAATTTGCCAGACTTCAACACCATATGTTAAAATGCTCTGTATTATGGTTTGATATAAAAAGTAAAGTGATCTCACAACAGGCCCGGAGGCCCTTGGGGTAGTAGGAGGTTAAGGCTCCCACTTTTTTCTAGACAATCGGCACTTTATGTCAGCCGGGTTGTCAGCCCTGCATGATGGCCACCTTTACCCCCAGATCAAGCGTCTGGTACTCATTTCCGTTAGAGGCTGAGTTGACCCCAGGGCCATAGTGCTGCCAGAGGATTATATTTGTAATTTTCTATTTTTTGTAATATTTTTGCTCCACAAAACAGAGTTTAAAGCATTTATTGCTTGTTTTGTTTGTGTGATTCTATTTTTAATTTCCACTGTGTTATCGCCTGAATGGTCTAATTTTGTTCATAAATAAGTACATTCAATACTAGGTTTTAGTTCTTCTCCATTGTTGAAATTTATATTTTCCATTTTTTCTCCTATACACAGGTATTTAGTTTTCTCAATGTTTATATAAAGTCTCCATTTTTCATATTCTTCTTTTAGTTTTTTAGCCATATATTCTATGTCATTGTGATCTTGTGCTATTAATACCTGGTCATCTGCAAAAATTAGTGAATATACATGTGTATTTTGCATGGGTATGCCCATTTCTTGACATTTTTTTCTCCAGTCTCTTAGTACTCTTTCGAGATAAATTTTGAATAGAGTTGGAGATAAACCGCAACCTTGCCTTAAACCTTTTGCAATAGTAAATACCTTTGTTATATGATTTTCCAACTTTTATTTTCAAAATAGTGCGTTTTCCAGGGCCGAGATGTGGGCAGACCTAGAAAGAGATGGGCTGAAGTCGGAACGGGTCAACAGACCTAATCCATGAATGCAGATGATGATTTTCAAAATAGATCCTTTGTATAATGCTTTTATAGCTTCTACTAATTTTTTGGTAATGTTAGAATTGTCTAAAGTTTCCCATAACATTTTTTGGGGGATACTATCATATGCCTTGTTTAAATCGACAAAAAGTAAATGTAAATCTCTGTTAGTAGCTCTTTTTCTTTTTATCATTTGTGTTATGCAAAATATATTATCTGTGCATGACCTACCACTTCTAAAACTAGATTGTTCTTCCATTTCTTTATCCTGGTATTCTATATCAGCCATTTTACTTAGTATACGTCCATATATTCTACTTAATGTACTCGTTACTGATATGCCTCTATAATTTTCACATTTTCTTTTGTCTCCCTTCTTATGTGTCGATGTTATAATAGCGACTTTACACTCTTCTGGCACTTCTTCGCCATTTATTATTTTATTAAACAGTACAGTGATCATTTCCAATAACTTCTGACTGCCACTTTTAATCAATTCTATAGCAATATTTCCTAGGCCGGCATTACTATCATTTTTCATTCTCATCATTTCCTTTTTTACAGTATTTATATCAATTTCGATTATGTTTCCTATTTCCATCTCTGATAAATTGTCATTTTCTCCCAAAAATTCTGTATCATATATATATATATACGTATAAGTAAATTGTCATTTTCTCCCAAAAAATTCTGTATCATATATATATAATATATATATATACGTATATTTTACTCCAAACTTTCTGAATCTTTAGTTCATATATGCGGTATGTACACTTAGCGACAAAAAGAATGGACCGACTCTTGATCTCGGAATATTTTAAGTTCCAGTGTGCGATCACACAAGTAAATTAATTGCACAGTAGAGCTACAATACGTTTCCCTTCTTCCTTTGAAGAGTATTCTTTCAAGCACAATTAGCTAGCATACGCTTAGCTCAGTGCTTAGTGGCTTGATTCGTATGCAAAAGGTCACAAGTTCCATTCCCGATGAGGTTAATTTTTTTTAATTGTTAAAATGCTTTCTATTTTATTCTGTCTGCCCATTCTTAAAGAAAAAACGTACTAACTGTTTGGAAGTATTACTGTTTTTATTATTTATTTATAAACAGGTTTACAATGTAATAAAACATCTTCCTGTGCCCAAAGCTTTTTAAATTTTTATCTTCTTTCTCCATTCTTCTCTATCTTCACATTCCAATTCTTTCAGACCTAGCTCCCTCATACCGCTTCTTACATCATCCATCCATTTAAATTTAGGTGGACCTTTCTTTCCTTTCCCAGGTGGTATCCATTCCAAAGCTTGTCTGGGTAATCTTTTCTTTTGCATCTTATGTATATGACCATACCATTCTTGTGTCTGTATCTAACAAAATCTAATATTGAATTTTGGACTTTCATTTGTTGTCTATGATTGTATTTCTGATTTTTTCCAATTTAGAATGTCTAGTTGAGCGTTTAAAACAATCCATTTCAGTAGATATAAGCTTTAAACTCAAATTTGTATTCAACTGCCAAGTTTCTGCACTGTATGTTGTTATGCTTCGAATTATGGATTTATAAATTTCTAATTTGGTATCCATTCATATGTTCTTATCCCACAAAATGCCATTTAATATTGTTATTGCTGATCTGCAGGATGATAAAACCAACTGGAGCCTTAATAAATTTTATAATCTTATCATCTATGCTATGGGAACATTTTAACATTCCCTCCGTCCTGTTCCTTTTTGAATTCTATATTTTATATAATTTTCTTGGGTATATTTTGAGTTAATTTTGATCCCCAGTTAATTACATTCTTTACATCCTTTGATACATCCCATTAATATTATTATTACTATGGATGATGGACAATAATAATAATATTTTTTATTATTGTCCATCATCTATTAGCTATTGTTATACTGTACTTGACATATATAAACTAAATATTTTAGTTGAAGAGTGAAACTTTTTTCCTCACAAATATGTAATAAATACAGGGTGGACCGCTCGAATGGACCTAATTTCAATTGCTTGTTACTGGCAAACGGTTGAAGATAGAAACTTAAAACAACGTTCATAGTACAGAAAAACTCACCAAGTTTCGAATCCTGTCGGTAGATGGCACAAAGATACGTTTCTCGTTCTTAGATTTAATTGTTTGTGAAAATGGCGACTCCGCAGATGAAAGCGCAAGCTGTTTTGTGGTATGCGGAGTTTAAATCAATCATTAGAGTTCAAAGGGAGTTCCGGCGTGTGTTTAACCGTGATGCTCCAACTGCTAGAAGCATAAAGAAGTGGCGTGATACATTATTAGCTACAGGATCTGTGTTGAAGAAGCATGGTGGTGGTCGCAGAGCATCCGATGAAATGGTAGCAAATGTTCAAGCCGCATTTGAGCGAAGCCCCCGGAAGTCATTAAGAAGAGCTTCGCGGGAACTTCAAATACCAAAATCGACATTACAACGGATTGTCCACAAACGCCTCAAACTGCACGCATATAAAGTGCAGTTAGTGCAACGTCTGGAGCCGAATGACATGCCGAAACGAGTGGAATTCGCCAATACGATGCTGGACCGTCTCGGCGCTGATCCTGACTTCATGACCAAGATTTTCTTCTCGGACGAAGCCACTTTCCATTTGTCAGGCAAGGTAACCGGCATAATGTGCGGATCTGGGGATCGGAGAATCCTCACGCTATTCAAGAGCATGTTCGTGATAGTCCGAAGATGAATGTTTGGTGCAGTTTGTCACATAATAAGGTCATTGGACCGTTTTTCTTCGCCGAGAAAACTGTTCGTGGTACCACATATCTTGACATGCTGGAGCAGTTCTTCTTTCCACAAATTGAACAACTGCAGCCTAACATCGTTTCCAGCAAGATGGTGCTCCTCCCCACTGGTCCAATGAAGTTCGTACGACTTTGGACAACATTTTCCCTGGCCGTTGGATTGGTAGGGGAGGACCAATCGCGTGGCCCCCGAGATCTCCCGATTTAAACACTGGATTTCTTTCTCTGGGGCTATGTCAAAGATAAAGTTTACACCACCCCAGTCAAAGACCTTCGTGATCTTCGTGAGCGCATCATAGAGGCTATTGAGAACATTCCAGAAGACATACTCCAACGTACTTGGCAAGAAATTGTTCATCGCTTTGATATCGTCACAGTGACTGCTGGGGCTCATATAGAGATGTGGTGATCTGGATATCAAAACTTGGTGAGTTTTTCTGTAATATGAACGTTGTTTTAAGTTTCTATCTTCAACCGTTTGCCAGTAACAAGCAATTGAAATTAGGTCCATTCGAGCGGTCCACCCTGTAAATAAACACATACATTTCAAGCTATATTATCTTTTATTACATAACTTTATAGCATTATTATTAAAACGTGGTACTGCACACACAATTAAATTTATACCGGTAGCTAAATAGTGTTATAGAGTTCATGAAGGCAGGAATATTACTTAATATAGTGTAAAGTGGATGTAGATTATGTGGCAGCAATTAAATGCTGTAGCACTTATAGAATGCATTTTGCAAAAACACAAATGAATAAAAAAAACATTGTTGAAGGATTTGAACTCTGGCTTTCATACATATTTCATCTTCCTGTAAGTGGTTTAATGATCTACGCTACTCGAACGTCGGATACTAGTTATATAAATATTGGTTCTCTTGTACTTTTGCACTGAGAATGAGAGTTTAACTTCATTTGAAATGTTGCAATTTGAGTAATATTGCATTTGTCGAACACTTGTAAATATCTAGAAACATGTCTTCTTCACTGTTCTTTAACTATTTAAGACGATTAAAACCAAATACAGCATATTTAAAACATTTAACAGTGCGTTACCTCGTGAATCACAGCTTTAGGTTTTCAAGCATTGCAGTGGGCCATAACAAGGACTCTGCTTTTTGAAGCGGCTCATTCTTTTTGTCACTAAGTGTACATATTTATAGACTTTTCATTACATATAAAACCTAGTCCTGATAACATTTCTATTAAATTTTGTAACTTGTGAAAATAGTAAATTTGTCTGGCTTTAGCATAATAGTATTACTATAATATTAGGTCGAACCACAATTTGAGAGAAATGAAATATACAGGATAAGTTAATATTATTCGTTTTTAAACACCTTAATGATGGACAAATTATATTTGAAAAGAAAAATATACGCCTAGACTGGGGTTTGAACCCAGGACCTTTGACTTTCTATGTCAATGCTCTTCCATCTGAGCCACCTAGGCCTCCAATCTAAACGCGTATTTTTCTCTTACACATAGTTAATTCCCTAACCCCAAATGCTACGAGCCGTTGCTACGATTTTTGCAATGTTTATGTTTTCAATGAAAATGTGCTCATCTTTTATCAAATTTTCTTGTCTACTAATATTCTGAATCTCCTCAAATTCTCTGGCAAATGGTACGATAATTCTATTATTTGCCTCATTACTTAAAGACACATTATAATTCTCAAAATCAATGATAGCTCTATACTGATCTAATATGTCACATCCAATTAACATATCACATGATAAGTAAGGTGATATTAAACAAATAACTTTAAATTTAGTCGAACAGATATTTACTTCTAATAAACATTGAAGTCTAATAGGTAACTTCTTTTTGCAATAGCTAGGGTGCAGTATACTCCACAAATTCTTACTGTATTGATCTTATTTCCTCTAGAAATTAAGGTATTGTAAAATTTCTGATCAATTATTGTGTTAGAACATCCACTGTCTGCAATACCAATAATCTCCAATCCGCAAATATTTAATTTTAGCTTAGGTGGACGACCAATAATATTCATTCCTCTAGTACATGTTATATCTAATTCTTCATTCTCCTTGGAAATATTTATATTATTAAAAATTCCTCCTTTATTACCATTATCATTATTAATGCTAACCATATCTGTTGGTTTAAATTTTGATAAAATTTCTACACGATCGAAGCTATTGTTGACCCCTAATTTTAGACAAGTTGAGATACGCAACGGAGTCCCTGACGTATCTAATTGGCATTTAAATTCTGAGGTATTCTATTCCCCTCAGCTTTAACTCTGTTGTTACCATTTGTTAACACAAACTCAGAATTATTAGTTGTATTAGGATTTATTCCAGTATCATTATGTCTATAACCATTTTCACTTTGAGTGCTTGTATTATTTATACATTCTTGCCTACCAAAGTATCCTTCTCTTTCGTTATTGTAAGAGTATCTATTAGAATAACTATTACGTCTACGTTTCCTTCTATGGGGTGATGTCCAATTTCTATCATTACCTTCCCCAGAACATTCTACATTCATAAAGTTAATTTCTCTCCTATCATTTCTATTCTTAAAATTTCCAGAATTATTTGCTGTTCTGTCATTATAAGGTCTATTCCTATAATTATTTCCATTTGGCATGCCTCTATTTGCTTGGATGTTCCTACTCCTATTATAATTATCATTAAATTGTTTTTTTTTACATCTTTATTATGGTCATCATAATTTTTCTTTTCATTGTTCTCTGCCCCTTACTTACTTACTCACTGGCACTATCGAACCCGTAGGTTCATGGCCGCGCGGACATAAGCTCTCCATACATCCCTATCCTGAGCTAATGCTTTCCAATCATTCCCTGTATAATCTACTTCCCTCAAATCATAGTTAATGTTGTTCTCCCACCTCATTCTTGGTCTACCAACTGGCCGTTTTCCCTCTGGCTTTCCTACAAGAAGCTTCCATGCACGTCTTTCATTCCCCATACGCGCAACATGTCCTGCCCATCGCAGTCTACGAGACTTAACTGTTCTTATTATATCTGGCTTCCTATAAAGACCATGTAGTTCATTGTTATGTAGTCTTCTCCATTCACCTGTCTGTTCATCTCTCTTTGGTCCAAAAATTTTCCTAAGTACTTTATTCTCAAATACTCACAATCTCCTTTCCTCCCTTAAAGTAAGAGTCCATGTTTCGCACCCATATAATATAACTGGTAGAATAATAGTTTTATATATTTTCAGCTTAACATTTTTTGAAAGGAGTTGGGACATCAAAAGTCTCTGCAATGCATAATAGCACGCATTTCCAGAATTGAGCCTATGTTTAATTTCTTTGTGCATCTCATTCCTATTTGTGATTATTGTTCCTAGGTATTTGAATTCAGCCACTTCCTCAAAATTTCCCTCATTTGTCATTAGCTGTCCATTTCCATTATATACTGAATTTCTACGTGTGACCATATATTTAGTTTTATTGATATTTACTTCCAGTCCTAATTTCTTAGTGTTACTCAATAGTGTGTGCGTGTTGGCCTTTAGTATCTCCTCGCTATCGGCCAGTAGTACTACATCATCAGCATAAACTAACAGCTTATTAATACCATTCAGTTGTAAGCCTTCCTCATTCTCTAAAGATTTAATGGCATGCTCTAGTACAAAATTAAATAGTAGAGGAGATAGTGCATCTCCTTGCTTCAACCCATTCTGGATTTCAAAAGTGTCTGAAAACTGTTTGCCTACACGCACCCTACTCTTTGAGCCATTTAGACACATTCGTATAAGTCTAACTAACTTTTTAGGAATTCCGAACTCCAGCAGGATACTATATAACTTCTCCCTCTTAATTGAATCATATGCTTTTTTGAAGTCTACATATAGTTGATGTACAGTACCATTATATTCCCATTTCTTTTCGAAAATCTGTCTTATACTTAAAAATCTGATCTGTTGTAGACCTGTTTCTTCTAAATCCACATTGATGATCTCATAGAATGTCATCAATGTAGGGAGTAAGTCTGCTTACTAATATATTTTTTAGAATTTTGTACGAAGTTGAAAGTAATGAGATGCCCCTGTAGTTGTTGCAATCAGTTTTATCTCCCTTCTTATAAATTAGTACGATAATTGATTCCTTCCATTCGTCTGGAAGAGCTTCTTTTTTCCCAAATCATACTAAGCAACCAGCGTATCTAGTCCATCAATTTTTCTCCCCCTGATTTTATCAGTTCTGCTGGGATCTCATCTGAACCTGATGCTTTATATACATCTGCAATTTTTCAATTGCCATTTCAACCTCTAATGCACTTGGCTCTGCGACTAGCATTTCTGCTGTCTGTAAATTTTCCTCCTCAATGTCCTGTTCTGTATGTACATTTAATAGCTGATTAAAGTAACTTTTCCATCTATTTAATATACTCCTGGAATATGCAATCATATCCCCATTTCCATTCTAAATTATGTTTGTTCTAGCCTGAAATCCTTTCTTCTCTATACTAATTCCCTGATATAATTCTCTAATGTTCCTATTTTTTGCATTCATTTCAAGATCATTAATCTTCTTCTCTCAAATATTCCGTCATTTTACTCTTTACTAACTTGGTGGTTTCCCGTCTAATAGTACCCAATTTCTCTAAATTTACCTCATTTGGCTCGTGTAAACATTTCATTTTTGCTAGCTTTCTTTTCTTTACAATGTCGGCACATTCCTCATCAAACCATTTCTTGTTTTGCCTCTTTTTTAAATAATCAATGCTTTTTGATGCTGGCAATTTAATAGTATCTCTTATAGCCTTCCATTCTTTATTTATATCAGTTTCTTCTTCGTTTGCCACATTGTCATCTGAAGATTCCAGTACTTCAAATCTATTAGCAATTTTTTTGATTTGGTATTCTTGCCGCATTTCATCATTTTTCAAGTTTTTTAATTCAAATTTTACAGAATCATCTTTAGTGTTTGTTCCTCTCATAAACGATAGCTTTTGTCTGATTTTCACTCTGACCAGATGATGATCCGAATTGCAGTCTGTCCCTCTAACTGATCTAACATCAATGATGCTACTGTGCCAGCGTTTATCTACTAATACATGATCTATCTGGTTCCGAGTTTCTCCATCTGGAGACGTCCAGCTGTATTTATGAATATCCTTATGCTGAAATGTTGTGCTCTTAACAATGAGATTCTTTGATGTGGCAAATGTGACTAATCTAACCCCGTTGTCGTTACTATCTTCATGAAGACTGAATTTGGCTATTGTTGGTTTGAATATATCTTCCCGCCCCACTTTTGCATTGAAATCTCCTAAGATAATTTTCATATGATATCGTGAAAGGCTATCAAATAAGCATTCTAATTCTTCATAGAACTCATCCTTGATCATGTCATCTTTATCTTCTGTGGGAGCATTTACATTTACAATTATAAAAACATGTTGTTTACCCTTTAGAATTATGTATGATACCCTATCACTAACAAACTTAATATCTCGGATAGCGGATAGGATCCTCATTCTGACTAAAAATCCCGTTCCAAATCCAGGTCTTTCTGCACCCCCGTAGTATAATGCAAAGCTACCTGATTCCTGACTACCTTCTCCCTGCCACCTAACTTCCTGTAAAGCGACTATATCCAAGGGTGATTTATCTAATTCCCGCGTTAATATCTCTAGTGCCCCGCTATTGTATAAAGTCCTAACATTCCATGTTCCTAGGAACATGTCCCTATGTTTGAGCCTTTGGCATGGGTTCCCTGAAGTAGTCCCCGCCCGGAGAACCGAATGCGGGACTATTTGACCTCCGGAAAATTTTACCCCAGATGAACCCATGTCCGCATTTCTTGACGGTTGTATTTTTACGGTGAAAGATCGTCACTCTTTCGCCCAAGGTACTTTTTTCGTCTGGCTTATCACCTTCGACCAGTCCGGCATGGGTAACCCTATCGGCAGCAATGCTACTGCCGGCATAGCTCTCAGGATCATTTAAGCACTCAAGCCACTCCACCATGACAAGGTAAAGATACCATGGAGGGTGTTCTCTGCCCCTACCCCAAGAAAATTTTTGTTGGAATTTTCTTGTCCATTCCAGTTAGCTCTCTTGTTTGTGATCTCAACTTCTCTCTTATTTTCTAATAAGGATAACAACTCTAACATGTCTGAAATATTTTGAGGTCTAGCAATAATCAAGTGATATTTAATTTCATCTGGGTAATGATGGGATATTAAAGACAATAAAGATTTTTCATAAGTAATGCCACGAGTGATTTCCAAATTATCGATAAATTCACGACTCACGAAGTGAGGAGTGAATTTATCTAGAGAATTTGGAAATCAAGAGTGGCATTTGTTAGGACTATTTAACGAATAAAATTAAGCTGTTTACTCACAAATCATTATTTAACTGTAGTTATTTCAAAATATTTATATATTTAATGCAAACGGCGATGTTTGAAAACAAATGAGAAACGATAGGTACGCTTCTACTGCTTCTTTTGTTTATCACTGCAACCAGATCATACTATTTATTGCCAAAGGAACGCAATATTGTAAGAATGCTCTCTAGTGGAGAAAAAATGAAACATCAATCTGTATATTAATTCATTTCTGATGTCGTATGATGTAAATATTACAATTATATTTTTCTGGATTATTACCTGGGAAAAAATACATTTAAGAAAGTCAAACAGTGGTTTCTTTTTTTGGTGGTATAATAAATTGCTACAAATGTTGACATGTATGCACTATATATACAATCTGGTAGCCGTATTTCTTATAGGCTCAGTCACTGCAAAATAACGGTCAGACCTGTTCAGAATATTAAAAAGGAGGAGCTTTGTTTAATATATGGTAATTATAACACTGATAAATATTTCGTGAAACACGACTCTGATTGGTTGTAAAACAGAAATCATTGAAACGTGATTGGTCATTGACTCCCATTTGGGGCATGAGTTAAATAGTCATCAATAGCTGGTTGGAGAAGTGCAGCTATCCTTGCTTTTTCTAGAAAATACCCAAGATAACTGTGATCTGTATTATGGTTATATTTACCACTAGTAATCTCTAATCTGGCTTTATTTTGTCTTTCATGACCCCAATAGTAATTCATAAAAGCACTTTTAAATGTATTATAATCCATCGAGTCATGACATGCTATTTTGAACCAAGATTCCGCCGAATCTTTTAATGACCTTTTCACAAACATCATTTTATATTGCTCACTAATACATTTTAATTGAAAATATTCTTCCAACTCAGTAATGAAGTCAAGAGGACTTTGGCTAGAGTGATCTGAAAAACATGGTAAATTTATTTCTGACAATAAATTTGTTGGAATTTTAGAATTTTCCACAAAATTTTGAGATTGACTGTCCATGCTACATTCTTCTGATTTGTCAAACTTATTTTCACTTACACTAATTGACTCTTTACTCTTATTCACAATTAATTTATATTTATTTTCTAAATCTGTAACTTTTTCCATCCAATTTCTCATCTTTTCATTAACCACTTCTTCTAGTTTTCCTACTACCTCACTTTTGGAATTATTTATTTCTTTTTCAACCTTGCTTTCTAAATTTTCAATTGTACTTCCTAAATTTTGAACTGTACTTCCTAAATTTATGAAGCTATTTTTACAGGCCTCATCAATTTCTGAAATTGATTTTACTACTTCATTTACTCTATAATCTAATTGTTTAATTTCATTATCATGTTTATTTTTCAAATCTAGTATATTTTGTTCTACCCTGATTTGATTTAGATTACATTCAATTTTTAATTGTTCAAATCTTTCTTCTACCCTAACACCAAATATTTCAAATTTATCATTCATTTCTTTCTTAAGTTCCAAATTATTTTCATCTATTTTCTGACTAATTTTAGAATTTTCACTTTTTAATTCGTCTCTATTTTCTGAATTTTCATTTTTTGATCAAGTTTAGAATTATCACTTTTTAATTCTATCCATTTTCTGATTAATTTTATAATTATCACTTTTTAGTTCCACAAACATATTTTTCATCATTATTATGATGTCATTCAAAGCTTGACTATTATTATCATTATTAACATCACTTTGTCCTGTATTAACAGATTCACTTGTCGGCATATTACTGTCACTATTTACATTATTTCCCTCTGTGTTCATTGCCATTTCGATATTTCTATATAAAATTTTCCTATTTCTTAAAATCACATAAATGCACTTTAACTATTTCACTATTAAAATTTATATTTACTTACATTCGTCGCTGTGTACTAACTCCGATCTCGTGTATAGGCACCTGTTAGGATTCTCCCCCACGATGTTTCTGGTTCCTTGATGTATTAGATTCTTGAAGTTCCAGAATGTGCGATGCATCTAGTTGAATGATGGTAATTCAGGTTGTATGATGATTCATCCCCACGTTGGAAGCGTCATTTTGAAGAAGTATTTTAGTCAGTTCTTCATTATTTTCCACGTTGTGGGCGCAATTTTGAAGAAGTAATTCTTTTCCCAGGTTATGACGATGTTTTGATGCAGCTAACTCTCTTCATTGCCCGATGTTGTAGTAACATTTTGAAGGATTAGTGACCAAAAATAATAAATAAGAATTACTGGTTCAGGTTGAGTTTGATTTTCGGTAGAGCTGGATTCTCTTCTCAAGGTCGAAGTTGGTACACAAGATAGGAATACACTTTAAAAATCACTAATAACTGATTCAAGTAGAACTAGTTGTAAATTTATTCATTTTGTAGGTTCCCAGCAGATTAAGTAAATTTAAGTGGGATTATTCTTCACTGTCAATTAAAATTAAATTATTTTCTTTTCTTAAATCAACTGTTCTTCTGGTATTAAATTTCACATTTTATCAGGAGAGCTGTTATAGCTTTTATCCTTGATGAAAGTTATATCCAGACTGACTAGTGTAATTCTGTTATAATTTTAAAGAACATTATTACATCACATGATTTTATATTTAAATTCTATTGGTTAATGGTCCATTAAATACCAGGTTTAAATTTGATTGGTTAAATCAAAAAGTTAATTGTTTTTAACATCCAATCAGAATTTAGTATACTTTTATTTAAAAATATTAAGTTAAGCAGGTGTTCCTATTACAGTTATAACAGAAAGCTTTATATTTCAGACAACAATGACTTAAGACACAATTTTAAAAGCATTATTTAGAAAGACTTATATAATACAATTTCTTTAATTGTTACTGAGAATTTTTATTCAACAATGAACAACAATTAATTATTTAGATGTTTTTCTTTATTTAAGTTATATTTAAATATTAAACGAATTTTAAAACATAAAATTATTAACTTTAACTTTCATATTTATTATGATATTAAAATCCTGCTATAACCTAATGCAATTTAAGCACTCTAACCTGTGAAAGAATGCAATGCCAAAAATAAATAGTAAGTTCTGGAATTTTGAAATATATTTGTACAATTAATTAGTATTTATTATTAATTATTAATTAAAGTATTAATTAGTAATTATTATTTGAATCTACAGAAGAGCAATATCAATACGTTAAGGATAAACTAAACTGCATGAGGCAGCTAAAGAAGCTATTGGGGAAGAGAAATATACTAATAATAATAAAAACTACTGCTGGAGTGAAGAAATTGACAAAGAAGTAAAAATAAAAAGAGATCTTTATCTAAAATGGCTTAATACTAAATCAATAGAGGACAAAATTAACCTTCGTAAACAACAAGCAAAAGTAAGAAAAGATATATCAGAATTAAAGAACAAATGCTGGGAAAATACATGTCAAAAAATACAAAGGTACATTGGAGGAAAAAGATATGCGGAAGCATTGAAAACTTTAAAGAAAGAATTAGCACATACTCTATGTTGGCTGCACTGGAACGCGACTTAGAATATTTGTTAAAATCAATATGGCTGCATTAGAAAAAATGTAAAAATCATTGTAAATGGGGGGAAATAATTTGAAAAATGGAACACTAAGAATAAAATTTGACAGGAGTTTATGAAAGAATTAAAAAAGTTGCATCACAGGTTGTAAAGAATAGCCTTGTCATTATTTTATAGAATTTCATTTTTAGTGTTCGTGTTTTCATGTTCTTATAATTGTTCCACAAATCATTTGATATCTATTTAATTTATTATGTCTGGATCCAAATTGTGACATCTAAATAATTAAAAAAGTTGTATAGCTATATTTGTTTGTAGTGAATTTTTAAAAGGCTGTAGTGTAAAATTGAGTTTTTTCATGAACTATTACTTTTGCACCTTTAAAATCATATGTAGCCAGATCTTTTTACTCTTATTATTGAAAATATATATCGAGTTTTACAAACATTACATTAACTTAAAGCCTGCTAAGTGGTCCCTATTCATTCACTCATTCATGTATGTTTGTTAACGTTCTAGCAGCCACAATTTATTTTTTCTGAACGAGACTTAGTATATATCAATCGATTAAGAAAACTAAGGACGAGTTCATTAACTACCAAACTCGGATCATCTTTTTTTTTATTGTTTTATTTATTTATTTTTTATTTACTTTCTATGACTAAATTTGGTTTACGCCACTGAAATAAAACGAGAAAGGTATTCTCAAAATTCAATGAAATCTGGCCATTACTATTGGGGGGGGGGGGGGTTAACTGAAAGCCATAAATTAATAATCACTCTAGCGGAAGCCATGTTTTTCTTGCGACATATCTGTATAGTCTACATACAATTTAATTTTAATAAAAGAAAAGTTATATTACGTAAACCAACAAAATCAAACTATAAATTCAACTTGCTGAGAATTGGTATAACCACATGTCACTCGTATATTCACTGGATTATAATCTGCCTCTGTAAATGGCACATGTGGATGTGTGGTCGACAGTTGCCTGGTAGGCAAAGAGCATTCTAGACGTGGAAAAATAATATGAATTGATAGAAGTAAATATTCCCAAATTTTAAGAAGATATTTTATTTTTTTAATACTTATAATTTTTTCATTCATAAATTAACTTTTACCCCCAAACATTTTCTAAAAGATGTGTTTTAGTGTTATAAACTGAAAATTTATGTATATATTTTACCTCCCAATTCAAAAACATTTGAGACAAAAAATGTATAACACTCTTGCAATATCCGCATTGTTTTATAGATATGAAACATAGGCTATAAGAAAGAAAAAAAAAAAGATGAATCCCATATCATAGAATCTGAGATGAACTTAATGCATATGACAAGTTGATAAAACATAGAAGTACTATATTGTCAAAACTTAAAGTTGGACACATTCTTGGAAAAATACAAAATTATAGAAACAAATGGAGACTACACATTGAAAAAAATTACTTGGAGAAAGACTGCCCAATTTGATATTAAATTACTGCTCCATTGTGAAACAAAGAAAAGAAAATTGAATGGATAATGAGACTGGGACAAGCCATTAGGCCTTTATCCTTAATGTTTGATGACTGAAAATAACTAATCTAATGCTCTCTTTACTTTAATTTTTTTACACAAAATTCTGAGAGCCTTCTTCTGTAATTTAAACAGCTTTTCAATCGTACCATGGTTTCTCCATGCAGAAAGAATGGTTAAGATTGACAGGAAAGTGTTAATTAATAAAAAGATACAAGCTCTTGGTCTTCCTCAGGGAGACATGTTACCAACCGGAGATGTAACAGGGTAATAAGTCTAAAACTTGAAAAATACAGAGTTATAGAAACAAATGGAGACTACACATTGGAAAAATGACTTGGAGAAAGACTGTCCATTTTAATATTAAATTCCTGCCCCATTGTGAAACAAAGCAAAGAAAATTAAATGGATAATGAGACTAGAACAGGCCACGAGAGCCTTCAGGTAATAAGTCTAGAACTTGAATTAAATATTCTTAATCCTTTCTGGCCTAACTTTTATTTATTAAAAAAATCTTCACTTTGCATAGAGATTTTTTCAATTTAAAAAAAAGTTGGAACTTTCTCGTCCCCCAAGTCATCTGTCCATGAATGGAAATGAAATATTTATCAGTAATAAAGTACAATAATTAAATGTATTTTTAAAATGAACAGTAAGTGGATATATAACAAGTAAAAGCATAAGAAAAACAATGAATATGAATCATATTCACTCTGATAAATGCTGATTTAATGATATCTATTTATGAAGTGAACTGCTACTTAGGTTTTACAGTACTTGTATTTGTCTTTACAGGTTCAAAATGTTTGGGACTTCGTTGAAGATGCTGATGTTCATTCCATATACCGAAGATTCTGCATTTCCACCGCCATACTCTCCATGACTACACTAGATAGGCAGATTTGGAGGGGCTTAATACAGGAGACCATGGCCCAACATCGGGTTGTAGCGCCATAGAAGAAGAAGGATCTCCATGACTGCAGCTTGATGGTTTTTCTAAAATGGAAGAAATTCTGGTGAGTGCTTGAAAGACTTACTTTATTATGGTTATCAGATCACAAATTTATAGCCCCGAGGTTTTTAAAATGAAATTGTTGAAAATGCTAGATTTTAAACTTTTTAAAGATCTGAAAGTTTCATAGAGAGGCTAATCAATACTTGACGTTGTCTTGCTGGTTTGTATGATAGTAAACAGGGGTGGAGAGAATCCAATTGAGAATCGTGAAAACAGCTGACGATGGTGACAAGAAGTTGCCGATACTGCAGTGCTGTATTTAAAGAAATATAGAAGTATGAGGTAAGAAATAATCACGATTAATTTAATTCTTATGGAGAGAATCCCATTAATTTATTTATCTCTATCCGCTTGTCACCAATTAGCTTAGCAACCCCAAAAACTATGGACTCGACTCTAATCTTTCATTTTAGACATTGTTTCATTCCCCATGCCAATTTTTACGTCAGGAATGCCAGTATTGACCTCAGCAACCCTGGACACTTTGCATTTGACACTGTTATTGGTAGTTTTCGATTATTTATACAAGTCACCACTGGAGAGTTCTTGGGTTCAAATCTCTGGGACAAATATTTTGAGATTTGATATTTTTATTATTCATTTCATACATCTCAATGTTGGATAAATCATATTTGAAGAGAAAAATTATACGCTCAGACTGGGCATGAACCCAGGACCTTTCACACTCTAGGCAAATGCTCTAACCGAGTGAGCCACCTGAGCAGGTTCCAATCTAAATGCAAATTTTTCTCTTATATACACTGTTAATTCCCATGCACCAAATGCTATGAAACCTTTGCTTCTATCTTGCAAATGATGGCTTCTTTATTAACACATTGGTGACCGACTGCTGTGCGTTCCATCCACCGCTGCTGGACCGGACATTTCTGTCAGTAGCGTGGACTTTTAAATTTTAAACCGCACTAGCACAGTGTGATTTTTACATCAATATATTTACAGTCAATAACAATATTGCATAAGTAAATCTTTATTAGTGTTCTCATCAGACCTTCTAGTAGAAATTGAGGATTTGATAGCGTTATAAACATTTCCCTTTATGTAAAGACACAGGGCAAAAGAGCATATGTAGCGAATTTCTTTTCTTGTGTTCACTAAAAACGTGGCAAGGTTTGGAAGGTTTTTTTTCATACACAGTTGGTGTTAATTTATGTTTCTATATGTCTCAGCCTTCTTGGTGGGTCTTGACATGGTGTCCTTTGCACTCTATCTTCCCTCCTCTTCCCTGTCATCTGTTCCTAATTTCACGACTGCCAAACAAGAGGCTGTTTCAAGCAAAAAACTTCTGTTTGACATATTGTTGTTAGGATTTTGAAATTTATAGACCCAAAAAGCATTAAAGAGTGCACAATTCACAAGCGACAATACAACTTTCTTGCTTCATTTCACTGTTTTTCTAAGGATGGAGTAATATGATAGGTACTGGTCAGCCCTGTCTACACCCTTCACATACTTGTTATTTTGAAGTATTCAATAGGGCATTTTTACAACTTTACCCCTCCCACTCTCATGTTGCCTGATGCAATGTGCTAACCATTCTTACGTCTCTTTTATCTTTCCATGTTTGTAGCAAAAGGTCCCCCTTACTTCAAAACACACATTCTCCTGGTTTGAGTTTATTTCCTGCTTCCACAAATGATTTTGGAAGCCCTCTGTTAATTTTTATTGCTTCAGAAACTCTCGTCTTTCTTTCGAGCAAATTTTCAGCTTTAGCCACACTTATAATAATTATCCTAGTACACATGATGCCACATATTTAAATTCGGCTCCAAAACGCAAAATAGTGTTTCTTCTAATTTTTCCCCTCTGCAACATATATTTACAGGTTACATACGTATCCCGTAATCGCCTAACTATCGGCACTAAAATTCCATATTTCACCAGCCATCTGTCTTAAAATTGTAAATGACTCTTTCTGTAAAGTTAGCAATTTCATAAAAGAGAAGAGAGGGTACAAAAACAACTATAGTTTATTTCACAATGAGAAAAAAACAAAATTGCACGCTGCTTCAAAAGCGAAGAGGCTGGAAAACCATAGGAAACGTAAACACGGAAATCTCCGTGGCCCGTCGTCTAGCGCTGGCCATTTAAACACGGAGATCTCCGTGGCCCGTCACCAATGTGTTAAGAAGACATTTATGTGGGAATTGTACATTACATTATAAAGCCATGTGGCTTCTTTCGATGTTTTCATTATTCATTTCATACATCTCAATGATTGATAAATCATATTTGAAGAGAAAAATTATACGATCAGGCTGGGGCATGAACCCAGGACCTTTTGCACTCTAGGTGAATGCTCTAACCGAGTAAGTTATCTGAGCAAGTTTCAATCTAAACACAATTTTTTCTCTTATATACACTGTTAATCCCATGCACCAACTGCTGTGTATAGCAGGATTTTAATATCATAATAAATATGAAAGTTAAAGTTAATAATTTTATATTTTAAAATTCTTTTAACATTTAAATATAACTTAAATAAAGAAAAACATCTAAATAATTAATTGTTTTTTATTGTTGAATAAAAATGTCTCAGTAACAATTAAAGAAATTGTATTATATAACAGTCTTTCTAAATAATGCTTTTAAAATTGTCTTTTAAGTCATTGTTGTCTGAAATATAAAGCTTTCTGTTATAACTGTAATAGGAACACCTGCTTAACTTAATATTTTAAAATAAAAGTATACTAAATTCTGATTGGATGTTTAAAACAATTAACTTTTTGATGTAACCAATCAAATTTAAACCTGGTATTTAATGGACCATTAACCAATAGAATTTAAATATAAAATCATGTGATGTAATAATGTTCTTTAAAATTATAACAGAATTACACTAGTCAGTCAGCATGTAACTTTCATCAAGGATAGATGCTATAACAGCTCTCCTGATAAAATGTGATATTTGATTCAAGAAAAGAATATTATTTAATTTTAAATGACGGTGAAGAATAATACCACCTATATTTACTTGATCTGCTGGGAAATTAAATAGTAAATAAATTTACAACTATTTCTACAAGAATCAGTTATTAGTGATTTTTAAAGTGTTTTCCTATCTTGTGTACCAACTTCGACCTTGAGAAGAGAATCCAGCTGTACCGAAAATCAAACCCAACCTGAACCAGTAATTCTTATTTATTATTTTGGGACACTATTCCTTCAAAATGTTACTACAACATCGGGAATGAAGAGAGTTAGCTGCATCAAAACATCGTCATAACATGGGAAAAGAATTACTTATTCAAAATTACAACGTGGAGAATAATGAAGAACTGACTAAATACTTCTTCATTGAGACCTTCTTTGGTTTTGCTCAGTTGTTGATAAAGAGAAGCCAAATAATAGATACGCCATAACCTACTGGATACAACCAAAGTTTCTAGATATGATGTTAGATGGTAAAGCATCTGTATATAAGCATAGAGTGAAAACAAAGAGTGTAGAATGTAGAATTTAAAAAAATGGTGCGACATAGTGAAATTTATATTTTCTATAAGTTTTGAGCTAGAGACTTGAGTTTTTGTACAAACAATCACAGCATGATACATAATTATGTATTTAAGTTTCATTCTTGTAAGACATTTATTTTATGAGTTATTAAATATTATATTTTTTTTAAATTTGCATGTATTATAATTAAATGGGTTCCACAATTTTTTAGTAAAATGTCTGATTTGTTTTTACAAGACCCCTAAAAATTTAGAAAAATATCATGCATTAGAATTCCTATAATGTGAATACAAAGAGAGAAAAAAAAAATGTTATACCTCATGCGTGGAATTATAAAAAAAATTAATAATTGCATGCATTTTATTTTTTATTTCTTAAAATACTACTTCAATCACGAAACCCATGCACTGCTTTGTTACTCGTTTTTAGGACATGCAGTAAAAATTTGAACCTTCTAGGATAAAATTTGTGAATTCCATTCAATTTTGAATGTACAAAAATGCAGTGAAAATAAAAGTGTGGAAAAACAAGTTTAAAGATTTGCATGCAGTTTAAATAGAATATGTAACATACAGGCCTAATCAACACTTTAGGGCACTTAGAAGTGTCATAGGCCTCTAAAACTTTGCCAACATATACATTTAGGGTCGTATGTTAGAACATTACTCTCTCTCAAATTACTTCCAATCACTAGTGAGCTGATTCACCGTGAGCAATTGCTGAGAACGAATTAACGGCCGACTTATCGGTAATGCACGAGAGTCGACGTTTTCGTAATATTGGCAACGAATTACCCAGAATTCTCAGCGATAAAACCACTTCCGTTATTTTCGTCTGCTATAGAGGAATGCATTTATGCTTGCATCCCGCAAATAATACCGTATACAAACACGTCTGCGACATGCAATATTACGCCGATTCTCCTGTTCTTCCAGTTGAATTCTTTGGTAGACTCTATCAAATTCCTCTTCTCCGTGTATACCGAAAACATGATCGAAGTCTTCAAGGTCCGACATCTTGGATAAATGTTGGATAAAGCAGCAAAGTACATCGATTACCATCGGTTCCCGTTCGGTTCCCTTCGGGATTTTAATTTGAGTTGCTCATGTAAGGTACCTCCGCAGGTAGCTTACAAATTTAACCAATTATTATCGCATGAACAGATTTCTGAGTAAGCAAAATCGTATTAGCATACAACTTGCTCAGCAGAGAAGGCATTTTACTGTCTAATGCGTCCAAACATGCGACCCTTAGAGTACAGGCTATTTTTTAGTACAAAAAACAAAAAATGCCAATTTCGATCTCAAGTGATCAATTTTTCACCCTCACCCCACTTAGCTTGCATCCACATGTGTTAGTCACAAAGATGTATGGATTATAGTGAGTATAGGGATGACATGGGTCAGAATGTGGTTTTTTCCACCATGGAAACATTACTTTTTGTATCCTCTGAAATTCTTCATAACACTGTATGGGTAGAGCAGCCCTATATATATATATATATATATCCCATAGAGAAACTTCGAATAGATGGAAAACTGAGTACAGTGACATCTAAAAAATTTCGGTCGTTTACGATGAACTACAATGAGCAAGCTACAATGGTAGCGCTGTTTCGTAGTAACAGAATATGTAACTAAATAAAACAAATGCAAGGCACACGGCGTCGTGCACAACGTGTTCACTTGGGATTATGGGAAAATAGCCATTTTGTAAATTTAAATTTTTAACTGATATCCTTTTGTTTTATGTAGATGGTACTGTAAAAATTATATATTATCAAAAGTTAAAATCATGACTTAGATTTTATTTTACTCTAATTTGTAAGTAAATTCAAGCTTGTTTACGTTTTTAATGTGAATCTATTCTCAAAGATAAACCTACTAGAAGTGATAAAATTCTAAGATTTGTTAGGTTAGGAAGAGTGATGTTAGTGTACAGCCATTTCTAATAAACATTTTAAAAATGTGACTTTATAATGCACTTCAGATGTACGACATGGCTAAGGTTCTTTAATAAATATTGTATAAATATGTATGTGAGAATAAGGGGGTAGGTCAATTGTTACATATTTATTAAAAGAGCTCATAATACACATTTTTAAATTTTAATAAACAAGAAGAAATTATGTTTTATTTATTACCATTCTTCCCTTCTGTTAAAATTAAAGAAAATATTTAGGTCTGAGTGGCTGGGTATAAATAATTCCACAATTTAAGATTAATTAATACGTTATTTATTCCTATAAAAGTTCAGTTTCATGATTATTCACCAGGTGGCGTTATATAATTATAATTCATAATTTTAGCACCAGGCGGTGTTGAATTTCATATTAGTACCAGGAAAAAATCGAAAAAATATAGATGTCGTTAGTTGTTCTACACTAGCGCCGCTTATGGCATGTATGCAAAACTTGTCCATTTTCTTCTCTGATACTCTGTGTATATATCCATCCTTAGTAACTCTGCCTGAGGGCAGGTCTTTCACTGCAATCATAGCATTTTCATGCTATGCTTTGCAGCTTTACTAGGGAATTATATATATACATACACAACTCTGCTGAAATTCCATGAGAAAATTTTCTCATCGTAACTTTTCTAAAAAAAATTAAACTGAAAAAATAAAAACTTGTTCTCCCAGGGTGTTATATGGATGCAAAATATGGACTCTTACTTTAAGAGAGGATGAAGATTACAAGTGTTTATGAATAAGGTTCATAGGAAAGTGTATGGCCTAAAGAGAGAGAGACAAACAGACAAATGTATGAAAAAGACTATGTAACAGTAAGATATAATCTTTATAAGAAACCTGATATAATAACCGTTAAGTCTCATAGACTGCAATTGGTAGGACTTGTAGCATGAATGAGAAATAAAAAAGGGCATGAAACTTCTTGTAGGAAATCTTACAGGATATGTATCTAGTAGGTAGGCAAAGAATGAGGTGGGAGAATAACATTAACTCTTCAGCGTGAGGGCATTTGAATTCTCTGACAGTTCCCAGCTGCAGGAGGATCTTTTGGAAGATTATTTAAATTTATAACTTAGAATGTAAAAACCCAAAATTAAATATCCCATTCAATAATTAAAATGCATAAATAAAAATTTGAACATATATTCAGCTAAATGTGAGGTTAACTATAATAATTGTAAATTATGGTAATATAATTAACATATATAATATAAATGACATTCACAATAACATAGAAATTAATGTTGGCAGGACAGGTTTTCAAGTACCCATCCATACATAATCCAGCTTCACAATCTCTCTCTCTCTGTTTGACTTTGTAACATGACACATTTTGCTTGGGCAGGCTTTATTTCCTCTTGATATCTTTTCCTTGGTACTGTATTATCAGTTGAATGACATCCAGGGACCTTTCTTTCTACATCTCCCCCATGCTCTGCAAGGTCAAAGCAAAATTTGAGGTGGTCCAATTTTTTTCATGGTCAATTCTTCCTACAGATAATCATGCTGTTCAATATAGCAACATTTAGAAGTTGAAAAAATATTTTCATGTAACGAAACAAACGCTATGGTGCAACAGCACTAGAAGGCCCTTGGCCTTCCAGCCGATTGCTGGCCCCATATCTACATGTTTTAATCACAGAGATAGACGATCATACAGCCAGTGTAGACATGACATGTGGACAGCATGTTGGGTGCCCCAGCCTTTTTAGCTGGTTTTTTCAACCTGGAGCTACTACTTATTGTAGCTATCGGAACTCCTCATGTTGCTAGGTGGGCTCTGATCCCATTCTGATCAAAATTCCATGAGAAAATTTGTTCCCCCATGGAGACCCAAACCAGTACAAGTCTCTAGGCATCTTGCCTTAACCATTTGGCTACAGTGTAAGACATTTTCATGTAACACGTTTTTATTTTCCAGCAAATTTGATCGGTCTTTCAGGCCCACTCCTCCCATATCAGTATTATAATCTAGAACATATTGGAGTTTCTCTTTTTCAGTCTTTGTCTAACCATTCTGTAATTTTACAATCACAAACACTTGACTGTCATCCTTGTGTTAGCAAGACTAAACAGAACATCTCATTCATGATAGAATTTTTCACAAGTTTGGTGTCATATATATCATTTGAAAGAACAAACCTCCACCAACCCAACTGCATAAAAAAATGAAATGGTTTCATGTTTTCTAGAAAGAGAGAAGCACAAATCAAACACTAGTATAGAGGAAACTCCAATATTGATCTCATTTTTGCCAGAGATTTCAAGGACATATGAGTGGTCCGATGTTTTCCACTGGCTACCTCTTATAACACTTGATGTAAAGTCACATAAGCTGGTCTTATAGCAGAGTTGCTTTGCTATACGAGTATGTCTGTGCGGCCTTCATGGAGTTGAGGGGTGTGTTCGCGTGAGTAATAGAAGATGCAATAACTTGACATTGAAACCTCTGACAAAAATCACTATAATTTCTAATGCAGTCTATATAATCAACGAGGAACAAAAAAAAAAATCATATTAAACAAAAGTTTAATATATGCTCTATAAGATTTTTTATAAAATATTACTTAAGGACAAATTCTTTGCTAAATTCCGGTGTCTGATGGAAATCATAATTGGGAACATGGTTATCTTCATCAAGGAATTTTTAATTTTGGTTCTAGTGGAAGACAACTACAGACACATGATTTTAGATAAATAAATAATAAATATGGATTTTCATCAAGTAAACACAACTCAATTGATTAAATAAATAATACATAGTTTAATTTAAATTAGTATTTACTTACTGGTATCATTTATTCTATGTTATGATCCAACTAAATTGGAAACACCATCTTGAAAGAATGAGTTCAAATCGGATCCCCAAAGCTGTTTATAATTATATACCAAGAGGACGAAGATCTCTGGGTCGTCCTATGAAACGCTGGAGGGAAAAATTTTCTATAGGATCGTAACAGGCCTTGGCCTAATACTTGGAAGGAAGAAGAAGAACTTATGTATTTTTTCTGTATATCAATTTTTACTGATTGTGTGGAAGAGAAGGACTTGTCTTAATTCTGCCAGATTAAATAAATTATTGTTATGTTTTTTATTGACGAGTTTTTGGCTAAACCCCTTGGCCTTAATAATGACAATCATATTATTGCTATTTTCAATTTTAATTCTAGTGGAATTTCAAAATTTCTAAAAAATACTATGATTATTACATGGATTATTGTAATTTTTTCTTTCTTTAAGTAAACACTTTTTTTTTTTAAAAAAAGGACCTTAAAATGGGAAATAAAAATATTCTCACTTATGATCTGCTTAAACTAAGTGAAATATTAAGCAAAGTCAAATTTATTGTGTGATTATTGTGGGTTAACAAAAATAAATGTGTATGTATATATATTGTTCCAGATGGCACAGGGTTTTTCTTTTTCTTATTTCACCTTAAATAAGTACAGAGTTATATTATTTATGGTCTGGACATCTTACCTCAATTTTGATTTGTTCTTGGACATGTTTCAAAACAATTCTGTTTTATCGTCAGCTTTCCCAGATTGAGGTAAGATGTCCAGACCAAAAATAATATAATTAAAATAACCTCAAAATGTAACTTCCTAAAATTAAATATTAAGTACAGAGTTGTTATATAAATATTTCTTTTCACTTTATTTTCTTCTCACAATTATCACTAAATCTTCAATCACAATTTATTCTTGCATCTATTCTTCTTTGAAGATTTATTTGATGACAATCACTTCTAACACAGTTGCAGACACAGTCCTTCCTCACAGTTTCTCACACACTTAACCTCTCGTCATCCAACACTGAACTGGGGGTCGTTCCGCTCTCAATGCATATTTATAGGCGAGTAGATGGAAATTTCCAGGTCCATGAACGAGATATTTCAACATGGAACCCTCTTGTCTTCCGATGTTTCTCGAATGGGGGAATAGATGTTCGTAAAACTCTGGCTCATTAGCCTAGAAATATCGGTGGACTCTCGACTCGCGATTGGCTATCCACCAATGTGATGTTTCTCTCGCCGGCCCCATGCAGTTAAACAACGCTATTACAACGCGTCACAATATATATATGTATCTCTTCTGTTAATGAAATCTTTTTTATCGAGTTTTTTTGTGAGGAAACAGAAAATGTGGGTGCTTGAACAATTTTCAAATGTTGGGTTTCTGATAGTCTACATTTCTAATGATCTCATTTTGCTGTTTTAAAAGAATATATTTTTCTTCTCAAAATTAAATCATTTGCCAGTATACAAAGTGTGATTATGAAAAAGAAAACAAACATTGTGGCTTCTAGAGCATCTAGTCGATTTTTTCTTTAAACAGATTTATAGAATGTAGCCTATTCATGTTTATTGAATTACCCATTTTATTCAAGTTACAAATTTTTTAAATTTATTTCATGTAAATATGTAATTTAAATTAACATTGAAAATTAGCTGAAAACAATAAAATAATCTTCTCTGCATATTATTTTTAGGGTGCATTCAGAAAATCTTAATAAATACAATTACAAGGTGACCAGCCTCATGGGCTAGTATTTCTGACTACAGTTTGTGGGGTCCTGGGTTTGATTCCTGGTCAGACCACAGGAACTTTTTCTTAAAGGAAATTATTCCTGTGACCTTCCATAGTCTGGATGTACAGTTAGTGTAGAAACTATTTACATGCTTAAAAATATTACAGACAGAAATAAATTATTTCATTATTTCTTCTTTACATAAAAAAAACAAAACAAATTAGTGAGTAAAAAATAATTTATACAAGAACAACTTATGGCTGTTTTGAGTTCAATACTTGCTTTTGATTCCAGGAATCGACTCAACTAAGTTTTAAGTTACTGAAGAAGATATATGTCTCCATTCTTCTTCCAAAGCATCTCTCATGTCTTACTTGTTGGAAATCTGCCTTGAACGAATTATTTTTACATGTTCCCATAAATTCTCATTTGGGTTTATGTCTGGAGACTGCGGGGGACATTTCCATGTACTATGGTGTTTTATACAAAATCCATAGATGTGCATTAAAAGTGGTGTGCTTGGGGTCATTATCTTGCATAAATGCAAAATATTGCAGAGCACAGCGATACAGAATCTGAAAGAATTGGCAAAAAACTGGAACTCACTATTTCAACCCCAAGTCCATACAATAGTGAGAGATTAATAATTTAAGTGTTCAAAAATATCTGGGTCTGCATAATTGAGCAAAAGCCTTTAATTAGTTGATTGGTACCTCATATACTTGGCTAGATGACTGTTCATGTTTTTCCTTTCTAAAGAAAAGTAAAAAATGTTATTTTTGCTGGTGTTTTTGACATTCTGGATCACTGTGCAGAGGTATGAAAATTGGTCTTCAGTATGTTTATATACTGTTTGTGATCCATCACACCATTGATAAAATGCAATGTCCCAACTCCAGAGGCATTCGTGCATCCCCTTACTAATAAAGAACCACCACAATGTTTCACAATGGGTTGGAGATTTTGCTTTTGTAGCTCTATATTTTTCTTCTTCCATATGAACAGAAAATGTTGAATTTAGACTCTTTTTTTTTTTTTTTTAATTCTTTGAGGGTATTTTTTGTGTGGTTTAGCGAAGTTTTAGCTTTTCTTTAATTTTTTTATGATTTACAAAACATTTTCTGCGGGCTATTCTCTTATATAGTTTGTTAGGTCTTAGCAGTTACAAACACTGCTAGCAGAAATACTAATATTAAAGTCATACTTGATACTACTTCTAATTTAGATGTACTGCTTTGAGGACTTTTTTTTCTCATTAAGCTTTTTCAACATTAACATTCAATTTTCCATAATGTCCTGACCTGTGGCTATTTTCTCCCTAACAGAAATACATATATACGGTCAGGCTGAACTTTATGATTTAACCGGTGATGGATAAGGAACTATTTAAGGTAATTAGTGATAACACTAACTTTAGGCAACGTGATAGAAGGATTTTATTAATTTTCTTTTCCCTCAAAAGTAAAATATACACTTTGCTCTTATAACTTGGCTAAGAAACGGCCAAAACCACGACTAAGTTTTAATAATGCTTATCGTAGATCTTTCTTTTGTACATTCCCCTAATGGGAACACTCGCTCCACTCACTTTGACTATTGGGGAGCACTCGCTCCTCTTACTTTACTATTAACTATATGGGAGCACTCACTCCTCTTGCTTTGTACTTCGGATAGGAGCACTTGCCCCACTTGCTTTGATTTTAACTTCATAACATTTTATATAGAATTATTTAATAAAGTCGTGAATTTGACTTATTTTTCTGTCGTCATTACAATTTTTATACAAAATTTTCATTGGGTAAAATAAATCTTTTGACACACCTCTATAGGCTACATGTGCAAGTCGATATAGGCCTACTAAATTTAGGGCGTGGCCTTTTACAGGACTATCTTCCTTTCCAAGTTACTCGAGGTCAATAATCTTTCTAGCTGTTCGCTATTTTTTTGGAGGTTACATTTTTTTTTTGAAGATTCTTAAAAGCAATAAACTATTCTTTGCATCCCATATTGATGCTCCCTTCTGAGTTTTAATCTTGGGGATTTGCCTAAAGTCTAAGACCGTCATATAACTGTCTTTAGTACCTACCGACTTCCAAAATACGTAACATGTGACCAGACAATAAACTTAACAGTTATTCATATTTCTTCAAACCCTAACAGTTATTCATACAATCTTCAAACACCCTCAAACAACTTAAAATGCCGCTGTCGGCAATGACTTGTTTAATATTGAATATTTTTACAATCAAAAGAAGAAATCAAACTTTTGAGACAATAATGGTAGCCCTCCATTGTAACTGGTACATTTCAAACAATTTTAGTTGTTCCCAAACTCTATCAATTATATGCTGAATGTTGCTTTTGGCCTTCCAATTATTTCACTAATTACATTTAGCGATTTACACTGATTATTCAAGTGAATGATTAATTTCCCTTCTTCTACTAGAGTCTCTCTATCTTTGTACCCCATTCCAGCATTAATATGGAGCCAGAACACACACAACTGCACAGCAAAGTACTCAAGGCTAGACTGAATAACAACACTACCAGACTCACTCCCACTCGACTGCACGTGCACATTCTGTTGACTGAATCAATATTAATCAATACTACTGTATCAATGGTTAATTTTTGTTGTTCATGTGCAAATTATTTTTACTCATTAATTATGTCAAAACAGAGGAAACTCATAAAATAGTTCCCCATTCGGGTTCTCCAGGCAGGGATTACTTCGGGGAATCCATGCCAAAGCTCAAACACAGGGATATGTTCCTAGGAATATGGAATGTTAGGACATTATATAATAGTGAATTATTAGTTTTTAACATCAGCTAGAGGTAGGTAATATGGGCCTCTATTGTGCATTTACAAATTATATGAGTGTACAGTTTAGTCTGAACCAGAATCGCAACTTTTAAGATGATTTTATAGCAGTACTGGTAACTATATAAATAGCTGTTAAATGATAGTATTCTGTACTATTATATAATTGGTACAGATTTTAGTTTGTTCTATAAATCTATTTTCTGTTTTTTTTTTTTCAAAAATAGATAAAATTAACATAACTTGCCACTTAAAAGTAGGCCAGTTATGTCATGAAATGGTTATCCCCTCGTTCGAAGGTCAGCACATATTTTTGTTTCCATCTTGGTTTGTACTTTTTTTTTATCTGACCTATGAAAGGTGGAAAAAATATACTCTCTGAAAAATATTTTTCTGAAAATTCAAAATAGGATTTTTTAAAAAAAACCTAAAATTAAAACATTCTTTTTTTAAATTTTGGAACTTTTTTGTATTTTTTTTAATTATAGTAAAATATATTTTATTAATTCGAAAAAGGAAAGTTTTGAAAATAATTTTTGTAATTTCAAAAACAAACTTTAAAAAAAAATTATTGAAGTTTAAAAAATGTGCTTTAAGTTGTTAAGGTATGTTGTGTTCGGTACTCTTTAATACAACTTTTCTAATTCTTATGTTTTCATTTCTTTTGTTTTATGTAATCTGTAGCTTGCTATTGAGCTTAAGAATTTAATTTGGAAGGCTGTATTTTTTGAGGCCTCTAAATAATATAACAAACAAGACTGTTTTAGAGTTTCCTTTCTTGTTTTATTTTGTACATTCTTATGATTCCCCAGATATGTTGAAATGGCGACTTTTATCTTCATCTGACATAGCTTAGAATAAAGTACAGGCCAAAAGATAGTCGCTGGCAACATAGCTGCAAGGGATGTTTCCGGTGGTTTAGTTGAAAAAAAAAAAATTGAGGGGGGAGGATGGGACTCACCTTTATAGAAGCTTACATAAAGAATATAATTATACTGTGTATAGAACGAGTGTTTTTAAACTCATTTTGATGAAAGTAGCTATGTACATATGAGTTTGGCAATATTGTTACAGTAAATTATAAAGGAATAGACAGTGGGGTTGTACAAGACCAGCTTTTTACTTACGTGACTTATGCCATTTTTGATGTAAATTAAAGTATTATGAAGTGTTGATGATACCATTTACCTCTGGGATTTAACCATCGTCAAAATATTGAAACCTATCATGAAATGAAGTAGTGGAAATATGATTTTACATTGTAACCATCAGACATGTTGAATGTTCCATAGAATAACAGATATGAAGAGGTCATTTATGTTATGTATTAAATCTGATTTAAAATGCAAGGAAACTAAAAGCTACCAAACCTAAATCATTGGATGGAAACTAAATCAATTACTCTAACGTAGGTGAATTCCAGGGAACGTCCTTTTTATTATTTTAAGCGGTTAAATATGTAAAACACAAATTCGGACATAATTTGTTGAAGCCACTGATATGCTGTATCGGTGGTATATCTGTGGTCATCGGTGCTCATCGTTGTGATAATCAGTGGTTAGAAGTAAGAACTGTTGTAACCTTCGTGGTCATGACAGGAAATAGTCCCACTTTATTTTCATATTTACGAGAAAATAAAGAAATGATAATAACTTTCCCAGATTGAAATATGTTAAATATAGTATTTGATTAATATGTATGCCAATTATGTACTGTTAAAGTGCTTAAATAAAAAGGCACTGTTCTCCCACCGGCCGAATAGACTTAAAAGAATGTACCCCAAATATTTGGATGGATGCATCCCTCATAATTTTCCTGGCTCCTTAGCAAGCATTTAAACTTACATAAAATTATAATAATTAAAAAAACTCTTTTTGAAAATGATTATATAGAAATTAGTCCACCGCTGTGGTCTCAAGGTAGCATGCTGTGTTGTCACACAGCAGGCCTGGGTTCGATTCCCAGTCAGGACAGGCTCCTGGATGAGGTTTTTTGGGGGTTTTCCTCTCCTGTAAGACAAATGTCAGGAAGCTTAGGGCCTAATGGTCCCCAAAAATCATTCATCTGCCCATCCATCATCATCCTTATCATTATCATCATCCATCACCGGTGTGGAAAGCAAAGGGAAGCTACCACACCTTATAATTCCCTAGTAAAGCTGCAAAGCATAGCATGAAAATGCTATGATTGCAGTGAAAGACCTGCCCTCGGGCAGAATTACTATGGATGGATATATTTTTTTTCATTTTGAAAGAAAACTTTTTTTTTTTTTAGTTTAAATTTAAGGAAGGAAATTCAATTACAACCAATGCAATGAAACAATTATTGTTCAATATGTGATCCCTGGAATTGGAGATCATGCTATGTTTACTGCTGATATTTCCTATTTTGTGCTTTATGGTTTCATTTATAGACCCTACATACCGGGATCAATCTTACATTAATATTTTTAATTAAGATATGGTAGATTCATATAAATTAACCTTTATTTCTGAAGTATGACATCTTATAAGATAAGAGGTAGATTCATTAAATAAATTGAATTCCCGGACACGTAATTTTTCATTTAATTTTGTTTTTAAAAATTGTTATAAGTAGATCTATCTTGAGTACTGCATTTTGGCCCTGGCAAGACACTTGTTTCATCTTCTAGCAGCACTAAGGCTAGTTACACTGCATAACAATTTCAGTTTTATGTTTTTCTGAATTGTATAAAAGTGAAAATACATAACATTATAAAATATTTTTAGCCTGGACATATTATGCTATTTCAAACTGTAAAAGGGTACAGATATTCTGAGGGTGCAAAATATTTTGATGGTTTATCTTAAAATTTAGAAAGTCATGCCATGTCTATTTTGGGACTGCAACATCTGTTGATCCTGAGCACAGTTCATTGAAAGCCAGTGGAAAAGAAATATTCACATGAATCTCATATTAGTATTTGATTACATTTATATGAAAGTTGTTACATTTTTTTGTCATCTTCATGGTAGGCTCTCGTCCTATTCCACTCTCAGAATTCATCTTCCCATCATCTTCTAGGATGTCCCACATCATATAGCCTTGAGGCTGGTACAACAGTGCTTGTTTTTGTTAGCCTAGAAGAGTCCATTCTTAAAATATGTTCATGCCAATTTTGTTTATAGCTTTGTATTTTTTCATTTAGATTAAAAATGTTGAGTTCTTGCCTTATTGTTTCATTAGGAATAGGGTCTTTTAGAGTATATCCTGAAGAAGTAATTCTTTTCCCATTTTGTGACGATGTTTTGAAGCAGCTAACTCTCTTCATGCCCGATGTTGTAGTAACATTTTGAAGGATTGGTGTCCCAAAAGAAAAAGAATTACTGGTTCAGGTTGGGTTTAATTTTCGGTAGAGCCGGATTCTTGTCTTAGGGTTGGTAGTTGGTACACTGGATAGGAAAACACTTCACAATCACTGAAAACTGTTTCTTGTAGAAATAATTGTAAATTTATTTACTATTTAATTTCCCCAGCAGATCAAGTAAATATAGGTGGTATTATTCTTCACCGTCAATTAAAATTCTTTTCTTTTCTTTTCCTGAGTCAACTATTCTTCTTGTATTAAATATCACATTTTATCAGGAGAGCTCTATTTGCTTCTATCTTTGTTGAAAGTTATATGCAGAATGACTAGGTAATTCTTTTATAATTTTAAAGAACATTATTATATCACATGATGTTATATTTTAAATTCTATTGGTAAATATTCCATTAAATACAAGGTTTAAATTTGATTTGTTAAATCAAAAAGTTGATTGTTTTATCATCCAATCAGAGTTTAGTATACTTTCATTTAAAAATATGAAGTTAAGCATGTGTGTTTATTACAGTTATAACAGAAAGCTTTATAATTCTGACAACAATGACTTAAAACAATTTTTAAAAGATTATTTTAGAAAGACTGTTATGTAATACAATTTCTTTAATTGTTACTGAGACATTTTTATTCAACAATGAATTATTTAGATGTTTTTATTTATTTAAGATATATTTAAATATTAAATGAATTTTAAAATACAAGATTATTAACTTTAACTTTCATATTTATTATGATATTAAAATCCTGCTATAATCCTGCAACATATCTGAGGAACTTTTGTAATAAATTTAATTCCTGAAGATGCAGGAATTTCTTATACTTGGGAATAAATTGCTCTTCAAAACTCAGATCATTTATTGCAATTCAAATCTGTATGTGAAAGGTCAATTCATTTTGTTCCAAAGTCCCTTATTTCAGGCTTGATGTTATTTAATTCCCTATAAATCCAAGATATATGGTTTTGCTTCCATCTGAAGAAACTCGTACTATTGGATTTTATGCCCTTAAAGATACAACGGTGCTGGCATTGTTTGAACTCGCAAACCTCTGATTCAGAAGCGAGCAGGTAACCACTAGTCCACCCAGGACTGATATTTACTTACTTACTTACTCACTGGCACTATCGAACCCATAGGTTCATGGCTGCACAGACATAAGCTCTCCATACATCCCTATCCTGAGCTAATGCTTTCCAATCATTCCCTGTATAATCTACATCCCTCAAATCATAGTTAATGTTATTCTCCCACCTCATTCTTGGTCTACCAACTGGGTGTTTTCCCTCTGGCTTTCCTACAAGAAGTTTCCATGCAAGTCTTTCATTCCCCATACATGCCACATGTCCTGCCCATCGCAGTCTACGAGACTTAACTGTTCTTATTATATCTGGCTTCCCATAAAGACTATATAGTTCATTGTTATGTAATCTTCTCCATTCACCTGTCTGTTCATCTCTCTTTGGTCCAAAAATGTTCCTAGGTACTTCATTCTCAAATACTTGTAATCTCCTTTCCTCCCTTAAAGTAAGAGTCCATGTTTTGCACCCATATAATATAACTGGTAGAATAATAGTTTTATATATTTTCAGTTTAACATTTTTTGAAAGGAGTTGGGACATCAAGAGTCTCTGCAATGCATAATAGCACGCATTTCCAGAATTGAGCCTTTGTTTAATTTCTTTGTGCATCTCATTCCTATTTGTGATTATTGTTCCTAGGTATTTGAATTCAGCCACTTCCTCAAAATTTTCCTCATTTATCATTAGCTGTCCATGATATTTACATATAAAAAACATAATTTATAAGGTAAATTGATGGAAGAGTAAGAATTCACAATATCAAAAAAATGAATGTTCTCTGTACCCTGCATCCAATGTTCTCTGTACCCTGCATCCCCAGAACACATACTAGGTAGGTAAATGCTTTCTAGCTATATTTACAAAAATGAAATGACTCTTGTCATAGCCGAGTAGTTCAAGGCAATGATACCTGGGTGTGCTGGTTCAAGTCCCCCGTGGTACAAGAAATTTTCAAATAGAATTTTGATTGGTATGGAACCTGTGCTTGCCTAGCATTACGAAGAATTTAGGTAGCTGCAGTAAGTAGCAGCTGCAATTTGAGAAAACCAGCAATAAGGGATGGGGATCTGACATGCTGACTAAATGTCACCCCTACACTATGCCTACACAGGCTAGATTATACTTACTTACTTACTCACTGGCACTATCGAACCCGTAGGTTCATGGCCGCGCGGACATAAGCTCTCCATACATCCCTATCCTGAGCTAATGCTTTCCAATCATTCCCTGTATAATCTACTTCCCTCAAATTATAGTTAATGTTGTTCTCCCACCTCATTCTTGGTCTACCAACTGGGCTAGATTATAGTCCACCTTTTTCATTAAAATATGTGGCCAGCAACTGGCTGGTAGGCCTGTTGCATCGTGGAATTAAATCAAAAATTGTAATTAGTGAAAACAGCTTAGATTGTAGAGCAGTTACTGTAAAAAGGTGAAGTGATCCCACTACAGGCTTGGGGTAGTGGGAGGTTAAGGCTCCCACTTTTTCTGGACAATTGGCACGTGATGTGAGCCAGGTTGTCAGCCCTGCGTGACGGCCGTCTTTGCTCCAGAACAAGTGTCTGGTACTCATTTCCGTTAGAGGCTGAGTCGACCCCAGGGCCATGGTGCCACCAGAGGGTTTGGGTCAGTTTAAAAATCCTGACTCCACCAGGACTCGAACCCTCGACCTTCCAGCTTGTAGCGCAGTGCCTTAACCACTATGCTATGGCATGTCCCACCAGTTACTGTATTCATTATTTTAAATTCCTGGTGGACTACTGGTTATGTCCCTTGCCTCTGGTCCCATGGGTCACAGGTTCAAATCTGGCCAGAGTCAATGGATTTTTATAGGATGGAAAAATCCAAGGATCAAGTACTCCTGGAGGCACTTAAGACGTGGATCCCAAGTCGGAAGATTTTTATGCTAGTAAAAGATCCTTAAGCCTGAATAAAAAAAGGCTTCTAAACAAACTTTACTGACCTCATCATCCTAGTAATACCTTAGTTGCCTGCTAGATGTCTCATTGGGTCAGTATGTTGACCACATGCCAGTCATGACATTTGTGTGCAAACAAGCATAACTAAATGAACTTGGTGTAGTAACTTCTAGCAAAGGAGATGCTAAGGCTGTTATGTCATTATAGATAGGTAGAGATAGCTGTTACACTGCATGCACGTCTCAACAATCCCACATTTGCAGGAACACTGCAATATAAATGCCTGTTTACACCCTGCTTTTTTCAAAGGGAAAGAGAGATGCTCGCGCACAAAAAATAAACAAGGATTTGTTATATGGTGAAATTAAATGTTTCTTACCTCTCCTCATATAAATCTTCTAAATAGATAGCAATTTCGAGACCATAACAGTCAAGTTGCAGAATATTTGTAATATATACATACATGATTTGCAAAGGGTTCATTTTATGGCTTGATTTATGTTAGAGGTAACATGTTAGAGCACATTTGGATTAAAAACATAACATTTGTCTAATCTTAATAAGGGAAGAATAAGTTATTTGATAACTGGTGATTGTGCAAACCTGCAATACCTTATAAAATCAACTCCTGTGTACCTTGGTGCTTAGTGCAGAAATAATAGATAAGATTAACAATAAAGTACTTGTTGTTTTTATTATTAATTTAACACTTCTCACTGAAGGATAAATTATTTGAAAAGAAAAGTTTTTGCCCAGACCGAGACTTGAACTTTGGCTTTCTGGGCCAATGCACTACCAACTGAGTTACCGAGGCGAGTTGTGATCTAGATGCAAATTTTTCTCTTATATATGTTGTAATTCCCTCGTGCCAAATGCTATGAAACCTTTGCTTCCATCTTTGCAAATGGCGGCTTTTTTTTTATTAAGAAGACATTTATTGGGAATTTAAACACTACTTTATAAAGCCAGTAGGGCTTCTATTGATGTTTTTTATTATTAATGTAACACTTCTCACTGAAGGATACATTTTTCTCTTCAAATATAATAAAGTACTTATTAACCAAAAAGATAATAATTGAGCTTGTCGACCTTGGGTGAAATAATGTGACCAATGGGAGACATAATAGGCTAACAACCTTAAAATGTAAAATATATAATGTTAATGGTATAAACAAATGCAATCCCACTGCAGGCCTTAAGGTTAGTAGAAGGTTAAAACTTGAAAACTTTTTAGATAATTGGCATGTGATGTCAGCCAGTTTGTCAGCCCTACATAACCTCATATTCACCCCAAAATATACTCTGGTATTATTTTCAGTTCAAGCTGAGTCAACCCTAGGGTCAGGGTTCTATCAAAAAGATTAAGACAGTTTATTAGCTCTATGCCCTTAAGACTTTTAACCTGCGGCCTTCTGGCTTGTACTGTATTTTCTTAACCAAATATGTTACATTACGGAGTGCCCAATGTTAATTAAATGAAGGGGTATATGGCATGGTGGTGTAAGACAGGTTTTTACAAAAATGAATAAAGTACACGGTAGTAAGAAGAAACTACCTACTGTATTTCAGATACATTAATACCTGTTATAGTTACGGTAGCTAAATTAGGGCATAAAGGACCTTTGGACCATGGATTACTAGTGATCGGTAAGATCGTGTGATTTACCTACGGATTACGTTAGCCGAGCGGTATGACTGATGACTTATAGAGGGTATTTGTGACAAATAAATAACTAATTAACTAACCATCTATATTTAACAATTATAAGAACAATTAATTACAAATAAATAAAAACAATTAATTACAAATAAATAAAATAGCCTAACTTATTCATGGGGGGAGGGAAAGAGAGAGAGGTCAACCCATATTACGTCATACTACTTGAATTTTATTTCTAACCCTTTCCATCTTGGTTTCATTTTAAAAGCCCCTACTTTAACCTATTAAGAATAACATGTGCAGACTTACCACAGCCCTGCTGAGAACTACGACCCTCCCGTTCAGTCACTTTTCGCTTATATCACTCCCACTCTGAGGGCCTAACTGTAATCTCTCTCTCTCTTTCACCAAGATAGTAAGTTCATAGGCACTAACGGTACATTTGTCCTGCTGTCTTTGAATGCGAAACCTTGACCTTCTCATCCTTAGGCTATATTTCGTTTTGGATGTAACTGTATATGATTTGATATAGACCTAACTGTACTAGTCAAGTTAAATCTGATTACATATTCTGTCTAATATGAAACCTATAATATTACTAATATGAAACCTATAATATTAATACTATTTAAAATAATTAATAAAAATATCTAGTCCTAAATTATCCTAAATTATCCTATTTATAACAGACTCCCCTTTCCTCAAACCTGACAAAGGGATTTTTAAAGAAAAAACCCTTTTCAGGCCGTTATCATAAACCATAGTATGTTGTTCCCCATAAAATCTTCTTGAAATTTCGTTTGACCACCCAGTTATAGTTACGGTAGCTAAATTAGGGCATAAAGGACCTTTGGACCATGGATTACTAGTGATCGGTAAGATCGTGTGATTTACCTACGGATTACGTTAGCCGAGCGGTATGACTGATGACTTATAGAGGGTATTTGTGACAAATAAATAACTAATTAACTAACCATCTATATTTAACAATTATAAGAACAATTAATTACAAATAAATAAAAACAATTAATTACAAATACGGTAGCTAAATTAGGGCATAAAGGACCTTTGGACCATGGATTACTAGTGATCGGTAAGATCGTGTGATTTACCTACGGATTACATTAGCCGAGCGGTATGACTGATGACTTATAGAGGGTATTTGTGACAAATAAATAACTAATTAACTAACCATCTATATTTAACAATTATAAGAACAATTAATTACAAATAAATAAAAACAATTAATTACAAATAAATAAAATAGCCTAACTTATTCTAATACATATTCATGGGGGGAGGGAAAGAGAGAGAGGTCAACCCATATTACGTCATACTACTTGAATTTTATTTCTAACCCTTTCCATCTTGGTTTCATTTTAAAAGCCCCTACTTTAACCTATTAAGAATAACATGTGCAGACTTACCACAGCCCTGCTGAGAACTACACTCGACCCTCCCGTTCAGTCACTTTCGCTTATATCACTCCCACTCTGAGGGCCTAACTGTAATCTCTCTCTCTCTTTCACCAAGATAGTAAGTTCATAGGCACTAACGGTACATTTGTCCTGCTGTCTTTGAATGCGAAACCTTGACCTTCTCATCCTTAGGCTATATTTCGTTTTGGATGTGTACTGTATATGATTTGATATAGACCTAACTGTACTAGTCAAGTTAAATCTGATTACATATTCTGTCTAATATGAAACCTATAATATTACTAATATGAAACCTATAATATTACTAATATGAAACCTATAATATTAAATACTATTTAAAATAATTAATAAAAATATCTAGTCCTAAATTATCCTAAATTATCCTATTTATAACAGACTCCCCTTTCCTCAAACCTGACAAAGGGATTTTTAAAGAAAAGACCCTTTTCAGGCCGTTATCATAAACCATAGTATGTTGTTCCCCATAAAATCTTCTTGAAATTTCGTTTGACCACCCCACATGTCAGGCTACGTTTCAGCAACGAGTTTGCCTATCTATATTGGTTTTATATTTTTATCCTATTCACTCCTCCTAATAAGTAAAATACTAATTTTATGTGCCTAAATATTTCCAATATTTATCAAGTGCATCTCAAACCCACATACCTTGAATCCCGCAAACATATTTCTTATGTATTTGCCACGAAAAATTTGCCATTCAATCCTGGTGCATCAACAAAATCTTAACATTTAAGATAACCATAGCACATAAAATTCTTACAAGATATGGATGTTCAAAAACCTATTGTTCCCCTTGTGTGAATTATTCTACGTCTCTCTCTTTCTCTTGCCATGTTGTTTAATTAATTTTAATTAACAATATCAATTAATAATGTCCCTATGTTTCACATAAATCTTATACTAAATTGACTGTACGTATCTCAACATATTAATATTTAACGTATTCCAAACGGTCCAGGAACTGTAAGGGTTCGTTTCCCTATCATAAAAAATAATAAAAAATTATTTAGTGATCCCACCGCTGCCACCACTGTTATAGTTACGGTAGCTAAATTAGGGCATAAAGGACCTTTGGACCATGGATTACTAGTGATCGGTAAGATCGTGTGATTTACCTACGGATTACGTTAGCCGAGCGGTATGACTGATGACTTATAGAGGGTATTTGTGACAAATAAATAACTAATTAACTAACCATCTATATTTAACAATTATAAGAACAATTAATTACAAATAAATAAAAACAATTAATTACAAATAAATAAAATAGCCTAACTTATTCTAATACATATTCATGGGGGGAGGGAAAGAGAGAGAGGTCAACCCATATTACGTCATACTACTTGAATTTTATTTCTAACCCTTTCCATCTTGGTTTCATTTTAAAAGCCCCTACTTTAACCTATTAAGAATAACATGTGCAGACTTACCACAGCCCTGCTGAGAACTACGACCCTCCCGTTCAGTCACTTTTCGCTTATATCACTCCCACTCTGAGGGCCTAACTGTAATCTCTCTCTCTCTTTCACCAAGATAGTAAGTTCATAGGCACTAACGGTACATTTGTCCTGCTGTCTTTGAATGCGAAACCTTGACCTTCTCATCCTTAGGCTATATTTCGTTTTGGATGTAACTGTATATGATTTGATATAGACCTAACTGTACTAGTCAAGTTAAATCTGATTACATATTCTGTCTAATATGAAACCTATAATATTACTAATATGAAACCTATAATATTACTAATATGAAACCTATAATATTAATACTATTTAAAATAATTAATAAAAATATCTAGTCCTAAATTATCCTAAATTATCCTATTTATAACAGACTCCCCTTTCCTCAAACCTGACAAAGGGATTTTTAAAGAAAAGACCCTTTTCAGGCCGTTATCATAAACCATAGTATGTTGTTCCCCATAAAATCTTCTTGAAATTTCGTTTGACCACCCACCATGTCAGGCTACGTTTCAGCAACGAGTTTGCCTATCTATATTGGTTTTATATTTTTATCCTATTCACTCCTCCTAATAAGTAAAATACTAATTTTATGTGCCTAAATATTTCCAATATTTATCAAGTGCATCTCAAACCCACATACCTTGAATCCCGCAAACATATTTCTTATGTATTTGCCACGAAAAATTTGCCATTCAATCCTGGTGCATCAACAAAATCTTAACATTTAAGATAACCATAGCACATAAAATTCTTACAAGATATGGATGTTCAAAAACCTATTGTTCCCCTTGTGTGAATTATTCTACGTCTCTCTCTTTCTCTTGCCATGTTGTTTAATTAATTTTAATTAACAATATCAATTAATAATGTCCCTATGTTTCACATAAATCTTATACTAAATTGACTGTACGTATCTCAACATATTAATATTTAACGTATTCCAAACGGTCCAGGAACTGTAAGGGTTCGTTTCCCTATCATAAAAAATAATAAAAAATTATTTAGTGATCCCACCGCTGCCACCACTGTTATAGTTACGGTAGCTAAATTAGGGCATAAAGGACCTTTGGACCATGGATTACTAGTGATCGGTAAGATCGTGTGATTTACCTACGGATTACGTTAGCCGAGCGGTATGACTGATGACTTATAGAGGGTATTTGTGACAAATAAATAACTAATTAACTAACCATCTATATTTAACAATTATAAGAACAATTAATTACAAATAAATAAAAACAATTAATTAATACAAATAAATAAAATAGCCTAACTTATTCTAATACATATTCATGGGGGGAGGGAAAGAGAGAGAGGTCAACCCATATTACGTCATACTACTTGAATTTTATTTCTAACCCTTTCCATCTTGGTTTCATTTTAAAAGCCCCTACTTTAACCTATTAAGAATAACATGTGCAGACTTACCACAGCCCTGCTGAGAACTACGACCCTCCCGTTCAGTCACTTTTCGCTTATATCACTCCCACTCTGAGGGCCTAACTGTAATCTCTCTCTCTCTTTCACCAAGATAGTAAGTTCATAGGCACTAACGGTACATTTGTCCTGCTGTCTTTGAATGCGAAACCTTGACCTTCTCATCCTTAGGCTATATTTCGTTTTGGATGTAACTGTATATGATTTGATATAGACCTAACTGTACTAGTCAAGTTAAATCTGATTACATATTCTGTCTAATATGAAACCTATAATATTACTAATATGAAACCTATAATATTAATACTATTTAAAATAATTAATAAAAATATCTAGTCCTAAATTATCCTAAATTATCCTATTTATAACAATACCATCACTTAGAACAATAAATATTGCCATTATTTAACTTTTATAGGAATTAATCACTATGAGGTTTAATTTATGTTTCTTACCTCTCCTCATATAAATCTTCTAAGTAGATCGCAATTTCGAGACCACAATGGTCTCATCTTCAGTACTTTTTTGTGACTGATGTTATGTCGATCGGAAGAAACTCTTCTTCTTCCCTCTGTTAGTGGACCGATAAACCTCTGGATCAGGTCAAAATTTGCAGGAATTTCGAAGTTCACCATTGCCAATATTATCAATAATAAACTAACTTGATTCTTTGTTTTTTAACAAAACATTTTTTTTCGAAATTTCATATATTTTATGAAATAAACACCGCCTCTGGATTTACATTATTTATATTTGTGTTTTCAGGTACAGATTTCTGGGACGTGACTGAAGATGCAGATGTCAATTTCTGGAGCTCTGGGACTGACCATAACTGATTGCAGTACATAGTGACATTGTGCTATAAACCCTCCTTATTACTGCTGCCATCATCACAATGTATCTAAATCTCCATGCCTGCAGCTTGATGGCTTCTACTCTATGGTTCAACTCAACTGGCATCAGTGAAGCAAAACAAGAACTAGAAGAGATTCTGGTGAGTTCTTGGAAGAATTATTACTTTATTACATTATCGCTGTGAGCAGGTACCCACTAGGTTTCCTACATTAAAAATTGTCAAAAATACTAGATTTTTAGAAACTTCTTGCAGGAAAACTAGTGGAGTGAGGTGGGAGTACAGTGCACAGACGAAGTATATGAAAGCAGTAGGTATTTCATACTCAGCACATTATATCATGAAGGATTATACTATAACTTACCTTCATTTAGACGCTGAGCGGGTGTGTTAGTTCCGAGTCTGATGGACACTTAAAAATTTTAATCATCACCCTTACCTCACAGTGAACTACGAAACATTAAAATATAAAGTAACTAAACTGAATAACAAGAGTAAATTTAATTACTGTAAAACACAAAATATATAACATAAAATTGAATACGCCTGAAATAAGATACAGATGTGAGTGATATCATGGACTGTTCCTAAATTCTCAGGTAGTAAGCCATTGTATTGCTTGCAATTCCCCGTGCCCCCTTCGTCCCTTGCTTTCATTCTTCTTGTCTGTGAACTATACATTACCCATGATTTGAGAGAGATGAATTATATGGGGAATAATTGGAAAATATTACTCTAGGTCAGGATAGGAATATATAGAGACCTTATGTCTATGCTCCCATGATCCTCTGAGTTTGATTGTGCCGTGGGATCTTGGGATTAAATTCATGGGCCAAACATCTTCAGACATATTTGAAGAGAAAAATGTTATGCTTAGACTAGGGTTTGAACCCAGGACCCAGGCTTCACAGCATTTGGTGTGCAGGAATTAACAGCGTATATGCATTTAGATTGGGGTTTCTCAGATAGCTCAGTTGGTAGAGTATTTGCATAGAGTGTGAAAGGTCCTGGGTTCAAACCCCAGTCTGAGTGTATAATTTTTCTCTTCAAATATAATTTATCCATCATTGAGATGTAGAAATGAATGATAAAAACATCTTGAGACTTTTTTTTTGTTTTGCTTAATCTTTAAAAACAGAAAATATGACAAGAAAAACAAAAGACATCCAGCAACTTTCTTTATACAATTAAAGTTTTTATACCTCTTTTGAACTAAGTTCCAGTTATAATGTAAACAAACCAGATGTATAGACAGTGTTTTCATTGGTTGAATACCTGCTTACCTTTAAGCGCATAAGAAAATGTAGTTCGCTTTCTAACAATCAAAATAAATAAAATAAAAATAATAAAAACATATATTATCTAGTACATGTCTATAAGTTATATGGGAGAAACTTAAAATATGTAATTACAATTTTAATAGATTAAATAAATAAGCATTTCATTAATGCTTTTATTATTGATTTAACATTTCTCACTGAAAGATAAATTATATTTGAAGAGAAAAATGTTCGCCTAGACCGAGACTCGAACCCGGAACCCTTGGCTTTCCGGGCCAAGTGCTCTACCAGCTGAGCTACCAAGGCGAGTTACGATCTAGACGCAAATTTTTCTCTTATATACGTTGTAATTCCCTATCATCAAATGCTTTTGAAACCAAAAAAGCATTTGACGATAGGGAATTACAACGTATATAAGAGAAACTCTCATAAACTTCAAGTAAGCCAAATGCGCTTCTTACGATCATTGTTAGGAGTTAATAGACTGGATCACCAAAGGAACACTACTATCAGAGGAAAACTTGGAGTAGCAAGTTTAAATGAAGATATCCAAAAATACCAACAAGAATGGAAAAATCATCTGAGAAGAATGGCAAGAAATAGACTTCCAAAATTGGCATTCCAATATACCCCAACTGGACATAGGGACCAAGGAAGACCAAAACATCGGTGGAAAGATCAAGACCATCTTCGCTAGGTTTACCGTACAGGCCACATGGCCTAAAACGAATTTGTTCATGATGATGATAAGAGAAAAATTTGCGTCTAGATCGTAACTCCAGTTGGTAGAGCACTTGGCCCGGAATGCCAAGGGTCCCGGGTTCGAGTCTCAGTCTAGGCGAAAAATTTTCTCTTCAAATATAAGCATTTCATTGTTCAATTGTTATGAATTTTAGTGTTTTCAAATTGCTTCTTTTTCCTATATGTTTTTTGAAGCATCAAAAAGGAAAACCTTTGAAACGCAGAAAGAAACAAATTATCTTGAATGTTTTCAAACAGTTAATGAAAAATATCTACATTAATAATTGATGATGTGGTGAAAACAGCAGAATTTACAGGCAAGTCAGCATGATGCATACATTCTGCTCGTGGAACTAATGAAATTGCAAATAAAGGATATCTCTTGACATCTTTGAAAAAAAGTAAACATCTGATTAGGTAGACCCATATATAATTTGTCATAAATAAACAACAAATGGAAGTTATTAATTATTGATACCATCTTACCTTGTATTCAGTCTTATTTGCTATAAAATACGATGTAGTCTAAAAAAAAAATGTTTCTATCATTGACACTTTTCTAGACAATTCAGTCATATTGCAGGTAAAAGAAGCACCATGGCTCTCCCAATAGAGTAAGTTGGCAGAGTAATATCTTATGCAAGTTTGTTTACAGTACAACTGGAACTTAAAACGGATAGAGTATAGACACAATAATTAAGACTTCTTACCTTTTATGGCTGTTTTTTTGTCAAACATATGTTTCAAGGCTTCTGACTGTAATCGCTGACGATGGGGCTCAGAAGCCTTGAAGCATATGTTCGACAAAAACAACCATAAGAGGTAAGAATGTACAGACAAAATGTCTTAATTATTAAACAGACGTCTTAATCTTACTTCCTATTGTATTTCAAAATATAGACACAATGTTAAATAGATGTTAAAGCATCTGTGAATAAGCATGAAGTAATGAAAAATTCTTAGCAGAGTGTAGAATTACCCATGGCATATATACTGCTGGTTTCACATCCACATTTATCAGAAATGGACAATTATCTAGCCAGTATTGGGGTGACATGTGGTCAGCATGTTGGATCCCTTAGTCTTTATAGCTAGTTTCTCAACCTATAGCTGCTACTTGCAGTCACCCAATTTTCTCATAATGCTGGGTGAGCATTGGTCCTATATTGGCTAAAATTCAGTGAAGAATATTTCTTCTTCCATGGAGACTCGAACCACTGCGAGTCCTGTAGCTCTTCAAACAAGGCATCATGCCTTAAACTGCTTGGATCAGGTGTGGGACTTTTACAACATAGTATGGCTTCATATTCTACTGAAATTGCATGATAAAATTTCTTCTTATACTCTGATGGACAGGACATGTGGTATGAATGGAGAATGAAAGAGGGGCAGGGAACTTCTTATAGGAAAGCCAGAGGAAAATCACCCAGTAGGGTAGACCAGGAATGAGGTGGGAGAATATCTTTGTGAATAAATTATATCGTCGCTTAATTTTTTTTTTCAAAAAGTTACTTAGGCAGCATTGTTTCTTAAGTGGTGATTCAGATCTTGGAATATATATTGCTTTACCACTTTTACTATATAATCTGCATATATATATATATATATATATATATATGTAGTAAAAGTGGTAAAGCAATCCCACTAAAGGCCATAGGAGAATCTAGGGGTAGTAGGAGGTTAAGGCTCCCATTTTTTCTAGACAATCGGCACTTCAGTCAACCCCCTTTACCCCCAGAGCAATCACCTGGTACTCATTTATGTTAGAGGCTGAGTCGACCCCAGGGACATGGTGCCACCAGTTTAAAAATCCTGACCTCACTGGGACTCCAACCCTTGACCTTCCGGTTTGTAATGTATAAATATATAGTATATGTTTAAAAATACAATAGGAAGTAACATTATGAGGTTTTACTTAGTAAGTTTTGCCTATTTAATTCTTACCTCATATTGTTGTTTCTGTTAGATGCATGTTAGCCTCATCTTCAATAGTTACACATTGGTTTTTCTCAAGTTGTTGGCCCTGGATCTTGAGGGAGAAGAAGTCGAGATCTAGGGCCAACGACTCGGGGAAAAAACCAATCTAACTATTGAAGATGAGACTAACATGCCTTGAAACCTAGGTCTAACAGAAAAAAAAACTATGAGGTAAGAATTAAACAGACAAAACTCATGTATAGTATATGCTTTATATGTTGTAGCTCATTAATATGTTTGGTTTATTTCAGATTGAATGGCAGGAGCAGCAGTCTTCAGGATTTTATTAATCATATCATGTTTGTAAACTTTAGTGAAATATATTCTTGATTCCTCAAAGTTTTTTTATTGTATGTATGCACTACTTTCATTATCAAAATCCTTTCAACACTAGACTGCTACTTTTGTTTTCAGGTGTGGGACTTAGGGTATATTTTTAATGCATTTTTGGCCAAAAATGGGTTGTATTTAACTGCTTTTTCAGCATTAATCCCATTTTATATTTTGTTGAAGTTTGAATTGAAAAGATAAATTGCATTAAAATTAGAACTCACTCGAATTTATCATTTTGATTCAACGTTAAAACCAAAATCTCAATCTTTAATTTGGAAACTTTTGTGAAATTTTAAATATAAAACAAAATTAATAGTAGAAAAGTACTTGAAAAGGGCCAATTTTTCATAAAAAAATCATTAAAAAATTGCCCTAAGTCCAACATGACAAACACTCGCTCCGGAAGAAAGTTCATAGGGATATGTTAAGGTTACATTTCAGACACAAGTCAAAAAATTATTTAACTTTCTTTATTAGAAGAAAAATGTACACATACATTTAACTTTTACAGGAATTAATCACTATGAGGTTTAGTTTATGGTAAAACTAAATGTATCTTACCTCTCATATAAATCTAAGTACATCACAATTTTGAGACCATAACTGTCTCATCTTCAATACTCTTTTTGGCAACTGATGTTATGTCAATCAGAAGAAGAGTTTTTTCTGATCAACATAACATCAGTCACCAAAAAAGTACTGAAGATGAGAATGTTATGGTCTCAAAATCATATACTTAGAAGATTTATATCCATCCATCCATAGTAATTCTGCCCAAAGGCAGGCCATTCACTGCAATCATAACATTTTCATGCTATGCTTGCAGCTTCACTAGGGAATTGTAGGTGTGGTAGCTTCCCATTGCTTTCCACACTGGTGAAGGATGATGATGGCCATATTTATATGAGGAGAGAGAAATATTTGATTTTACCATGTACACATACATAATTGGAACATAATTACATTAAATTAAAATACAATAAATCTTTATTGAGCTTCTTTCACATTGGATGGTATTCAACATGCAGCAAAAAAATTTCATATGAAAATAGCACAAATGTGAAAGGTCCCATGCTCTTCTTCACTTCAGAAATGGGGATGCACTTTTTTTGCCATATATCCAACACCATCCAATGTCAAAGGAGCCTTTACTCCACAAACATTTAACACTGAGTCCTGCAGCGGTACTAGTACCACAGCATTTAAATGACACAATGCCAGAGCAAATTAAATCCCTTGGCATGCCTGTGCCAGCAGATTTACAGAGGTGTTTTTCTGGTTCAGAAAACACCCCTGTACATCTGCCAACACAGGCATGCCGAGGGATTTAATTTTCTCCAGCTTCAGTGTTATTTAAATGCCATGGTACTAGTACCACTGCCAGACTCAAAGTGTTAAACATACCTCTTCCTACACTCTGATATATACACAACCTATACCTTATCTGCTCTTACAGTGATCCTAACCTAAACAATTGTATCCTGCCATATTGACAGGGAGCACACATGAAGTATATAAGATATGTGATTGCTGAATGGGGTAGATTACAAGAAAGCTAGTGAAATTTTTCATTGAAAATAACTTTTTTGACCACTAGTCAAAGGTTTGCTAGATTTATGTTTTAAAAAATTTAGATGGCAAAAAAGCAATGGAAGACTACACCTTCAGCCATTTTTTTGCATTGAATCAACTGAAGCATGACTCAAATGCATCATCCATATGTAAAACTATTTTTAAGTTGTAATTATTGATTAGGTACATTTTAGAATATTTTCTGCATTCTGAATATTTTCATTCACAAAGAATAACTAATACATTCAGATGACATTTTTAATTGAATGAAGGGAACTACTTTTTTGCATTCTTTTGCTTCTACACCATATATTGGTGTCAATAACCAATGAAAAGTGAGCAGGTCACATGGTTTTGTTTTGACGAGGATCACTTTAAAAGCAGATAGCCTTTATATGTTGCCAAAATTGTGCATAAATTGAAAATAGACCTCATTGACACTATCAATTGACCTAGTGCAGAACCCATAGCAAATAATTTATTGAAACATTTTGTGCCTGTTGAAAAAATGGAGATAATCTATTTTTAATAACTATTTTTTTTTCCAAACTGGGATTTGAACCCAAGATCTCCAGTTCTATTTACTAGCACTAACCAACTATGCCATCCGGCATCTCATTTCATAAACTGTATAAATTTACATAAAATATTGCAATGGAGAGAAGTTTTATGGTGATATACAACCCTGGTCCTATGTGAGTGATATTTGAGAACCTTAAAATTAAAATATTTCCATAAATGTAAAAAAAGTACTCTATGCCAGGTATCAATCAATCTTGCAACAGACCATTAACTATATTCATAAAATGATTCCACTATAGGACCTTGGATAGGAGGTTAAGGCTTCCACCTTTACTCCCAGAACAGAAACCTGGAACTGATTTCCATTAGAGGCTGAGTCAACCTCAGGACCTCAATGCTGCCAGAAGGTTTAGGCCAGTTTCAAAGTCCTGGCCTCACCAGGACTCCAATCCAACCCCCAACCTTCTATGTTATGGCATATTGCCATAAATTATGCTATGGCACACCCCTAAATTTATTGATATCTGATATTTTAGGCTGCCAGAATGTTTAATTATAGTCCTGTTATAGTCAATCCTGTTATAGTCAATTGTCAACATGTTTATTCATTGTTTTTATTAATTTAACACTTCTTACTCAAGGATAAATTATATTTGAAGAGAAAAATTATATGCTCAGACTGGGGTTTGAACCCAGGACCTTTGGCTTTTTAGGCCAATGCTCTACCGCTGCCCAGATAGCTCAGCAGTAGAGTATTGGCCTAGAAAGCAAAGGTCCTGGGTTCAAACCCCAATCTGAGCATATATTTTTCTCTTCAAATATATGTTTATTCATGTTAAATTAGGTACTCGGCAATTTTTTTTTATTAGCATGTTTTTCATAAGTTGACTATTCTGTTTTAGCATAAGTATGACATCTTCCAATGACTATTTGGTGTATTTTAGGTTTTTTAATGTCAATCTATTCAATTTTCAGGTTTTGCAAAAGGTGAATTCCACGTAAAATTTTATCTAATACATAAAATTAAAATTTTAATTAAAATATTTACACCATGCAAAAACATTAGTTATGTCAGTTACCCTTATTTTGTATAATTAGTAACTAAAGTTATGAGTTTCTATATTGAATTCCTCGGTATTACAATGGATTTGTTCCAGCTTTGTGGTGGTTCTTGTCCTACCCATATCATAGCAGGTTACACCAGATGGGATCGGAAAAGGAACACCGATATCTTAAAAGAATTGAAGACTACGCCAATTTTGGAATATATTAAACAGTACCAACTAAATTGGAAACACCATCTTGAAAGAATGAGTTCAAATCAGATCCCCAAAGCTGTTTATAATTATATACCAAGAGGACGAAGATCACTGGGCCATCCTATGAAATGCTGGAGGGAAAATTTTCTATAGGATTGTAACAGGCCTTGGCCTAATACTTGGAAGGAAGAAGAAGAAGAAACTAAATTTTATTAGAATATAAAACATTTTATAACATATATATACCCATCCATAGTAATTCTGCTCAAAGGTAGGTCCTTCACTGCAATCATAGCATTTTCATGCTATGCTTGCACTTTATTAGGGAATTGTAGATGTGGTTGCTTCCCCTTGCTTTCCACACCGGTGAAAGAGGATGATGATAATGATAAGGATGATGATGGCCATATGATTTTGGGGACCTTTTGAGCCTTAAAGTTTTCCTGACATTTGTCTGACAGGTGAGGAAAAACCCCAATAAAAACCTCACCCAGAAAAACTGCCCGGATCAGGAATTGAACCCAGGCCCACTGTGTGACAAGGCAGCACGATATCTCGAGACCACAGCAGTGGACATACATATATGTGTGTGTGTATACAATACATTCACAATTTCTTGTTGAAATAAAATTGAAAATGTCAGTTACCTATATGAAACTTAATTTTAAATACAATTATTGAAGATAGTAACTCCATATTTCCTGTTAAAAAAGATTGAAATCTATAATGTAAATGTTTTAAAGAGGAAAAGTAGTGTCCCACTATTTGAAGGTTAAAAAAAACCAAGTATTTTTTGTTGCACTGTTACGTCAGTTACCATGGAATTCACCTGAATTTATTTTGGAAGAAAATCTACTTATCTTATTTATATATATTGCTTAGCCAATTATTCATGTACTGCTAAAATAATTTTCTTTTTTTTTTTTTGATTTATTTGAATTTATGTAGACTAATACCTGGCATAGAATTTCCAATAAGTTTTAATTTAATTTAGGCTTATACCAATCAATAAAAAAAACTGCATGAAACAAGTCCCTTGGCTGCTGGCCTCACATGCATATGTATTAGAGGTGGATAATCATCTAGCCAGTATAGGGGTGACATGTGGTCCCCAACCATTATAGCTGGTTTTCTCAACCTGTAGCCACTACTTCTAGTAGATAACCAAATTCATTAGGATGCTGGGTGCATATCAGTCCCATAGTGGCCGAGATTCCATTTTTCTCCCACAGGGGGACTCGAATCAGCACAAGTCCTGTAGCTCTGTACCAAGGCATTATGCCTTAATCACTCGGCTACTATCCCAATATGTGCTAACCTCTAAAATTCATAATACAGATTTATAGACAATCATTATGAGCAGTGGTGGCGTATCCTATATGTTAAATGGTTTCACTGAACCTCCTGCCCCAAGAAAATTTTTTGTGTTTTTTAATAGTAAATATTTATTACAGTATATACCAATTTGGCAAATTTCTTAAATGCCCAGATAATTTCAATCGGTAATTTATTTCTGCCACAGAAATTTTGAGTAGAGAAGCTTCAGAAGCACAAAGATTCATTTTCTCTGTATGAACCCCCTGAAATCAGTTTGTAAGCTTAAAAGAGCAGCGAAGGATAAGGGAACTTAATTTTCATGTTTCTTGTCATTAGTGAAACAACTTACTTTCTGAATTACCCTCATAGAATACAGACTTCAAGAAAGAGGAAAATGATAACTCCATGACATGACAGGGAAGGAAGATTTTGGTTTACCAGCCAGCTGTTGGCCTCACATACACATGTTAGAGGTGGATTATCATCCAACAGATAAGAGTGATATGTGATTAGCATGTCGAGTCCCCCAGCCATTTCAACCTGGAGCTGTTTATTGTAGTTACCCAAATAACTCATGATGCAGGTGGGCAGCAGTCCTATACTGGCTAAAATTCCATGAAAAAATGTCTTCCCACATAATGTTCTAACCACAAGTCCCCTAGTTCTGCACCAAGTCAACATGTTAAGTTCAAAAAACAAAAATAGACTTACAAAAAACCACATAAAATTCAAGAAATTTACTCACCATTAATTGAAGCACTGTAAGTTTCAAAACACTTAAAAAGTTTAAAAAAACATTGGCACTGAGAAATGAATAGTCTAAACAGAAAATTAAAATCAACAAAAATGATAAAATGGAAGAAGAAAAGTCAGGAATTTTACAATAAATGCAGAGATTGTAATAAAATTCACATAAACAAAAATAAATTTGAAAACCAGAGTGGAGGAACATAAAAAAATGGGAAAGTGGGAAAATCTGCAGTAGCTGCTCATGCGTGGTCAGAAAAACATCAAATTGAAAGAAAGGCTAAATTAATAAAACAATTTGAAAAACCTAAATAGTTTACAATTTGGGGAAAAAATCTACATTAAAAAAATAAATGAATTCTGAAATTCCCAGGGAAATTTAATTGATTTGGAGGTTAATCGGTTGTGGAATTAATGAATATGAAACCGATAGGGTTTTGAAATCAATTTAATTAGAGGAAAGGATATCAGGAGAAGTGATAAAGAATTTATTTTAAAATATACCTCAGTGATATTTCCTAAATAGTTCAATATGTTAAACAGTTTGGCTATGGCACAAAATGATAATATAATTAAAACAATTTTACAATTAATTTTAGCAAATTCCAAAGAAATGAAGCTTAAGGTTGTACTCGTTAAAAGATTTTCGAAAAAATTTAGTAAACACCAAAAAATGACCATAACCAAAATTGCTATCAATTTCATAACATACTAATGCTAGAATAGTCCAATTTTCATTAATATGCTATCTAATGGCTTGACATTTTCCTACCTAAATATAATTCTAATTTTTTTTATATGTTCTATAGTAAGAAACTGGACTTTGGCCATTTTTTACAGGCATTGAAGCTTTAGAATATAATTTTTTTTCTCTCTCTATTAAAAAATGAGGAGTATAGGCTTTAACAAAATCTAAAATGACAGACTCCACTACTGAGGATTTACCAACATTCGAAGTCCGAAAATTTCTTTGTTAACATGAATTATAGAAAATTGTGTAAAATTCCTAATAATGGGAAAGAAATGCCTGTTTAAAAATTTTTACTTTGGCAATAAATTAATGTCCTGCACCATAGACGAGTGGCAAGATACCTTGATGCAGAGCTATGGGACTTTTACTGGTTTGAGTCTCCATGAAGAAGAAATTTTCTTATGGAATTGGCCAGTATGGGACCAGTGCCCATCCAGCATTGTAAACCATTTGGGTAGCTACAATAAGTAGCAACTCCAGGTTGAGAAATAGTTATAATGGCTGGGGGCCCAACATGCTGACCACATGTCATCCCTACACTGACTTGTAGACCAAGGACCTTCTAGGCCTCTCGTGCTATGGAGTAAATTAATTATATGGCATGAAACCCTCTCCTGTACTGAAATTTCCAATATTTCTAAAAAAATTGGAATTTGTTTTAGAGGTCACTTCCTTAATAAACTGTTAGTACAGTAAAACTTGTTTACTCCGGAATGTGAATGCAGAAATCTGTCCAATGTGAACAAATTTATTGGTCCCAGCAAAATAATAGTAATTTTATGTGTATTTATTTTGTATAAAACGGAATCTGTCCAACGAGGATATAGAAGGATATTTCTATACAATTCATGAAAAAAAGTTTATAATGCAGAAAGATGGAGAAAGAAATAAATTAATTTCCACTTCATTGAATTCCTGTTAGACAAATAATAAATGATTCCTGTCGCCCGCACCAGATCAAGTAGAGTTTCTACCTGATCTGAAATTTTCTTTCGGCCTCACTGCATACCCATTGTGCAAAATGCTGGTTCGTTTAACAAATATTTACGTGTAACATCCATCTTGCAAATAACCAGTGCACTGTAAAATCTTAAATTAGTTTAAGATCTGAGACCGATTGTGTACATATCTTTCACAGGTAGCGTTCTGAATTTACAGAATAAAGATGGCTAAATTGTATGTATCACTGTCATTAAGCGAAAAAGTGAAAGTGATTGAAGATAAAGAAAAACTCTCAGTATGCAAAATAATTACTAAATTTAATTGTGGAAAAACCCAAGTTTGTGAGATTTTAAAATGCAAAAAAAAAAAACGAATAGATGGATGCAAAGAAATGGTAAAATGAAGAGAAAAAAATCAACGAAGTGTGTTTTACAGGTCCATGATCAAAAAATCTCCAAATTTCTGGACCGATGCTCCAAAGTCAAGCTCTAGGTGTTGCTACATACCTAGGGAATATAGATTTCAAGGCATCTTCAGGTTGGTTGTGGACAGTTTTAAAAGCCAACACAATGTAGTGTAGAATGAAATTTGCAGGGAATCAAAGTATGTGGACGAAAGTATAGTTAGTGAGTGGAAACCGAAACTGCATACTTTAATTTCAGGATACACACCCAAGAGACATTTTAATGTTGATGAAACGGGATTGTTTTTTTCACGCGTTATCATTGAAGTTGCTCGTAAATACTATACTTCACTTTCCAACGGAAGCGAAACTACAATTAATCCAAGGTACATAAAAAGACATACGATGCTCTATAATCTAAGATTGGTTAGATATTTTAGTTTTTTTATAATGTGGAATGTTGTCTAATGTGGAAAAAAAAAAAAAAAAATTGGTCCCATGCATTCTGCTTTGAACAAGTTTTACTGTATATGCTGATGTATTAAGCAATACCAAGAGATATTAAGGCTCAACATGCATACTATTGAGTAATACTAAGAAATTGGGACTGGAAGTAAACATTAATAAAACTAAATATATCACACATAGAAATACATTATATAATGGAAATGGACATTTCATGACCAAGTATGCATTACAGTGACTTGTCGCCCTAACTTCTCTCAAAAAATGTTAAACTGAAAATATGTAAAACTTAATCCCCTCAATTATATGGATGTGAAACATGGACTCTTACTTTAATGGAGGAGAAAAGATTATGAGTATTTGAGAATAAAGTTTTTAAAGTTATCAAAATTTTTTTGACCGGAGATGGACAGGCAAATGGAGAAGACTACTTAACGAGTAAGGCCTACAGGCATAAAAAATACATTTTATAAGTTGAGGATGACGGATTTTACCTAAGAAGGTATATTTTAACTTATTTTATTTTATGACTCTCCACCTCAATGGTTTTAACAATGAATTTTATTAGTATTGAGTTACATGAACTTTATAGAAAACTAGATATAATAAGAACAGTTAAGTCTCATAGATTGTGATGAGCAGAACATGTAACATGAATGGGGAATGAAAAAGACAGGCATGAAAAATTTTAGGAAAACCAGAAGGAAAGCAGTCTGCAGGTAGGCCAAGAATGAGGTAGGAGAATATTAACCATGATTTGAGGTAAGTAGATATGATTGAAAAACATTAGCAGGCATGAACTTATGGGTTCGATAGGGGTCAGTTAGTTTAGAGAAAGCTTCCTAGCCATGCCAACTCCCCAGACAACTTTACAGATATTGAAGTAATTTTCTAATTAACATGCTCAACTAAATTAATAAATTCTTAACTTATACTTTGAAAAACATTAAGTTGTGTGATTTTTTAATCTTAAATTTTACATCAACTTACAATTCCACAAAAATAACAGACCAATTTCTTAAATTTTAAATCAAGATTATTTTACCAATCTTAGAAGGTTGTCTTTATGACATTTCTAGTATTCTTTGTAGCTTTGCAGAAATGTAATCCACTTCTTCAGTAGGGGTACCTGGAAGGTGGAGTTACATTAACCCAATGATAAGATGAATTTCATAGTTAAATATGGAAACTAACATTATGAGGTTCTTAATTTGTAAATTAATGAGTCATTTTTACACCTTACCTCATATTTCAGGTTTCTAGTTTTCAAGAGAAAAATCTCTCATTTTCAACAGACATTTTTCTCTTGAAAACTGGTTCCCATGCTTAAAGAAACATGAAATATGAGGTAAGATGTAAAAATGACTCAATTTATGAGATAACATGAATGATAATGAAGTATTAGGAGAATCCCTAAGCCTAACCTGAACCCACCTCATGAGAGGCTATAGAAATAATTCCCTCTAAGAAATACATGTTTATGATTTGACTGGAATCAAACACAGGACATCATGAACTGTAGTAAGAAGCTCTTACCATTAGACCATGAGGGTGGTCAAAAATTAAGATATAATAGTTACAATTTTAAACATATTTTTCTTAAATTTTATATCAAGATATATAATTTTTTTTTAAGAGTATAAGTTAAGAATATTTTAATTGAGCTTTTTACACATAAAATTATGTATGCACCTTATTTTAATTGAGCATGTTACATATAAAATTATTTATGCATCTGTAAAGTTAATTTTTTTCTCGTTTTTCTGTCTTTTACATTTTATATTCCATTAGTAAAATCTAGAGTAAATCAAAATATATTGTAAATAATAATTGTATTGTAGATATACCATGTAATTTAGATGTAAGAGTAAGGTTTGCATTTTTTCTAACCTGGTTCAGTGATAGACAAGGCCTTAAGACCTTAATTCTGCCATATAAAATAAAGCTATTATTATTATTATTATTATTATTAATATTGTTATTAAATATTAAATTAATATTAACCCGTCAGCGCCGACATCCATACGTGGTATAGACCCGCTCTTCTTCACTTATTGCCGACATCTATACGTGGTATAGACCTATGCAGGCATGTTTTCTTTTTGTTCTGGATCGTACATTTTTGAAGCTACAAATATGTAATTTATTTGTGTTTAACGTAGAAATTATGAGCTTTCAGGACATATGAATAAAAATAATATTTGTTTAAAATTTAATTTCATATTATTTTTTTAAAAAATCAGATGAGATTGAAGTAATCGTAATTTTCTCTAAATGCGCGCGACATTTTCATTTGTTTTTTTACTGCTGTATATTCTTATATTTGCATATGAACAATATAGTTTTGAAGCCTAAGATCTTAGCTTTCTTTCTAAGTGTATGAATAAGCTGTGATCACATTTTGTGCATGTGGCATTGAGGTTGAAGTAGTTTCTTACTTCAACACTCAATGGCACACAGACCTAGCTTTGTGTGCTGCTTTCTGCAGGGCTTCTAATAAACTTATACACAATCTAATTTTTCAGGTCGATAAAATGATATACAAGCTATCGATTGATATATAAATCGACCTGTTTAGGGGAATACCTGATTTATTTTGCCTCTTTCAAATAGATGTTACTTACAAGGAATCAGTCTGAGGCGCGGTGTCGTGCGTTATATACGTAATTATGGCCAGTCGTAACCTAAAAGACATTTCATCAGAAAAATTACCCCTAAAAGTGATAAATTGAAACCTCAAAGGAGGTGTGTTGTTTGTACTAAACATGGGAGAAGAAAGACATCTGTTTATTGCTGCCAGGAATGTGATGTAGGTCTGTGTATTGAAGAGTATTTCGAGCTGTATCACACCAAGCTCAACTACTAAAGTGATGTGATTTTTATTTCTAAAATTAGTAGTACTAAAATAAGAGAAAATTATTTTTATGGTCTGTGTAGTTGTAAATAACTGCTGTAGAATTTTTATACGAATCCAAGCAATAATTCAGATTCTAAGTATAAACATTGCTATCGCTTTGACACAAGATTGAGCTTGAGTTCACTCTTCTAAATATTCATTCTGATTTTGGTTATGTCAGCTGCTTTTGTATATATAAGTTACAGATGAATCAGCACTATGCCACACAATATATTTAGTGTCTCACAGAAAGAAACAGGGGTGTCCAATGTGAGCAAATCAAATGATTTAGTAAAAATGTGTATCATGAGAGAGAAACTCAGATTTCAAATTTTTTTAATAGTTTATAAAGGCTACTGAACTCCATACGGCACGTATTAAATTTCTCATTTATTGCTGAGCTAACAAGTAAAAATTTCGTTCAAATCCATCAATATTTAAAAAAGTTATGATCGTTTATACAAATCAGTGTTCTAGGAATACTAAAATGTTAAAATGGCCTCCGTCCATGCAGTAGGAAAGCAAGTAAAAGGGTGCGTCACTGACGGGTTAAGAAGCTAAAGCTGTTACTATGATTGAAATAAGTAAATTAAAGTACACAACTAAATTATTGTAATCAAATGGTAAAGAGAAAAATTTATGCCTGAACCGGGAATCAAACCCCAAACCTTCAGCTGAAGGTTCGGGATTCGATTCCCGGTTCAGGCATAAATTTTTCTCTTTACCCCAAACCTTCAGCTGAAGGTTCGGGGTTCGATTCCCGGTTCAGGCATAAATTTTTCTCTTTACCATTTGATTGTTATTAAAGTTAACTGAAGTTGGCATAACAAGGAATCTACTTTTCATTTGAACTAGAAGGCATACTAGGTACTGTGCTGGATGACGATGTGATGGTCGTAGGTGAGCTTGGTCCTCCGAACAGCCGCATGGAATTGTCTTCAACTGCTGTAATTACAAATAAAGTTATAATTAGAGAATGGTTTTTTATGTGCTGTAAGTTAAGATTGCAACAATAATAGCTTATATAAGAGAAAAATTTGTGTTTAGATTGGAGTTCCTCAGATAGCAGTTGGTTAGAGCATTTGCCTAGAGTGCTAAAGGTCCTGGGTTCAAACCCCAGTCTGAACCTATAATTTTCCTCTTCAAATATAGCATAAGTACTTTTTTCAATAGTTGGCCGCGGTGGACTAGTGGTTACGTTCCTTGCCTCTGGTCCCGAGGGTCGCAGGTTCAAACCCAGCCAGGGTCGATGGATTTTTTAGGATGGAAAAATCCAAGGAGCAAGTCCTCTGGGAGGGACTTTAAGCCGTGGGTCCCGAGTCTGAAGATTTTCAGGCTCGAAAAAAATCCTTAAGCCTGAATGAAAAGACCTCTAAGCAAAATTTACTGAATTTTCCCATCCTAATACTACCTTGGTTTCCTAGATGTCAGTAAGAGGCAGAACGCTGACCACAGACCACTCAAAATGACATCTATACAAAAACAAGTGTAACTAAATTAATATGGTTCAAATTCTTCGCTGTAGGGGGGAGAGCGCCTAAATCTCTGTAAAGGGAAAACATGAGCTTACAAAAAACAAAAAAAAATGTTTCAATCAATTGAAAATAACTTTTTTACAGTTTTATAAATTTAAGAAACTTAATGGTTGTGGAATCTAGCAATATTACAAGTGTTACATCTGTTATTAGAAAAATAATTTTCCATTTACATTAGCAATATACTAATCTATTGCAATCTTATCTTTTAGAGCATAAAAATTATTTCACTGCCAGAAATCATTATACAAAAATATATTTTTCTCTTCAAATATAATTTTTCCTTCAACAAATGTTAAGTTTATATTAAAAAAAAATAAGCTGTATTAACTTTATAATGCAATGTTAAAATTCCCATTGAAAGTCTTCTTAAGAAGTCACCATTCAAGTGTCGAGTTACAGTTAGCAAGTTTTTGGCACTCTCAGTAATTGTAATGTGTAAGAGAAAAATTTGCATTTAGATTGGAGGTCTTGGATAGCTTAGTGGCAGAACATTAGCATATAAATGCTAAAGGTCCTAGGTTCAAACCCCAGTCTAGATGTATATTTTTCTCTCCAAATATAAAAGTCTGTCAAGGGAGAACTGCATAAACTAAGCTAATTCCTCAGCAAAACAATTTTATGGTATGATTTTGCTGGTTTACAGAATCTATTTTCTTTTATTAAGTAAATTGTATGTATCCAATTATGTTCAAACATGACTAAATGGCACAAAGAGTAGGGAGCAAGTAGGCAAATAATTTTTAGATACTTTTGAATTTCACAATGGATTAAAGCAAAGATATTTACCACCTCCTTATACTATTCAATTTTGTACTACAGCATGCCATCATATTATAATTATATTATTTTTGGTCTGGACATCTTACCTCAATATTAATGTTGATTTGTTCTTGGACATGTTTCAAAACAATTCTCTGTTTTATCTTCAGCTTTCCCAGACTGGTTTTATTTATGTTGCATTATGTTGCACCACCTGGATGTCGATGTCAGCTCCATCCTGTGGTTGGCCAAAGAACCTCCAAACAAGGTCACCCTCCATCGGAATATCAAAATTCATAACTCTGTTTCTGTTCTTCTGAATATAAATTTTTTCCCAAATAGTCAGCTCGTTTGTATTTTCTAACTGTTTTAATAATTTAGTGTCTGAATTTATATTATGTTTTTCAGACCAAACATGAGCAGCAACTGCAGATTTTTCAATTTCTCCATTTTTAATATTTCTTATGTGTTTATATTCAGAAGAACAGAAACAGAGTTATGAATTTTGATATTCCGATGGAGGGTGACCTTGTTTGGAGGTTCTTTGGCCAACCACAGGATGGAGCTGACATCGACATCCAGGTGGTGCAACATAATGCAACATAAATAAAACCAGTCTGGGAAAGCTGAAGATAAAACAGAGAATTGTTTTGAAACATGTCCAAGAACAAATCAACATTAATATTGAGGTAAGATGTCCAGACCAAAAATAATATAATTAAAATAACCTCAAAATATAACTTCCTAAAATTAAATATTAAATGCCATCATATCTTTAGAGGATGAAGAAGGCCTACATTTATTGGCATTAATAAGCAGTTAGTTTATGCCAATAATGTATTATTAGGCAATAGCAAGGAGATACTAACATGCACATTATTGAGTAACACTATGAAATTGGGACTGGAAGTAAAATCAATAGAACTAAATGTATGTTTACACATAGAAATGCATTGTATAATGGAAATAGACAGTTAATGATAAACGAGGGAAATTTTGAAGAAGTGGCTGAATTCAAATACCTAGGAACAGTAATTACAAACAAGACTGAGGTGTGCAAGGAATTAAACATAGGCTCAATTCTGGAAATACATGCTATTATGCATTACAGTGATTTGTACAGACTTTTCTAAAAAAAACATTAAACTGAAAATATATAAAACTGATATTCTCCCAGTTATATTATGGATGTGAAACAAACTCTTACTTTAGGAGGAAAAAAGATCATGAATATTTGAGAATAAAGTTCTTACCAAAATTTTGGACCAAAGAGAGATGAACAGACAGGCAAATGAGGAAGACTACTTAACAGTGAGATACTTTTTCTTTATGGGAAATAAGATGTAACACTTAACTCTCAGACTGTGATTTATAGGACATATGGCACAAATAGAAAATGAAAGAGGCATGAAACTTATTGTAGGAATAGTATATGGAAAGCACCCTGTAGATAGGCCAAGAATGAGGTGGGAGAATTACATTTACCATGATTTGAGAAAAATAAATTATACAGGAGATGATTGGAAAACATTAGCTAAGGGCTGGGATATAAGGTAAGCCCCTACACTGGCTGGATGATTAATACATGTGGATGTGAGACTAGCAACCAGCTGGTAGGTACAGAGTCTTCTAGGCCTGCTGCACCATGGAGTTTAAGAAATGATGTAATAAAAACAATAACTGGTGGTATTCCTGATATTTAAGTGCTAGTTTATGGATACATATACTTTTAAATACAGTAAAATTATATTGATTTTACACTATTACGAGAATTCATTCCCTTTCCTAACAGATTTAGATAAATAAAAGCTGGGAAAAACTAATTACTATAATAATATAAAATGACATCTACTCTTAACATAAATATGATTACTCCATGCAATATTTGTTATGTTGCTCTTACAAACTTTTAATATTTTTGTTGGTAATGTCTTATAATAAAGAATAATGCTATGTCAATTTGACCCCCAGAACAGGGATAAGATTACACAAAGAAGGTAATTTATAAATGCTATCATTTAATTAAAACCCCTGTTGTGGAATCAGAATATACAACTGAATTGTTCAAGAAACTGAATTGATTTATATAGCTGAAACTTAGACAGTAACAAAGAAAGACTTAAGTAGAATTTAAGGAACAGTGATTAATTTTTAAGAACCATGCTTGGAAAAACCAGAGAGAGAATGCAGAATACTGAAATAAGAGAAATTTTGAAGTTGGAAAAAATACAAGATGAAATAAAGGATATTACAATGAAATTGTAAGTCCACATTAAAAGAAGAAATAATGTGTGCATATCGAGGCAAGCACTGATATTTAGATTAAAAGGGAAGAGACCAAGAGTCAAGCATAATATAAAAGGGAAGGATAAGTCGAGAGTAATCTCAAGAAAGATGTAGAATGGATGGAAATGATGGAAGAAGAAACATGGAATGACAAATGGAGGTAATTGTCCAAAATTCAACCCCTGGAATAGGGACAAGAGACTAGAAGATAACTTCTGTACAATAAGGGGCACGCTATTGGTTAAGGCAATATGCCAGAAAATGAAAGGTCAGGGTTCGTGCCCTGGTGGGGTCAAGATTTTTAAACTGACCCAAACCTTCTGGTAGCACTATTGCCCTGGTCTCGACTCAGCCTCTAACGAAAATGAGTACCTGATGCTTGATCTGGGGGGTAAAGGCAGCCATCATGCAGAGTTGACAACCTAGCTGACAAGTGCTGATGGTCTAGAAAAAGTGGAAGCCTTAACCTTCTACTACCCCAATGGTCTCCTATGGCTTGTAGTGGGATCACTTTACCTTTTATACAAATAATAAATTAAATGTTATGGGCTCTTTCTTCCCTTCCTGTCAGCAATCAGTAACATACTTCACTGAATAATTCAAGAGAAACGTATTTTTGTATAGAACATAGAATGCTTAGAAAAATTATGATGCTTACTTTTAGAATAGTGATACCAGCGTCAAAAATACAGATGACAAAGACCAACTGCTCCAAGAATTGCCAGCTCAATTGCAGGTAAATGTGAACAAGATGACAGTGTACGATGTTACCGACAAATTTAGGTCTCCACTCTCCAATTCAAAATGATCCCTCCATGCAAAATCCATTAATGCTGAAGCTCCTGAAGTCCTGTAAAGTAAAATAATCATTAATACATCTTACTTACTCAATGGCCTAGTCAAACATCCTTGCCTACCTACTGGCTTCTGGATTTATATCCACATTACAAAAATGCTAAATTACAAGAACTTATAAAGATGATTATGTACATGGTGATTGAAATAATTCATTTATTTTTCTTGTCCCCTTATTTGTCAGAGGTTATAGGTCTGATGGTGGGAGCAAGAGGAAATGTAACCTAACCTCCTTTGATAACACATGTCCTCTGCCACAGCCAAGCAGTTTAAGACATGATACCTTCGTGCAGAGCTGCAGAAAATGTGCTGGTTCAAGCCCCATGGGGGAACAAATTTTGTCATGGAATCTCTCCCAGTATGAAACTGGTTCCGATCCTGCATAATTAGGAATTTGGATAGCTACAATAAATAGCAAATTGAGAAAAACAGTTATAACAACTGGGGGACCAGACATGCTGACCACATGTCACCCCTATACTGACAGCTAATCACCTCTATATTTAACACATGTTTATGTGGGCAGGATCCAGCTGATAAGGGCCTTATAGTCCTGCCATAACAAGGTGTTTTTATTTTTTTTTAATTAGTTACTAATACATAAAACAGATTAGGTTAGAAATAAAATTCATCATTGAGATGTATGAAATGAAGAATAAAATTCATGTTAAAATAACTCTTAATGCCATAAAATGTGCAATTCAGATTCTATGAAAACACCTGGATTTCTGCGTTACTAGTGGCTAATATTAACTTCTGAGTTACTTACAGTTTTCTACTTTTTAAATGTTCTTTTGAATGTTATTTTGTCTTCATGCCAAATATTACAGATTGTAAAATAATTGTTTCGTTCAGTCCATATTGTCTACTGTATACTGTACTTTGTCAATATTATCAGCCTTTTTTTTTTATAAAGAAAGCTAATCTGATAATATGGATACGAATATCGGGACCAATTAAAACTTGTTAAAAATCAGAAAGTAGTGGTCTGGTCTGGTCTAGTCTAGTCTGTACATCCCTACTTGGAGAAATGTGTTCCCAGCAGGAGTTTCTTAACCAAACTAATTTAGATATGCATATTTCCCTACAGATGTCAGCAAGTGACATGTGGTTAACACATCATCTCAAAGAAACATCTAGTAGGCATTTAAGGTATTATTTGCACAGAGCAGCTGATTTACTCAGAGGCACTAATTTAGTGCTAGAGTTCTTTTACAAGCCCAAAAATATTCAGACTCAGGATCCATAGCTTAAAGTTTCTCCAGAGGACTTGACCCTTCCATTTTTCTACTAAAAAAATTCATTGACCCCAGCCAGGATTAAGTATGGAAGAATAAAAAAAGACAATATATGAATTTGCCCTGAATTTGAGTGTCAAATAATGAAATTTTTAAGCATAAATATGAATCTTATTTCCACAAAGTCCCATGCCGTAGCCGAGTGGTTAAGGCAGGAAGCCTTGGTGCAGAGTTACGGGACTTGTGCTGGTTTGAGTCTCCAGGGGAGAAGAAATTTTCTCATGGTAATTCGGCCAGTATGGGACCGGTGTCCATCCAGCATTGTGAGGCATTTGGGTAGCTAAAATAAGTAGCAGTTCCAGGTTGAGAAAACCAGCTACAACGGCTGGGGGATTCAACATGCTGACCACATGTCACCCCTACACTGGCTAGATGATCATCTACCTCTGTGATTGATACATGTGAATGTGAGGCCAGAAACCAGCTGGTAGGATAAGGGCCTTCTACGCGTGTCACACCATGAAAAAAAAAATTCCACAAAAATAGAAATGAATTTAAATATAATTGAGTTTTTACAGCTCCAGACAAAATACTACTTTCTTGCTACATGTAATTAAATTCTGTAACTGCTGGATTGAAATCCAGTAGATCTTTACGACCCAAATTATACAATAATACATTAACCAGAACCAATCCTGAGCTAAGGAAACTGAACACAGATTTAAGAAAACCAATTAATTAAATAGTTTAATATGACTAACTCATGCCCCAAATGGGAGTCAATGGCCAATCACGTTTCAATGATTTCTGTTTTACAACCAATCAGAGTCGTGTTTCACCAAATATTTATCAGTGTTATAATTACCATATTAAAGAAAGCTCCTCCTTACAATATTGCGTTCCTTTGGCAATAAATAGTATGATCTGGTTGCAGTGATAAACAAAAGAAGCAGTAGAAGCGTACCTATCGTTTCTCATTTGTTTTCAAACATCGCCGTTTACATTAAATATATAAATATTTTAAAATAACTATAGTTAAATAATGATTTGTGAGTAAACAGCTTAATTTTATTCGTTAAATAGTCCTAACAAATGCCACTCTTGATTTCCAAATTCTCTAGATAAATTCACTCCTCACTTCGTGAGTCGTGAATTTATCGATAATTTGGAAATCACTCGTGGCATTACTTATGATAAATAATAAATCTATTTATATGCTAAAATTTCTTTTGCAGCTTGATAATTTATCCTATTTATTTTACTCTCCTTTGTATTAATTTTTGTGTGTCTAAGTGCATTCTTTTAAAACTTGCTTATATGTAATATTTTCAGTTTTCTTTTTTTAACAATTAACTTTATAACTTTATACTGGGTCTACATGGTAAGTTGTAACCGCTCAAGAAGGGTTTTTAAAATGGGCTATGAAGCTTGCATCAACAGGTGGTTTGGTCTTCACGGCACATGGATGCAATTAGTAAGCTTTAAGTTATCAAGATGGTGAGAATGATTTTGTCTGGTGCATCACATGTCTGTTCTATTGGTATGTGATGAATTTATTCAGACATTTCCTGATGAAGTGTTATCTTCAAGAACTCATTCGCATCAACCAGAATGTGGCTTCCAGATACAATGCCTGTATAACCCAGGAAGGACGACACTCAATATATGAATATGTTATAAGGTAAGATTATACATAATACTTTTTTATACAGTTAAAGTAGGGAAGCCATGCATGCGCATCAAGTGCTGCTAATGCAGGCTTTGTGGCAAAAAGTAAAAACACTGCTTGCACAGATACAATATATAATGTAGACCAAGCAGTCTACATGTATTAAATCTTGTAACAAACACTTGCTCATTCAGGTGCCAATACAATACAAAAATTGGATAATGTGAATGATGCACCCTCCAGCTGTTTTAGTTATTTTGATTCCGGAATTATTTTTATGAATGTTTGTCTAATTATTATTGTAAACATTTTCAAGATGGATGCTAACCCATTTAATTAGCTGTTATTCTGTTTGCCGCCTTCATCTAAATGTCGATGCTTAACTGGCATAACACAGAAGAGATCTTGCAAAGTAGAGAATCTATGCCACCATGCACACCACATACATTCAAAAAGACAATTTACTGTTGTAGTATGTGAATAACTGAAAGGAATATATATGTTGATTTTTCCCCAAAAAATATGAAAAATGCTTTAAAGTGGGAAGTTGAGTTCAAAATAACCTAAATCAGCATATTTGCAATGTAAAATATATATTAGTCAATGCTCAGACAGTTTAGCCAACTTATCACAACCAACAAATAAATAAATGCTAAACTTCTCATGTGCTAACTCGCCCATTCTGTCATCCAAACTGGCCAAACTAACTTGCCCATCTAACATTAACTTGTGTATTTTCTTCACTAATTCAAGTGGACTATTTGGACACAATCCCCTTATATGTGAGCAAACATGTTGGCAATTGGCTCTAGCAGGAATAGGTTATCACATTGGCCAACAACGCTAAAAACCACTTGTTCTCTGATATTCACTGGTGGCATAGAATAGCCATCAAAGCTCTGAGATATCCCAAAAAGCAATGGAAGGAAAATTTCGGCTCAACTGCACTTGATTTTTCAGTTATATTATTGTAAAGTATAGCTCTTCTGTATTTACTAATATTATTTAATATTTTAAACTTTTTCAAACAATTTTTATAACATTAGACAATTTTGATTTATTTAAATATGCAAATCACAATAGTATGACACTGTTAGACAATATTGTGATGCTAACTGCTATTTTCTCCAGAGTATATTACTTAGTCTATGATTTTTCTATCGCTGTTTTGGATTATCGCTGGTTGGATCGCGTTAGGGAGGGATAAGTGTACACCCATTTTTAATAAACATTTGGTAATTTTAATATTATTAATATATTTTTTAACATAGATTTGGGGATTTATTGCAAATATTGGCCATTTAAATTTCATAGCAATAGAAAGTAATCGAGGATGATAATCGATGTGGTTCAATTGTGGTTATCGCTGGCTCTATAAACTCTGGCACATGCGCACTGCTGTTCTATAGGACTTTGAAAATATTTCACGCTAGTTTAAGTGCAATTTTTCCAAAATTTTCCCTTCATGAGATCGTAACAGGTTATTTGGGGAGTATAAGAATGTTCCTATAATATATGTGTAATTATTATAATATCTATAAAGGTTCCGGTTGGCCTCAAATTTCTTTAAAAGTTTTATCTTTAAGGGGGGTAGAATTTAAGTTGGAATATATCTAACTTGCAATTATCAATAATTGCAATTTTTATAATGATTGAAAATAATGAAATAAAAATAAATGTTCTTCCTTTATTAATATTTTTATAGCCGATTAATGTTTTAAACTCTTTGTGAAGAGTACTTAAGATTGAATTTCATAGAATACTAACACTTGTATGGATGATACTAACAAAACAATTCATAATTATCACTTTGGTCACATTTTGTTTGGTTTTAAATATTGGTTAGTCTTGAACTTAAAAAATAACAAATCCCACCAATCTTGTGTTTGTCAGTTTTTGTCTCTTAAAAAGTCTTGTGCTGGGAACGTGCACGTAACAATACACTGACGTCAGGCTTAAGTTCACAATTATTGATAATTGCAAATTAGATATATTCCAATTTAAATTCTGTAATTAGCATTTATATCAAGATGATATGACATTTTGAGTTCAGGTGGCTTTGATTTTCATGTTTATAAGGAATCACTTCTTAGAGGTGGTGGTTGGGGTTTGAAACGGCTATCAGGTAACATACCCAAAGTTTTACCAAATTAAATCGTTTAATTTGAACTAAAAACAGCTGGAGTGTTTTTTACTCATATTAATGGAAAAAATTGATCATTCTCAAAAAAAAAAATCACACTGTAGAAATTCATTAATGGAAATTCCTACCATAGAGGAAACTTGGTCACCCAGAATAGCAATAGAAAAGACAGATCCTGAAGCTTATGCAACCAATAGTTAAACCCATAATCAGTTAACTCCTCTGAAAACAAAAATTTCACTTCCTTCAACTACAGAATTGTACCAGAGATAGACACTTGCTGTAATTTATAATAAAACGGCATTCTACTGTTGTAGATTGTTATTAGTGATCTGAGAAATGTATAATGTATTGATCAGAATGAAGTATGAAAAAAGCAAAAAAAAAATCAATTAGGATATCTGATAATTTGTTGGATTGTGTCGAACCCAGATTCATAGTCACCTCTATTTACATATACCGAGAAATACGTTGCGACAAATCGAAAATTGCGGCCGCTAGAGCGATTTTCAAATTTTGCTGGTTAACGAATTTTAACTTTTCTTTACGTACATGCTGAATTCGGTTTCGAAAAAAATTGCTGCCGCTAGAGCGTTAAAGGTAATCCATCCATAGCAATTCTGCCCAAGGGCAGGTCATTCACTGCAATTATAGCATTTTCATGCTATGCTTTGCAGCTTTACTAGGGAATTATAGGTGTGGTAGCTTCCTGTTATGCCGGCGGTAGCATTGCTGCCGATAGGGTTACCCATGCCGGACTGGTCGAAGGTGATAAGCCAGACGAAATAAGTACCTTGGTCGAAAGAGTGACGATCTTTCACCGTAAAAATACAACCGTCAAGAAATGCGGACATGGGTTCTACTGGGGTAAAATTTTCCGGAGGTCAAATAGTCCCCCATTCGGTTCTCCGGGCGGGGACTACTTCAGGGAACCCATGCCAAAGGCTCAAACACAGGGACATGTTCCTAGGAACATGGAATGTTAGGACTTTATACAATAGCGGGGCACTAGAGATATTAACGCGGGAATTGGATAAATCGCCCTTGGATATAGTCGCTTTACAGGAAGTTAGGTGGCCAGGAGAAGGTAGTCAGGAATCAGGAAGCTTTGCATTATACTATGGGGGTGCAGAAAGACCTGCATTTGGAACAGGTTTTTTAGTCAGAAGGAGGATCCTATCCGCTATCCGAGATATTAAGTTTGTTAGTGATAGGATATCATACATAATTCTAAAGGGTAAACGACATGATTTTATAATTGTAAATGTACATGCCCCCACAGAAGATAAAGATGATAAGATCAAGGATGAGTTCTATGAAGAATTAGAATGCTTATTTGATAGCCTTTCACGATATCATATGAAAATTGTCTTAGGAGATTTAAATGCAAAAGTGGGGCGGGAAGATATATTCAAACCAACAATAGGCAAATTCAGTCTTCATGAAGAGAGTAACGACAACGGGGTTAGATTAGTCACATTTGCCACATCAAAGAATCTCATTGTTAAGAGCACAACATTTCAGCATAAGGATATTCATAAATACACCTGGACGTCCCCAGATGGAGAAACTCGGAACCAGATAGATCATGTATTAGTGGATAAACGCTGGCACAGTAGCATCATTGATATTAGATCAGTTAGAGGGACAGACTGCAATTCAGATCATCATCTGGTCAAGGTGAAAATCAGACAACGGCTATCGCTTATGAGAGGAACAAACGCTAAAGATGATTCTGTAAAATATGAATTAAAAAACTTGAAAAATGATGAAATGCGGCAAGTATACCAAATCAAAATTGCTAATAGATTTGAAGTACTGGAATCTTCAGATGACAATGTGGCAAACGAAGAAGAAACTGATATAAATAAAGAATGGGAGGCTATAAGAGATACTATTAAATTGTCAGCATCAGAAAGCATTGGTTGTTTAATAAAGAGGCAAAACAAGAAATGGTTTGATGAGGAATGTGCCGACATTGTAAAGAAGAGAAAGCTAGCAAAATTGAAATGGTTACACGAGCCAAATGAGGTAAATTTAGAGCAATTGGGTAGTATTAGACGGGAAACCACGAAGTTACTAAAGAGTAAGAAGAGGGAATATTTGAGAGAGAAGATTAATGATCTTGAAATGAATGCAAAAAATAGGAATATTAGAGAATTATATCAGGGAATTAGTATAGAGAAGAAAGGGTTTCAGGCTAGAACAAACATAATTCGGAATGAAAATGGGGATATGATTGCAGATTCCAATAGTATATTAAATAGATGGAAAAGTTATTTTAATCAGCTATTAAATGTACATACAGGACAGGACATTGGGGAGGATAAGTTACAGACAGCAGAAATGCTAGTCACAGAGCCAAGTGCATTAGAGGTTGAAATGGCAATTGAAAAATTGAAGATGTATAAAGCATCAGGTTCAGATGAGATCCCAGCAGAACTGATAAAATCAGGGGGAGAAAAATTGATGGACAAGATACGCTGGTTGCTTAGTATGATTTGGGAAAAAGAAGCTCTTCCAGATGAATGGAAGGAATCAATTATCGTACCAATTTATAAGAAAGGAGATAAAACTGATTGCAACAACTATAGGGGCATCTCATTACTTTCAACTTCGTACAAAATTCTAACAAATATATTAGTAAGCAGACTTACTCCCTATATTGATGACATTCTAGGAGATCATCAATGCGCATTTAGAAGAAACAGGTCTACAACAGATCAGATTTTTAGTATAAGACAGATTTTAGAAAAGAAATGGGAATATAATGGTACTGTACATCAACTATATGTAGACTTCAAAAAAGCATATGATTCAATTAAGAGGGAGAAGTTATATAGTATCCTGCTGGAGTTCGGAATTCCTAAAAAGTTAGTTAGACTTATACGAATGTGTCTAAATGGCTCAACGAGTAGGGTGCGTGTAGGCAAACAGTTTTCAGACACTTTTGTAATCCAGAATGGGTTGAAGCAAGGAGATGCACTATCTCCTCTGCTATTTAATTTTGTACTAGAGCATGCCATTAAATCTTTAGAGAATGAGGAAGGCTTACAACTGAATGGTATTAATAAGCTGTTAGTTTATGCTGATGATGTAGTACTACTGGCCGATAGCGAGGAGATACTAAAGGCCAACACGCACACACTATTGAGTAACACTAAGAAATTAGGACTGGAAGTAAATATCAGTAAAACTAAATATATGGTCACACGTAGAAATACATTATATAATGGAAATGGACAGCTAATGACAAATGAGGGAAATTTTGAGGAATTGGCTGAATTCAAATACCTAGGAACAATAATCACAAATAGGAATGAGATGCACAAAGAAATTAAACATAGGCTCAATTCTGGAAATGCATGCTATTATGCATTGCAGAGACTTTTGATGTCCCAACTCCTTTCAAAAAACGTTAAGCTGAAAATATATAAAACTATTATTCTACCAGTTATATTATATGGGTGCGAAACATGGACTCTTACTTTAAGGGAGGAAAGGAGATTACGAGTATTTGAGAATAAAGTTCTTAGGAAAATTTTTGGACCAAAGAGAGATGAACAGACAGGTGAATGGAGAAGACTACATAACAATGAACTACATGGTCTTTATAGGAAGCCAGATATAATAAGAACAGTTAAGTCCCGTAGACTGCGATGGGCAGGACATGTTGCGCGTATGGGGAATGAAAGATGTGCATGGAAACTTCTTGTAGGAAAGCCAGAAGGAAAACGCCCAGTTGGTAGACCAAGAATGAGGTGGGAGAACAACATTAACTATGATTTGAGGGAAGTAGATTATACAGGGAATGATTGGAAAGCATTAGCTCAGGATAGGGATGTATGGAGAGCTTATGTCCGTGCGGCCATGAACCTACGGGTTCGATAGTGCCAGTGAGTAAGTAAGTAAGCTTCCTGTTGCTTTCACACCAGTGAAGGATGATTGTGGACGGATGATTTTCTAGGACCTTTGGGCCCTAAGCTTCCTGACATTTGTCTTACAGATAAGGAAAAATCCCGAAAAAACCTCACCCAGGAGCCTGTCCCGACCGGGAATCGAACCGGGGCCCGCTACATGACAAGGCAGCACGCTACCTCGAGACTACAGCGATGGACGTTAAGGATAATAAAAATGTTATCTTCGGTGTCTAGTAGGTAGGATCCACATTTTATAAAAAATGATTTTTTTTTTTCGGTACAGCCTGAACAGCTTTTTTCCTCCGGATTTCGCTAGAATTAAGTCCAACATTTATTTTAAACATAACGCGAAAAGTAATGCTCTGAGAGGTGATCTAAAAGCATATATACTGAGAACACTAAAAAAAGATGAGCGTAAATTTTATTCCACATTATCAAATTCGTGAACTAGTTATCCGGAATATTTTTCCCCTTTCTATTTTTTTTTAAATCCAGAACTCCAACTAAATGTTGTGGCCACACCCAATATTAAGGAATCGCACAAGATCACGAATAACGCGATGGGAATTCGCTAATTCAAAATCAGAGCGAAACTTAAGTTTTCAATCCCAACAATCATTCCTCTAAGAAATTCAATTTAAAAAAAATAATAAACGCTACAGATATACGGAGTTTCGTTGTAATAAATTACAAAACTTGTCATGGCCGAAAACTAAAGACACGTTTTATTTTTTTTTAAAAAGTATATATATAAAATGCTGATTTTTATCCTGGCAATCGTATAATAGAATTGCCTAATTCCCCAGTATTACATCACTAGAAAATTAACGTATCTGAACATATTAAAATTTACTTTAAACTTTTATATTTTAATTACTGTTTGAGCACGTACATTTCCCGAATCAAAATATGAAAAATGTATATTACCGTTAATTTATGAGAAATAATAGATAACCAAATTGTATTAAATCAAAATTATATCAAACAGCCCATAACCATCTCTTACCTATGGAACTGCACTCGTGGATCTGTTACGCCGTTCTAAAACGAGATTATGTCTGTACTTTCTATTTATGTCACATCAAGCAACCTACCAACTTAATAAACTTTAAAAGTTTAACCACACTAGGGGTAACAGTGGATTTCTCAGCCGAAAAACTAAATTAACCATTTATCTAAATTTGTGTTACAAGAATAAATAGAAAAATGCAATCATGTTACAAAAAAAAATCAATCCGAGAATTAAAAAAAATACAGAAAGTTGTGATAGTAAATTTTATTAAGCGTACGTTCACAAATATGTATGCTATTCCAGTGGTAGACGTTTATCTGTTAGGGCTGTACCTATGAAAAAGATTTGTTGGATTTTTCTGTTTAGAGAAACATTGGACTGCAGGAAAAAAAAAATGATTATATAATTTGACATAAATTTAAATAATGTATTTATTAATTTTTCCATTTTTTTGAACCTGGAGTTTCATGGCCGAGCAGAAACAAGCTCTCAACACTTCCCTATCCTAAGCTGTTTTCCAATCATCCCCAGTATAATTTACTCAAATAATGGTTAATATCATTCTCCCATCTTATTCTTGCCCCCACCTACCGGACGCTTTCCCACTGGTTTTCCTACAGAGTTACCATGCCTCTCTTTCATTCCTAATCTGTGCCACATCTCATGCCCATCGTAGTACACTAGTCTTAATTGTACTTATTACATCTGTTTCCCATAAAGATAATGTACGCCACTGTTATGTCATCCTCTCTATTCGCCCGTCTGTTTGTCTCTCTTTGCCCCAATTTTTTTCTAAAAACTTTATTCTCAAATAGTTGTAATATTTCCTCATCCCTTAAAGTAAGAGTCTATGTTTCACTTCCACATAACTTGAAGAATACTAGTTTAAAATATTTTCAGTTTAACGTTTTTTTTTTGAGAAGTTGGGATGAGAAGATCCCTTGTAATGTATAATAATATGCAATTCTAGTATTGAGCTTATGTTTAATTTCTTTTTGCACCTCATTCTTGTTTATTATTGTTCATAGGTATTTGAATTCAGTCACTTCAAAATTTCCCTCATTTGTCATTCATTAACTGTCTATTTCCATTATACAATCCATTTCTATATATGACCATAAAAATTAGTTTTATTGATACTTACTTCCAGCCCCAATTCCTTAGTTTTAGTCAGTAAAATGTGTGTATTGGCCGTTAATATTTCCTTGCCATTGCCTAATATTATTATATAATAACTAATAAGCATATACCAATAGCTTATTAATAACATTGAGATGTACACCTTCTTTATCCTCTAAATATCTTATGAAAAGCTTTAGTGCAAAATTGAATAGTAGAGGGGTAGTGCATCTCCTTGCTTTAACCCACTGTGAATTTCAAAAGTATCTGAAAATTGTTTGGCTATCCGCATGTGCCATTTAAACACATTCGAATAAGTCTAACTTTTTAGAAATTCTGAAGTCCATCAGAATACGATATAACTTTTCCCTTTTAATTGAATAATATGCATTTTTTAAGTCTACATATAGTTGATGAATGTACAATGCTGTTATATTCCCTTTTATTTTCTAAAATCTGTCTTATACTAAAAACCTGATCTATTATAGACCTATTTCTTCTAAATCACTATCATGTCAATATAGGGAGTAAGTATACTTACTTACTCACTGGCCCTATCGAACCCATAGATTTATGGCTGCACGGACATAAGTTCTCCATACATCCCTATCTTGAGCTTATGCTTTCCAAATCATTCCCTGTATAATCTTCTTCCCTCAAATCATAGTATATGTTATTCTCCCACCTCATTTTTGGTCTACCAACTGGGCGTTTTCCCTCTGGTTTTCCTACAAGAAGCTTCCATGCACGTCTTTCATTCCCCATTCGCGCCAAATGTCGTGCCACTGTTCTCATTATATCTGGCTTCCTATAAAGACCATGTAGTTCACTGTTATGTAGTCTTCTCCATTCATCTGTCTGTTCATCTCTCTTTGGTCCAAAGAGAGATATTTGTTAGAAATTTGTACGAAGTTGAAAATAATGAGTTGCTCCTTTAGTTGTTGCTTATTTCTATTACTTTATTAAAAAATATTAAGTACATTAAAATCAATGGATCTTATCGGATATACTGCCAATTTAAGGGTCTATTTAGTTGGATAGTAAACATTGCGACGAAGGGAACATAGAGGTTGCTGGAGAATATTTTTAATTTCGACTTCTAACGGTCGGATTACGCTGATTTTTGGAGAATACCTACCTCGTTTTACTTTAATAGCATACACTAATTTCTTTGCGAAACATCGAAAAGTTACGACTACTAGATGCATTTTTTAATTCTCGTTTCAGGTGAACTCCTACACTTGATAATCCGATGTTGCTGGTTAGCGAACTTTTAAATTGCCAAGTTTAATTCTGATAAAACAGAAATTTGCCGCCGCTAAGAGCATTAAGAACATACAGTGAGCGTCAAAAGTGATAGTAGGGACTACATTTAATTATTACAATTGAAAATAACATTTATTTCATTATCGTGTTTGTTTCTGCAAATAACTGTTGTCGAAAATAATAAACTACGTTCTTTTTTAACATATTTCAAACAAAATTTATAATAATTTTCTGAACATTTTTATCTTCTTCTTCTTCCTTCCAAGTATTAGGCCAAGGCCTGTTACGATCCTATAGAAAAATTTCCCTCCAGCGTTTCATAGGGCGGCCCAGTGATCTTCGTCCTCTTGGTATATAATTATAAACAGCTTTGGGGATCCGATTTGAACTCATTCTTTCTAGATGGTGTTTCCAATTTATTTGGTACTGTTTAATATATTCCAAAACATTTTTATAAAAACCTAAAATAATGAAAAACAAATGAAGGATTCAAAAGTGAATTGTTGACAATTTATGAAAAATTTTATAGACTTTTGTACTGATTATGTAACCTTACAACGGGATATCTTTCGTTGTTTCTGATCTCCGATGCCTCATATTTACTCCAGAGAATACTACGTTACTGAATCAATATCACAAAATGAACTGTAATACCTTGTGCACGTACGAGGTTAACAAACAGGGTTGAAAGCATTTTATTGCACTGAATTTCTATTATAAATCTGTACATATATTTACGATTGCTTCATTTCATAGTTTATTTCATTGAAATCAAAATTATATAATTTTAAGCTTGATTTAATTTTAATTAATTTTGTAAATACTTAATTGAAAATAAAATATATTTTAAATATAATTACTTTTTGTATTTACTATAGATATAATGGATGTTATTGTAGTTGTTTGTACTGTGCAGGATAATAGTTAATTATTTTAAAAGTTTAATTTTGTACCTTGTATATCAGGGTTAATATTTATTTTTGATAAGGGTAATCTCGAAAAATTAAACTTATTTTATAATAATTTGATAATGTGACGATAAAAATTAACATTAAAACGTTTTACCATCTTAAACAACATATTATTTTAATTTCGAATAATTTCCTTCTGGTATAGGCTATCATGTGTACGATCAGTTTTGACAATCACTGTACATAATTATGTACAGTATATATAGGTCATGGTCATTATCGGTGTCTAGTAGATAAGATCGGAGTAGATCTGTAAACATGTTTAAAACAATGTTCATGAGAACAACTACAATAGTTTCATTTCTTTGGAATTCGCTAAAAGGCGCAGTATATTAATCAATTTATAAAATTAAAAAATACATAAAATAACAATGTTTAATAACATTCATGATATTCATTACAATATACTTAGAAAAATTAAAATATTAAATTTTATTATGCTTGTTTAAACAGATTATATTAGGCCTATGGAACTTATAGCCACGTGATTATGAAATTATGAGACTATGAAAATCCGTCGCTGAAGAAAGCATGTATATTTTGTTTACCTTAATGAAACCAGCGGACACAATTTCCAAGTATTCCTGTTACATCGACTCTTACGTTGAGGTATTGTGTACAATCAAAAATTTAAAACGTAAACATTGTAGGCTTATTTATCTTATATATAAAAATTAATGTTTGTTTGTTTGTACTTTATGCGCGGCCATACCGTTGATCCGATTGTGATGGTTTTTTTTTGCAAAACGTTCAGGAGATTCCCGGGATGAACATAGGCTATAAGAGAGTTGTGACAATCAACTCCTACACCCTTAAAAATCGCCCTTTGTAGTGGAAAACGTGAAAAAAAGTAGCTCTTTGGACGCTTAAATGGCTTATGCTGCCTAAACCATAAGAAATACACAAACTTAATGTACATAGAATTGAATATCTTAAAAAGCTCTACAAAAAAGTCCGCGACAGCATATGTTTATCTCTTACGGATAACTCACAAAAACCATTTTTGTCTTTCATTGATACCAAGAGTCCCTAATCTCTTACGGATAACTCACAATAACCATTTTTGTCTTTCATTCATACAAAGAGTCTCGCGCCATAGCCGAGTGGTTAAGGCAAAAAAGTCTTGGCGCAGAACTACGGGACTTACGCTAGTTCGAGTCTCTACGGAGGAAGAATTTTTTCTTACGGAATGTCGGCCAGTATGAGTCAGAAATGAAATCTAGCTGGGGGGGGGAAATGTTTTGAGTCACTCTCATCAATTTATCTTTTTTTTTTTTTCACTCTAATATAATTGTTATATGACGGTTCTTAACTTATCTGCAAAGGATGGTACAATTCTAATGTTCATGACTACGTGACGTCATCATTCACACTTCTTGAGCCACAGCAGAAGGCTGTTAAGAGATTTTCTTGCGAACTTATTTAATAATATCTAATTATGTCCTAATTTCTGAATTTTATGGTAAACAAGTAACATATTTTTATCGTCCACCCATGACATGAGAATTGAACGTTCGGGCAGGACAACGTCTGCCGGGTACGCTAGTCCTTAATAAAGTTAAAAATACGTTTCAGATTATCCATATGTATTTCAGTTATATTGACTCTTACCTCGATTAATACACTGCGTACAACCAAACCTTTACATTGTAGGTCTATTTGTTCTTAATAAAGTTGAAAATAATTTTCAGCCACATCACGTAAAATACATAAATAAATCGATAATTGCGTTATGTATTATATAAATAACAAAATTATTTCATTCCATTCCATTGATTCAGTTTAACCTCTTACCTTTTTAAGTGCCACACGCTAACCGGACCTTACAGTGGCACGACCTGTCGGGAGAGGGATTTTTAACTATGGGTCACACATACTTTTTTTGACCATACAAGGGCAAGGAGGGCCTCCCCAAATGATGAATTTGCTCAATGTTGCCTCCTCCGAGACAATAAAACATGAAGACGAAACACACCATTCATATATACTAAAAATGTATCTTCAAAGAGGAAAAGAAAGCTAAATCAAACTAATGGGTTCGTATATTCATACTAAACATGGCGAATATAATGAAGATGATTATGACGGCCAGATTATGTTCGGGAACCGACTGGCTCCGAAAGTTTCCTGACATTTATCTTACAGGTGAGGGGAAAAAAGTATAAAAACAATCACCCATGTAACTTGTCCCAACTGGGGACCGAAGCCGGGCCCGCTGTATTAGGACGCAGCGCAATATAATAATAAAAAAACAAAATTTTATATATGTATATACATACAGTAATAGGAAGGAAGGAACCGTAATATAATTAAATTATTCTATTTTTTGTCTCCATGGCGCAACATAATAGAAGGCCCTTGACATACCAGCTGGTTACAGGTCTCACATCCACATTAGAGGTGAACGATCAACCAGTCAGCATAGGGATGACGTAGTTATGCCTCCTAGCCGTTATAGCTGGATTTTCTCAACTAAGAGCCACCACTCATTCTAGGTACCCAAATTCCTCACGTTGCTGGTGAGTATCGGTCCAATATTGGCCCCTATAGGGACTCGAAATAACCGAAGTCCCCGAGCAGTTCTGTACCAGTCGGCTGCTTGTGAAATATCATACACGACGGAAACAGATATAAATAACAAACTAAACAAGTTTAATTATATAACAGGAACGAAAATAATTTTGAAAAATAAAGCCATAAAAGACTTACTTATTCTTACTCACTGGCACTATCGAACCCGTAGGTTCATGGCCGCGCGGACATAAGCTCTTCATACATCCCTATCCTGAGCTAATGCTTTCCAATCATTCCCTGTATAATCTACTTCCCCCAAATCATAGTTAATGTTATTCTCCCACCTCATTCTTGGTCTACCAACTGGGCGTTTTCACTCTGGCTTTCCTACAAGAATCTTCTATGCAAGTCTTTCATTCCCCATACGTGCAACATGTCCTGCCCATCGCAGTCTACGAATCTTAACTGTTCTTATTATATCTGGTTTCCTATAAAGACCATGTAGTTCATTGTTATGTAGTCTTCTCCATTCACCTGTCTGTTCATCTCTCTTTGGTCCAAAAATGTCCCTAAGTACTTTATTCTCAAATACTTGTAATATCCTTTCCTCCCTTAAAGTAAGAGTCCATGTTTCGCACCCATATAATATAACTGGTAGAATAATAGTTTTATATATTTTCAGTTTAACGTTTTTTGAAAGGAGTTGTGACATCAAGAGTCTCTGCAATGCATAATTGCATGAATTTCCAGAATTGAGCCTATGTTTAACTTCTTTGTGCATCTCATTCCTATTTGTGATTATTGTTCCTAGGTATTTGAATTCAGCCACTTTCTCAAAATTTCCCTCATTTGTCATTAGCTGTCCATTTCCATTATATAATGTATTTCTACGTGTGACCATATATTTAGTTTTATTGATATTTACTTCGAGTTCTAATTTCTTAGTGTTACTCAATAGTGTGTGCGTGTTGTCCTTTAGTATATCTTCGCTATCGGCCGCATTTCATCATTTTTCAAGTTTTTTAATTCAAATTTTACAGAATCATCTTTAGCGTTTGTTCCTCTCATAAGCGATAGCCGTTGTCTGATTTTCACTCTGACCAGATGATGATCCGAATTGCAGTCTGTCCCTCTAACTGATCTAACATCGATGATGCTACTCTGCCAGCGTTTATCCACTAATACATGATCTATCTGGTTCTGAGTTTCTCCATCTGGGGACGCCCAAGTGTATTTATGTATAACCTTATGCTGAAATGTTGTGCTCTTAACAATGAGATTCTTTGATGTGGCAAATGTGACTAATCTAACCCCGTTGTCATTACTATCTTCATGAAGACTGAATTTGCCTATTGTTGGTTTGAATATATCTTCCCGCCCCACATTTGCATTAAAATCTCCTCAGACAATTTTCATATGATATCGGTAAAGGCTATCAAATAAGCATTCTAATTCTTCATAGAATTCATCCTTGATCTTGTCATCTTTATCTTCTGTAGGGGCATGTACGTACATTTACAATTATAAAATCATGTCATTTACCCTTTAGAATTATGTATGATATCCTGTCATTAACAAACTTAACATCTCGGATAGCGGATAGGATCCTCCTTCTGACTAAAAAACCCGTTCCAAATGCAGGTATTTCTGCACCCCCGTAGTATAATGCAAAGCGCCATAAAAGACTATAATGAAATATACAAGACGATTGCAGTTCTTATTATTAGTTATGGATCCGAAACATGGACAGTGACAACACAACAATCTGCCAGACAAGCTGCTGAAATGAAATTCCTGAGACCAATAACAGGATATCAAAGAACATACAAAAAAAAACACAATACAGAAATAAAACAGCAACTAAAAATAGAGGAATTAAACACAACAGTGAAATACAGAACAAACTGGAAAGAACAATAGCAAGGATGAATGAGAACAGAATACCAAAGGCAGCCTACAATTATTCACCACAGGGAAAAAGAAGCTTGAGAAGACCAAGGAAAGATGGAAACAACAGCAATTTTAAGCAGGAACAGGCTAACAAAAATGCCTAAACAGTGACGAAGAAGATTATTATTATTATTATTACTACCCTTTTTTTTTTTTAATTTTCCAGTTACATGAATCCAAACCGTGGATTCTTAATTTAAGGGACGAGGAAAGATTAAGAGTATTTAACAATAAAATTCGTAAGAAAAATTTTGCACCAAAGAGAGACGAACAAAAAATGGGAATGCCTAATAAAACATATTGATATACCGAACATACCAAGAAAAACAGAAGTAGCACATTTTAGAATGATAACGGGCCACAACTGTCTGGCAAAACACCTTTACTTACTTACTTACTTACTCACTGGCACTATCGAACCCGAAGGTTCATGGCCGCGCGGACATAAGCTCTCCATACATCCCTATCCTGAGCTAATGCTTTCCAATCATTCCCTGTATAATCTACTTCCCTCAAATCATAGTTAATGTTGTTCTCCCACCTCATTCTTGGCCTACCAACTGGGCGTTTTCCCTCTGGCTTTCCTACAAGAAGCTTCCATGCACGTCTTTCATTCCCCATACGTGCAACATGTCCTGCCCATCGCAGTCTACGAGACTTAACTGTTCTTATTATATCTGGCTTCCTATAATGACCATGTAGTTCATTGTTATGTAGTCTTCTCCATTCACCTGTCTGTTCATCTCTCTTTGGTCCAAAAATTTTCCTAAGTACTTTATTCTCAAATACTCGTAATCTCCTTTCCTCCCTTAAAGTAAGAGTCCATGTTTCGCACCCATATAATATAACTGGTAGAATAATAGTTTTATATATTTTCAGCTTAACGTTTTTTGAAAGGAGTTGGGACATCAAAAGTCTCTGCAATGCATAATAGCATGCATTTCCAGAATTGAGCCTATGTTTAATTTCTTTGTGCATCTCATTCCTATTTGTGATTATTGTTCCTAGGTATTTGAATTCAGCCACCTTCCTCAAAATTTCCCTCATTTGTCATTAGCTGTCCATTTCCATTATATAATGTATTTCTACGTGTGACCAAATATTTAGTTTTACTGATATTTACTTCCAGTCCTAATTTCTTAGTGTTACTCAATAGTGTGTGCGTGTTGGCCTTTAGTATCTCCTCGCTATCGGCCAGTAGTACTACATCATCAGCATAAACTAACAGCTTATTAATACCATTCAGTTGTAAGCCTTCCTCATTCTCTAAAGATTTAATGGCATGCTCTAGTACAAAATTAAATAGTAGAGGAGATAGTGCATCTCCTTGCTTCAACCCATTCTGGATTTCAAAAGTGTCTGAAAACTGTTTGCCTACACGCACCCTACTCGTTGAGCCATTTAGACACATTCGTATAAGTCTAACTAACTTTTTAGGAATTCCGAACTCCAGCAGGATACTATATAACTTCTCCCTCTTAATTGAATCATATGCTTTTTGGAAGTCTACGTATAGTTGATGAACAGTACCATTATATTCCCATTTCTTTTCTAAAATCTGTCTTATACTAAAAATCTGATCTGTTGTAGACCTGTTTCTTCTAAATGCACATTGATGATCTCCTAGAATGTCATCAATATAGGGAGTAAGTCTGCTTACTAATATATTTGTTAGAATTTTGTACGAAGTTGAAAGTAATGAGATGCCCCTATAGTTGTTGCAATCAGTTTTATCTCCTTTCTTATAAATTGGTACGATAATTTATTCCTTCCATTCATATGGAAGAGCTTCTTTTTCCCAAATCATACTAAGCAACCAGCGTATCTTGTCCATCAATTTTTCTCCCCCTGATTTTATCAGTTCTGCTGGGATCTCATCTGAACCTGATGCTTTATACATCTTCAATTTTTCAATCGCCATTTCAACCTCTAATGCACTTGGCTCTGCGACAAGCATTTCTGCTGTCTGTAACTTATCCTCCTCAATGTCTTGTTCTATATGTACATTTAATAGACCTTTACAAAATCAATGTTCTGCCTTCACCGAAATGCATTTTATGCAATTACCCTGATGAAGAAATGGACGAAGGTCATCTGAACAACTGTATCGCTATCAAACCTGAAGATTCTAAGACCTCAAAGTATTAGAGAGCAAGACTGCTAATGACTTCAGTGTTAGATGCAGCACATTAGACAACAACAACAACAGAGAGACGAACATACAGATAAATGTAAAAGAATACCGGTACTTAACTTCATTATCTAAATGGGCAACCAGATACTATAAGAACAGTTAAGTCTTGCAGACACCAATGGACAGTACTTGTATCACGAATGACGAATAACTAAAATGGGCATGGAAAATTCTTCTAGGAAAGCTAGAGCGAAAGTACCCAATAGTTAGGCCAAGAATGAGATGGGAGAATAACATCAACATGATTGAAATTAATATGGTGATACAGATATCATTAGAACAATTAAGATGACAATAATTAGATGTAATTAAGAAAATGTATAAGAAAACAAAAATAAAAATAAATCAAAGGGAACCAATACATATAACAGGAGGAGTTAGACAAGGTTGTCCACTACCAACCACTCTTTTTAACATTTATTTTGACGACGTGATAAGATCATGGAAACAAATGACGACTGGGGAATTAACTTAGGAAATATAGTAATAAAACAGTAGCCTTTGCAGATGACCAGATTTTAATAGCAAAAACAGAGGACGAACTACAAAGAATGCTATATAAACTAAATGAAATATAAAAAAAATACAACATGGAAATATCATCAGAAAAATAAAAAACAATGGTCTTCAAGTGCGCTCAACCAGTTCGGACAAAGATAATATTAGAAAATAAACCAATAGAACAAGTGGTGAGATATAACTTCCTAGGTTGCGAAATATCATACACAGCGAAAACAGATATAAATAACAAACTAAATAAGTTTAATTATATAACAGGAACACTAAAAAGAACTTTGAAAAATAAAGCTAGGAAAGACTCTATAATGAAATTATACAAGACAATGGCAGTGCCTATTATTACTTATGGATCCGAAACATGGACAGTGACAACACAACAATCTGCCAAAATACAAGCTGCTGAAATTCCTCAGACCAATAGCTAGATTTCAAAGAACAGAAAAAAAACACAACACAGAAATAAAACAACAACTAAAAATAGAGGAATTAAACACAACAATAGTGAAATACAGAACAAATTGGAAAGAACACTTGGCGAGGATGACTGAGAATAGAATACCAAAAGCAGCATACAGCTATTCACCACGAGGAAGAAGAAGTTTGGGAAGACCAAAGAAAAGATGGAAACAGCAGCAATTTGGAGCCGGAACAGGCTAGTAAATAAGCCTAAACTATGATGAAGAAGAAGAATAATTAGATGGTTCGGACATCTATACGGGGAAGAGGTATCAGACATCTGTCGTAAAGTTATACTGACAACTATAAATGGAAAAGGAAAGAGCTGGACGTCCTAATATTAGATGGTTGGACAGCATTGAACAAGGACCTGAGACTACTGGTACACGAGGATGGAGAAGGATGTACCTACTATAGGCCTATACAATATGTCCTATTAGTGTGTCCAGGTCTGTCTGTAGTAAGTCTTTAGTTGGTGGTATGTAAACAGCACCTATAGTGTTATTGTTGTATAAGTTAATGGTAGTAGTCTGTATGTTAGTCAGTCCTTGGATGGTAATAGGAGAATGACTGATGGTGGTTCCTCCTGTACTTCCTCCTTGTGTCGGTCCTTGTATTTTTCTTGGTATGTTCGGTATATCAATATGTTTTATTACGAATTCCCATTTTTTTCGTCTCTCTTTGATGCAAATCTTTTAAAATGAATTTTATTGTTAAATACTCTTAATATTTTCTCTTCTGCGGACCTTCGGAAAAATGCTTCTCTTCTTGTTAAAAGCTTCTTTTGCAGAGGGTAATTGGGATTTTCGGATCTCTGATCCTGTCAAAAACCCTGATGGAACTGATATTTAATCTCGTAATGTCCAACTTAGCCAAATCACTCCTCACCTCCAAATCGCCCCCCCCCCCTCCGGGGACCTTCTTAAGATTTTAAAATGCAAAAGAGAGAGCGGGGTGTGGAAAGAAACGGGAAGCTACCGCGCCTATCTCTAGTAAAGCTGTAAACATGGCATGATAAGTGACGTAATACTAATAATAATAATAGACAACAACTAAAAGTAGAGGAATTAGACACAACAATAATGAAATACAGAACAAACTGGAAAGAACACTTAGCAAGGATGACTGAGAATAGAATACCAAAAGCAGCATACAACTATTCACCACGAGGAAGAAGAGGTTTGGGAAGACCAAAGAAAAGATGGAAACAGCAGCAATTTGGAGCCGGAACAGGCTAGTAAATAAGCCTAAACCGTGATGAAGAAGAAGAAAAATATAAATAATATAACAATTAGTATTATTCTATTTTATTTTACTTCATGAAGTTAAGACCGTAAGGTCTTTCTCTTCCAGTACACTAGTATTAAATTATACAGTATTAACAATTATGAATCATTTATGGTTAAATTAAACACAATACACAATATAGTGCTAAAAAGGGAAATACAAAATATATTAAAATATAAATCAAGAGGTCTCGAATTCGATTCCTGGTCAGACCACAGGATTTTTTCTTTACATGGAATTATTCCTGTGGTCGACCATGGTGTGGAATTTAGGTTCAGTTTCGGTTTAAGGTACTCTTCTGGTGTTTCATTATAATTTATCATCAACTATTTCATCGGAATAACGTAATTCCTCCTTCCAGTCGCCCCAACCTTATAAGTGGGTTACAAGTCAGCCATTACCGGGAGAGAATGACAGAAATATCGCAAGATAACTTTGGTGCCACTGGACAAAAGTATAATAATAATAATAATAATAATAATAATAATAATAATAATAATAATAATAATAATAATAATAATAATAATAATAGGGAGGAAAGGAGATTACAAGTATTTGAGAATAAAGTACTTAGGAAAATTTTTGGACCAAAGAGAGATGAACAGACAGGTGAATGGAGAAGACTACATAATAATGAACTACATGGTCTTATAGGAAGCCAGATATAATAAGAACAGTTAAGTCTCGTAGACTGCGATGGGCAGGACATGTTGCACGTATGGGGAATGAAATACTTGCATGGAAGTTTCTTGTAGGAAAGCCAGAAGGAAAACGCCAGTTGGTAGACCAAGAATGAGGTGGGAGAATAACATTAACTATGATTTGAGGAAAGTAAATTATACAGGGAATGATTGGAAAGCATTAGCTCTGAATAGGGATGTATGGAGAGCTTTGTCCGCGCGGCCGTGAACCTACGGGTTCGATAGTGCCAGTGAGTAAGTAAGTAAGTAAGTAAGTAAGTAATAATAATAATAATAATAATAATAATAATAATAATAGTATTATTATTATTATTAATTAGACAGGCAAGATTAAACATATATAAAAATAACTGCAGTAAAAATGCAATTATATGGAAAAAAAATCAGGTTACTTTCAACTTCGTACAAAATTCTAACAAATATATTAGTAAGCAGACTTACTCCCTATATTGATGACATTCTAGGAGATCATCAATGTGCATTTAGAAGAAACAGGTCTACAACAGATCAGATTTTTAGTATAAGACAGATTTTAGAAAATAAATGGGAATATAATGGTACTGTACATCAACTATATGTAGACTTCAAAAAAAGCATATGATTCAATTAAGAGGGAGAAGTTATATAGTATCCTGCTGGAGTTCGGAATTCCTAAAAAGTTAGTTAGACTTATACGAATGTGTCTAAATGGCTCAAAGAGTAGGGTGCGTGTAGGCAAACAGTTTTCAGACACTTTTGAAATACAGAATGGGTTGCAAGGAGATGCACTATCTCCTCTACTATTTAATTTTGTACTAGAACATGCCATTAAATCTTTAGAGAATGAGGAAGGCTTACAACTCAATGGTATTAATAAGCTGTTAGTTTATGCTAATGATGTAGTACTGCTGGCCGATAGCGAGGAGATACTAAAGACCAACACGCACACACTATTGAGTAACACTAAGAAATTAGGACTGGAAGTAAATATCAGTAAAACTAAATATATGGTCACACGTAGAAATTCAGTATATAAATGGAAATGGACAGCTAAGGACAAATGAGGGAAATTTTGAGGAAGTGGTAAAGGTAAAGGTAAAGTGATCCCACTACAGGCCTCAGGAGGCCCTTGGGGTAGTAGGAGGTTAAGGCTCCCACTTTTTCTTGACAATCGGCACTTGATGTCAGCCGGGTTGTCAGCCCTGCGTGACGGCCGCCTTTACCCCAGAACAAGCGTCCGGTACTCATTTCAGTTAGAGGCTGAGTCGACCCCAGGACCATAGTGTCGCCAGAAGGTTTGGGTCAGTTTAAAAATCCTGACCCCACTGGGACTCGAACCCTCGACCTTCTGGCTTGTAGCGCAGTGCCTTAACCACTACGCTATTTTGAGGAAGTGGCTGAATTCAAATACCTAGGAACAATAATCACAAATAGGAATGAGATGCAAAAATAAATTAAACATAGGCTCAATTCTGAAAATGCATGATATTATGCATTGCAGAGACTTTTGATGTCCCAACTCCTTTCAAAAAACGTTAAGCTGAAAATATATAAAACTATTATTCTACCAGTTATATTATATGGGTGCGAAACATGGACTCTTACTTTAAGGGAGGAAAGGAGATTACGAGTATTTGAGAATAAAGTTCTTAGGAAAATTTTTGGGCCAAAGAGAGATGAACAGACAGGTGAATGGAGAAGACTACATAACAATGAACTACATGGTCTTTATAGGAAACCAGATATAATAAGAACAGTTAAGTCTCGTAGACTGCGATGGGCAGGACATGTTGCGCGTATGGGGAATGAAAGACGTGCATGGAAACTTCTTGTAGGAAAGCCAGAAGGAAAACGCCCTGTTGGTAGACCAAGAATTGAGGTGGGAGAACAACATTAACTATGATTCGAGGGAAGTAGATTATACAGGGAATGATTGGAAAGCATTGGCTCAGGATAGGGATGTATGGAGAGCTTATGTCCATAAGCCAGTGCCAGTGAGTAAGTAAGTAAGTAAGTAAGTATAAGCTTAAATGAAATGATAGTCATTTTTCTACAAAATCCAAAATTATAAATTATGATGGATACAACATTAGAATGCCACCTAATATATTGCCTAGATCACTCAAAAAATTACACCCCATCAAGTACAAGATATCAGTTTGAGCATTTACTCCTGATACGAGATCGGTACAGGTCGGTAGTTGCCTATACTCCCCGAAAGCTACATGATAATGGCGATGATGATGATGCTAATAATAATAATAACTCAATTTCACTTTCAATGTTTCACCTATGGGATAAGCTCTCCATACATCCCTATCCTGAGCTAATGGTTTTAATTACCACCCGTATAATTTATCTCTCTCAAATCAAGTTTAATGTTATTCACCCACCTCATTCTTAGCCTTTCCCTTATGTTTTCCTTTCTTCATTCCCCATTCGTGCCACATATTGTGCCCATCGCGTCTACAAGACTGTTCTTAATATATCGTATTTGGTTTCCCATAAAGTTCTTGAGTGCTTAAATAAATGACTCCGAGAGTTATGCCGGCGCGGCGGTAACACTGCTGCCGAAAGGGTTACACATGCCGGACTGGTCGAACGCGATAAGCCAGACAAAAAAAAATAGCTTGGTTGGAAAAGTGACGATCTTTCACCGTAAAAACAGAACCGTCAAGAAACGCGGACATGGGTTCCGGAGATAAAATATTCCCCCATTCGGTTTTCCGGGTGGGGACTACTTCAGGGAATCCATGCTAAAGGCTCAAACACATGGACATGTGTCTAGAAGAAATATTAACGCAGGAATTAGACAAATTACCCTTGTATATAGTCATTTATAGGAAGTTAGATGACCAGGAGAAGGTAGTCAGGAATCAGGAAGCTTTACATTATACTAAGAAGGTGCAGCGAGACTGAATTTGGAATGGGGTTTTTAGTCCGAAGGAGGGTCATCTCCACAATCCGAGATTCTCACGGTTAAATGAATGCGAAACATGGACCCTTACTAGGGAGGAGAAAAGATTACGAGTATTTGAGAATAAAGTTCTTAAGAAACTTTATGGACCAAAGGGAGATGGATGCGAATGGAAAAGTCAACATAACGTGAGCTACATGATCTTCAATGGAAACCAAATATCATAAGAACAATCAAGTCTCGTAGACTGCAATGGGCAGGACATGTGGTATGAATTAAGAATGAAAGAAGGGCATGAAAATTTCCTGTAGGAAAACCAGAGGGGAAAACGCCCAGTTGGTCGACCAGAATAAGATAGGCGAATAACATTAATCATGATTTGAGGAAAGTAGATTATACAGGGGATGACCGGAAAACATTAGCTCGGAATAGAGAGCTTATGCCCCCGCGGTCATGAACCTGCGGGTTTGATAGTGTCAGTGAGTTAGTTTTATAAAGTTCATATAACTCACTGATATAGCTGTGGTCTCGAGGTAGCGTGCTGCTTGTCACGCAGCGGGCCCGGGTTTTTTTTTGGGTGAGGTTTTTATCGGTTTTTTTTTCTCACCTGTAAGACAAATGTCAGGAAAACTTTAAGGCCCAAACGGTCCCCGAAATCATATGGTCATCATCATCATCATCCTTCATCGGTGTGGAAAGCAAACGGGAAGCTACCACACCTACAATTCCCTATTAATAGTAAAGCTGCAAAGCATAGCATGAAAATGCTATGATTGTCGTGAAAGGCCTGCTCTCGGGCAAAATTACAATGGATGGATGGATGGATGGATATATATATATATATATATATATATATATATATATATATATAGTGTCTGGCAAATTCCTACCAGAGAAATGAAAAGAATTTTAAGTACAGAAATGGATGATTTAAGAAGATCAGCTGGAAAATTTAGAGTGGATAGAATATGAAATAAAGAAATAAGGGAAATTATGGGTGTACAAGAGGAGCCGGACATCATAGACCTTATAGGAAAGAAAACATTACAGTGGTATGGCCACGTCAAAAATATGCCAGAGCAAAGAATGCCTAAAATTGTTATGGAATAGATCTCAATGGAAAGGAGGAAGACTGAATAAAACTTGGATAGAAGGGGTACAAGCAGCTATGAATATCAGACGATTGGAGGCAGATAATGGATGGACAGAGAGGAATGGCGTTTGGTTTTTGGAAGACGGCGGCAGCTGCCATGATACCGGACGATGATGATATATATCTTAACATATAAAAATTACGTGTCACGTGTTTGTCCGCGATGGAATCCTAAACTACTGAACCGATTTTAATAAAATGTTGCGCACTGTGTGCAGTTTGATCCAACTTGAGACTTAAGGAAGTTTATAACTAAATTTATAGTCGCATTATTTTTATTGCAAATTTGTTTATTATTTAACAAAGAGTTATAATTATCTGCGAGTTCCATACGATTCTAACAGATGGCCGTGTACGGTAATTGGTTTATTATTTAACCAGGTGGCTGTGCTTTTTGTTGCAACCGCGAATTTCAATTGAATTACAAATATTGATTATTTAATAATTTAAGTGTGTTTGTGTTAATTTTATTTTCAATAGATTGATAATAATATTAATTTCGTGTGTAGGTATTAGTTTTAAGTAATCTGGCTGAAAGACAGCAACTTAATTTAAATTTAACTGGACCGAGAAGAGACACTGAACGATATGGCGAATCAGTTCTAGAGACCTTGAATGATAAGATATCAAGTGAATTTCCGCAAATTGGTATAGGCCTATGTGACATAAATCTTACATTTAAGAAGAATGTCAATTTAAAACCTTATGAAGGTCCTAAGGAACGGAATAACAGAATTGTAAGTAAGTCTGCTAGTTATAATAATATGCATAATATTACAGAAACAATCTCCATGCCTCAATTAAATGAAAAACAAGATGAGTATAATATATCACAAGATGATATTACTATACAGAGACTTCTTGATGATGATGAGAATCCAAACTGCCAGCAAGTTCGTAGAAAAAACGAAAGTATAATGAAATCAGCAAGCCTCTTCAAAATATTCCATCAATAAATGTATATAATCCTTATGATACACTTATGGATGATACTGAGAATGCAGACAACATAAATTCATCTCAATCAACAAAACCACTTCCACATAAACCACCACCCATATTTATACCGGGTGTAGTTAACGTACCAGAACTAAAAAATTGTGTAAAACAAAAACTTTCTGATTTAGATTTCTCACTTAGTTTACTACAACATAATTTAACGTATAGGCCTACCTTAGCCACAGCAACGCGTGGCCGGGACTTTATATATATATATATATATATAGCCCAATGGAAAGGAGGAAGAGAGGAAGACCGAAGAAAACTTGGATAGAAGGGGTACAAGCAGCTATGAATATCAGAGGAATGGAGGAAGATCAATGGATGGATAGAGAGGAATGGCGTTTGATTTCCGGAAGACGGCGGCAGCTGCCATGATACCGGATGATGATGATGATGATATATAATATATATATATATATATATATATATATATATATATATAACAAAGTCGGATTAGTTACACTATTTATAACTCAAGAACGGCTGGACCGATTTTTATGATCTTTGATTTGTTGGATTTGTTTCCGCCCCGAATAGCAGATAACTATTAAAACATCGGAAAAATTAACGTAAAAATATTTAAAGGCGATACGACGTTCGCCGGGCCTGCTAGTATATATATTTAAAGAGAACAAAATCGTTGCTGGCATACAACAGAGACCAAATCTAATGCACATTTGTGCACGATTCTTCCTATTATTAAATATTATTCTCCATTCACCGTCTGTCTTTGGTCCAAATATTTTCCTAAGAACTTTATTATCAAATACTCGTAAATCTTTCTCCTCTTTTAAAGTAAGAATTAGAGAGCTGACTATCTGGCTAAAATAGCCGCTAGCTACAAAACTACTATCGACTACAACTCCATCCCTATAACACGAGGCAAGTAGTTATTAAAAGAATACTATGAAACAATCTGGAATTTAATTTACACCAAATCAAATGACGCCTTCCATACCAAAATGTTCATCCCCAACATACCCTATAGACTTTCCCTATCCCTATGGCCTAACTATATAACCACACAATTTCTCACCAATCATGGACTATTTAAATCCTACCTACACAAAATGAACAAAACTGCTTCACCTTATTGCAACTGCCCAGAAAAATCACTGCAGGCAGCCCACCATCTGAAGACTGAATGCAACATGTTCTCCAGAAATCGACCAGCTATACTACAAATTGCTACTCCGCCAAATATTCTGAAGTTCCACTTTAACACACTCAACGTTGCAGAATTTCTTACGAGGATCTTCCGTCAACTATAAGAACAACTAGAACAATAATTGAACAATTGTAAAACTGTAAATATCCCGTGATATACCAATGGTGAAACACGGGTTGTAGCATATATGTAAATAAAAAAAAAAAGTAAGAGTCCATGTTTCACATCCATATAACATAACTAGAAGAATATGTTTTGGTTAAACTTTTATTTATGATGATGATAATAATAATAATAATGATAATAATAATAATAATAATAATAATAATAATAATAATAATAATAATAATAATAATAACAAAACTGATGTACAGTATATATAATAATTCGTCTACCGCTGTGGTCTCGAGGTAGCATGCTGCCTTGTCACCCAGCGGGCGCGGGTTCGATCCCCGGTCGGGACAAGTTTCCTGGGCGAGGTTTTATCGGGTCTTTTTCTCACCTGTAAGATAAATGTCTGGAAACTTTAAGACCCAAACGGTCCCCGAACACCATCTGGCCATCATTATCATATTCGCCTAATTAGATTAAGTTTATAAGGCCTCTCCTGGCGCATCATTACCATCATCAACAATTCTCATATCATCGGGGCAGCGTAACCCCGCCTTCCAGGCACCCCAACCTCAGAAGTTGGTTACAAGTACGCCATGCCAGGAGAGAACACCAGAAGTGTAGAAACGACAACCTGGGGCATTAAAAAAAAAATGTTTTGGCCAAAAGGCCTTCTCTTCCACTCATCACAAATATGCAATGTACAAATTTACAATAAAGTTATATATATACAAGTTATAATAAATTTAAAAAATACATTAAATGTAATATGGAATTCATATATATATATATAGTAAATACACTATTGGAGACTACGCCAATTTTGGAATATATTAAAGAGTACCAACTAAATTGGAAACACCATCTTGAAAGAATGAGTTCAAATCGGATCCCCAAAGCTGTTTATAATTATATGCCAAGAGGACGAAGATCTCTTGGCCGTCCTATGAAACACTGGAGGGAAAATTTTCTATAGGATCGTAACAGGCCTTGGCCTAATACTTGGAAGGAAGACGAAGAACAAGAAGTAAATACACTATTTTTATACTCTGGGCATAATAATAATAATAATAATAATAATAATAATAATAATAATAATAATAATAATCCAGAGGGAAAACGCCCAGTTGGTAGACCAAGAATGAGGTGGGAGAACGACATTAACTATGATTTGAGGGAAGTAGATTATACAGGGAATGATTGGAAAGCATTAGCTCAGGACAGGGATGTATGGAGAGCTTATGTCCGCGCGGCCATGAACCTACGGGTTCGATAGTGCCGGTGAGTAAGTAATAATAATAATAATAATAATAATAATAATAATAATAATAATAATAATAATTTGATAAACGTGCCTTAAGATTTAAATTAAAAGTAATAAATTGCTAATGTACACCATGGCTTAAATAATAAGGGAAAAGAGTTGAATTAGTAAAAATAATTGGAATTAATATATTTTGTGAATAACATCCCTTAGTTAACTGTACGTTCAAAACATGTTTATTCAAGCCCGTAATAGCAAGTGGTAGGACAAAGTTATTCTATTCTAGATAAATACAGACAGTCAAGAATCAGGTGTGGTCTTGCAATCATGGCAAACAATAATAGTGTGGATGAAGATCGAGACATGAGGAGAGAGAGAAACGAACGTGGGTAAGCAAAGTTATATTGTAATTAAATAGTTTCCAAAAAAAATTTAAAGCATGAAAGCGTTATTATTTGGAAGTGGAAAATGCATTTGTATAATTTTAAATTATGAACTTAATATATTTTAGTTAAAATGCACTTGATGTAAATATATATATTTTTATATTTATTTATACGACTTTAAAAATATTGAGATACAAAAAGGTTTCAATTTTCAAATTAATTTCTATAATTGCATCTATTAATACGGTTCTTCCTCTCTTTCTCCAAAAGTAATTTATTACTGAATGATTTTGAATTGGTAACTTCAATTTGTAATGTTTCACATATAATCAGGGTTTATTTACTGATTAAATGTTAAATAAAACATTTAAAATGCAGTGTTCTTGAATTATATCTAAGACAATTTACGGATGTAGGGTACATTTTGTCCCTAAGGGTTAGTATAATCTTTTCTTGATCCAACTTAACTAACCTCTCACTCTGTATATTTCTATATGAATCGCCTAAACCCGTAACAGTCCAGAAATCTCCCCCATCCGAGTGTGCTATCCATAATAAATATCCAACAATATCGCTACCAATCTATAGAAAAAATTAGGAATATTATAAAATAATGACCTCGGCCCGTTATCTAAATAATATAACGCCCTTTAAAATAATAAAGAGGTAACCCAAATCGTAACAAATAATAATAATTATTATTATTATTACTATATTAGGAATATTCCATACTACAGTGGTTTTTATTCAACCCAAAATTATTTCATGTAGATATCCCTGTCTAATGCATCTTCTTCCTTAAGCTCCCTTACCATACTTCGTCTTATTCCATCCATTTTCTTGGTCTTCCTCTCCTTCTTTACTCTAGCCTCCCATTTAAGGATCTTTATTTGGCATTCTATCCTCTTTAATTTGTATGAGGTATCCATACAACGTCAAACGCTTTTCTTCATATTTTTGTACTACTTTTTATTTTATCCCGTTTTGAAATTCGTACCGATCGCTTCCAAACAATAACACTGAGCAACAAAAAATAAACTTTATTTTGTCTCAGAAAGAAAAATATGTGATTCTGATGGTATTTTGTCTCCTGAATTCAAATATGATACCGGTTTTTCTCCATCACGCAAGGTTTCTGAGAGACAGGAATATATAATTTCAAACACTTTAAGATTTTCTACATTCGTAACTACACAATATTCGAACATTCGGACTCACCTAGAAAGTAAGAAATGGCGATTTTCTGTTATATTTCGCCTGTGGAGCATCCCTCTTGATGGCCCAACAATAATCGGCCTACATATTAGGATTCCATTTGCCTTGATATCTCTTTTCCAGCCTCCATCAAAAGACTTTAATGAATTTTACCCTAATTGTAAAGGAAAAAAAAAGAAATTCCAAATGAAACCGTACGAGTTAGCTCATTTGGTTTTATTTTACAATGGACAAATGGACGAAAAAATGTATTAAAAATATAATTATTTAAATCCATTAATTGAAATTGAAATAAAAAAAACTGTGGGTGATGAAGAAATTCCGAATACATTTTGAAAACACGATAAAAAACTGCATTAAGTACAACTATTGGTACTCATGAGACAAAAATCATGTTGACCAGTGTAGCAATAATAATAATAACAACAACAACAATGAGCTAGTGGTCAGAGCTTCTAATTACAGTTCATGAAGTTCCGAGTTCGATTCCTGGTCAGACCACAGGGTTCTTTTCTTAAAGAGAATTATTCATGTCACCTCCCATTGTCTGGATTTAGGTTAAGTTTTTATTTAAGGACTCTCTTGGCGCTTCATTATCATTCAACATCTATCATACCATCGGGATAATCTGCCTTCAGGACTTTCAACTTAAGAGTGGGTTATAAATTCCGCCAGTGCACCAAGAGAGAATACCAGAAATGTCATAAAGACAACCTGGAGGAATTGATTAATAATAATAATAATAATAATAATAATAATATTACTATTATTATTATTATTATTATTAAATACCCACGAACAATGATTACAAACAGGAAAGATGCGCAGAAAGAAATTAAACATAGGCTTAATTTATTCTGAAAACGTATCCTATAATATGGATGCGAAACTTGACTCATTGAGGAGGGAGAAAAAAAAAACGAGTATTTGAGAATAATGTTCTTAGAGAAATATTTGGACCAAAGAGAGCAAACAGACAGGTGAATGGAGAGGACTATAAATAGTAAGCGAGATTGGGTTGAAGGGAAACCAGGCCAGATTTAATAAGAACAGTTAAGTCTAGTAGGCTACCAAAGGCTGGACATGTGGCACCAATGGCGAATGAAAGAAGGGCATGGTAACTCCTTGTAGGAAAACCGGAGGGAAAGCGCCCTCAAGAATGAGGTGGAAGAATAACATTAACCATGATTTAATAGAGGTAAATTATACAAGGGAAGATTGGAAAACGTCTCAGCATAGAAATGTATGGTAAACGTATGTTCGTGCGGCCATGAACCTACGGGTACGATTGTGCCAGAGGGCTTTAATTTATATGTAATAAAAATGCCTAAATATGTACACTCCCGCTCAAAAAAAGTTGAGCGGACTCTTGGTCGTTAAAATATTCAAGTTATAGCGCCCGGTTCACAAGAGTACGAATTGTATGACAAGCCACCGTAATGTTCAGCTGTTCTTCAGTGAAATGATGGCGATGTGATGCCGGTAGTTAAATATTTAGCTCAGTGGTAGAGTACTTACTTCGTATACACGAGGTATAGGGTTCGATTCGCGATGAAAAGTTTATTTTTGTCTTTCCTTTTTTAAAGACAACACACTGTTCGTTATGTGGTATTGTTTATTACCCTACATTTGAGGGCTATTATGAGGCCGGACTTGGCCAATTTAAATAAAAGTTTATTTGGAGACAATACACAAAAAAATCGAGGAATGAATAAACTGTGGAACTAATCGCTCGTCCACACACTGCCTGCGTCTATCACAGGCGGAATGGAGTCCACGAGATTCTGGAAGGGTTCTTGATCGAATGCCACCTCTTCTCATGCATCAACAACTCTATTCCATAAATCGTTCTGGGCATTTGGAGCGTAAAGTTTCCCACACGTGTTCTATCGGGTTCATAACAGGTGACATTGGAGGGTGATACAAGAGATGGAAATCACGTCTCCCCCGAAACCATTGTTGAATCCGAAGAGCATGATAGGCTGGATGATTATCCTATTGGATCAGAAGACTGTTAGAGATTTCATTTCTGTCTTATCGTCTTTGAAATTCTGCATCATAGCCAAGCGGTCTAAGGCCTTGGTGCAGAGCTACAGGTCATGGATGAAATAACTGAATATAAATACAAATTGTATTGACAATATCATTCACAGCCTTTGCTAGATCTTCAAGGCTTTCTCTCCATTTTTTATATTTTTTGGCATCTTATTCCTAATTTATATCATATCAAAACATTGAATTTATGTCATTCCTGTGCCACAACCAAGCAGTTTATGGCAACGTGCAAGACTTAGTGCAGAGCTACAAGATTTGCAATTGAATCCTCCCCCACCAAGAAAATGAAATTTTGACCAGTGTGGGATCAGTGCCCACCCAGCATCATGAAGAATTTGGGAATTAATAATAAGTGCAGGTTGAGAAAATAGCTGAGGAACCTTACATGTTGACCACATGTCACCTATGTACTAGTTAGATGTTCATCCACCTCCATGATTAATATTTGTGGACGTGAGGTCAGCAGATGGATTATAGTCCAAGGGCCTTCCGGGTCTGTTACACCACGGAGAAAATAAAAATTGTCTGAATATTTTGATTACATTTACTCTCTTTGAAAAATTACTGGAGACAATTCTAAATACCTGTGTATTCTTATTCTAACTTCTAAAATATATTTTTCGTAATACACTGCTCAAAACAAGAGGAACACTATCAAATATGCAAATATTTTTTTCATTGGATAAAGGTACAAACATGAAACATTATTTGTGGTTATTTATTTATTTATTTATTTATTGCTCATGTCAGTAAAAACAAATGAATAACGCTGACAATTAACTTTTCAAATAATTCCGCTATGTAAGCAATTGAATCTTGTGCTTATTTTTCAAAGTTAAACACTCGTTATATAGAGTTAGTATCGTGCATGGCCTCCACGACATTCGATGACAGTTTGGCACCTTCGTGGCATGCTCCCAATAAGATTCTGAATTTCCTCTTGCGGGATATTCTCCCATTCCGAGCATCTCCAAGTTGCTGCAAGTTTGTGGAGCTTGATGTCGGTTCCTGACCTTCCTGTATAGAAGATCCCACAAGTGTTCAATAGGGTTGAAGTCTGGGCTGACCGCTGGCCACTCCATTACCTCAATTTCATTCCTCCTCAGGAAATCCCTGGTGACAGCCGCAGAATGTGCCCTGGCATTATCCTGCATAAACAGAAATCCAGGGCCTACTCCAATGGCAGCAGGTACTACATGCTCTTCCAGAACGTGCTCGATATACCGGACAGCATTCAGTCGCTGGGGAACAAGTACAAGGTCCGTACGATTGTTGTACATAACTCGCCCACACCATTATGGAACCTCCTCCGAATCTATCAATTTCCTGTACAGCCTCTGCAGAAAATCTTTCTCCTGGCCGTCCCCACACCCTCAATCGACCATCACAACGTCTAAGACGATACCTGGATTCGTCCGAGAGAGCACAGACTCCCACTGGTTCAGGTTCCAATCACCATGGTTTTCAGCATACGTACGTCTTGCTGCCTTATGCCCATTTGTTAAGCGTGGTTTTTTAACGGGCATTTTTGGACGAATATTCTCTTTCCTTAATCTGTTCCTTATGGTTTGGTCTGAAACCCGGATTCCGGAAGCCATATGAAGGTCATTCTGCAGGTCTTTTGCAGTTTTTGTACGCTGTCGAAGAGCAGAAAGAACAACGTATCTGTCATCCTGGGGGCTTGTTTTAAATTTATTACGGCCCTGGCCATGTCTTCTACAATACTGACCTGTCTCTCTGTGCCTGTTGCGTAACCTGGACACCACGGAAGGAGAAACCCCAAGCTCTCTAGCCACTTGTCGCAGAGATTGGCCTTGTCGTAAAAGATGTAGAGCATGATACACTTCAAACTCATTTAAATGCCTCATTTTGTCAGAAACTTCAATAAACAAGGCAATAATCAACATTCGTCACTATAGCAACATCAGGAAGCTTACCAATTAGAAGTGGCCAGTGCCTTCCAAAATAAACAAATTCTCTATATTTGTTATTTGAGGTAATTTCTCTGTATTTAGGCCATGGATCTTTAAAATTTGTATCCAATGATAAAATTAATAATTCAATTTACATATTGTCCAACTTTCAGCATCACATCCTTAAAAAACAATTACTTATTCAATTTATTACAATTAGGAAATTCTGAAGGAATGAAGATATTGAAGTTGTTCTGATGAAAAAAAAAATTGAAAAACGTTAATACACGCTTTGATTACTGTTCTGCAGCACAAATATCAGAATATATGAAAGATTTAATTTGGCGCAACAAACATATGTCAATAGAAAGCAAAACCCGCATATACTAAACAACAGTTTAACCAGTTATCGTATATGGAGCAGAAACTAGGGCTGATACAAAAAAAAAACTAAACAAATAATAAGTACATGTGAAATGAAAATCTTAAGAACTATTCAGGGGAAAACATTATTTGATAAAATACACAACACAGAAATTGGGGACAAATGTCATATTCAAGACATAACCAAATTTATTATAGATAGACGAAAATATTGGAAGGGTCATATAGAAAGAATTAGATTAGATTAGATTAAGAGATTTATTTAGCCTGGTGGAGTTAAGGCCATGTGGCCTTCTCTTCCACTCACCAGGACAAACATATATTACATAAGAATATAACAATCTTAATTAACTCTAATATTAAACACTAAGTAAAAATTTGATCAAAAGATAATATCTAATATACATATTACGATCTATAATACAACCAGTTAATATTAGTTAAAATTAAGACTAAAACTAATAATAAAATGTATACAAGCAAGACATATTAAATTGTCCCTGTCTAGTGTATATAAAAAACAGGAAAATAATGAGATATAGAAAACTAATTTTCCCTCCATGGTATCTTTACCTTGTCGTGGTGGAGTGGCTTGCGTGCTTAAATGATCCTGAGAGCTATGCCGGCGGTAGCATTGCTGCCGATAGGGTTACCCATGCCGGACTGGTCGAAGGTGATAAGCCAGACGAAAAAAGTACCTTGGGCGAAAGAGTGACGATCTTTCACCGTAAAAATACAACCGTCAAGAAATGCGGACATGGGTTCATCTGGGGTAAAATTTTCCGGAGGTAAAATAGTCCCCCATTCGGTTCTCCGGGCAGGGACTACTTCAGGGAACCCATGCCAAAGGCTCAAACACAGGGACATGTTCCTAGGAACATGGAATGTTAGGACTTTATTGGGCAGGACATGTTGCACGTATGGGGAATGAAAGACGTGCATGGAAGCTTCTTGTAGGAAAGCCAGAGGGAAAACGCCCAGTTGGTAGACCAAGAATGAGGTGGGAGAACAACATTAACTATGATTTGAGGGAAGTAGATTATACAGGGAATGATTGGAAAGCATTAGCTCAGGATAGGGATGTATGGAGAGCTTATGTCCGCGCGGCCATGAACCTACGGGTTCGATAGTGCCAGTGAGTAAGTAAGTAAGTAAGTAAGAAAACTAATTTTACGATTATACAATATTTAAAACAAAACAAATAAAAATATTTGTTATTCTTAATATTATTTACATAAATAATTAGATATATTAATATTGTTAAAAGAATACTATCAGTGAGGTGTATAAGTCAGTTTGTTACTAAATAATTCTTTAGTTTGTTTTTGAAGGATGTTATAGTTTGACAGTCTCTGACATAGGTAAAGTAAAGTAAAGTAGTCCCACTACAGGCCTCAGGAGACCCTTGGGGTAGAAGGAGGTTAAGGCTCCCACTTTTTTCTAGACATTCGGCACTTGATGTCAGCCGGGTTGTCAGCCCTGCGTGACGGCCGCCTTTACCCCAGAACAAGTGTCTGATACTCATTTCCGTTAGAGGCTGAGTCGACCCCAGGGCCATAGTGCCGCCAGAAGGTTTTCGGTCAGTTTAAAAATCCTGACCCCACCGGGACTTGAACCCTCGACCTTCCGACTTGTAGCGCAGTGCCTTAACCACTACGCTACGGCGTGCCCCAAACTGACTCTGACATAGGGTGGAAGGGAATTCCATGTTTTGGTAAGTGACACCGTAAAAGATAATGAATAATATACAGTGTGATGAGGCGGGATATAAAGGACAATGTGCTGATGGGATCGAGTGTCAAGATTATGTGTGTCGGATAGTCTGATGAAGCGGCGTGATAAATAATTAGGCGATGATGTGTGAAGTATTTTATAGAGAAGGGATAGGGAATGGACAGTTCTACGATCTCTTAGACGAAACCACGATAATTGTTCCAGGGACGGCGTAACATGGTCAAATTTGCGAATACCACAAATAAAACGTGCGCAAGAATTAAGACAACAGACTTGCAAAAAAGAGCTAAAGAAGATAGACCAATGGATGGGAGAAGAACAAGAGGAAGACCAGCCAAGAGATGGATAGACAGTGAATGCACATCCAATACATCTTCCTCCGAGGAGTGATTTTGGAAATAAACAGGATGAAAATCCTAAAAATTATGTTTAAGAAGAAGAAGTTAATACAGACCTTTACTAATTCCTGTCTAGTAGACACCAAAAATGACCATGACCAAAATTTATACAAGTAGGACTATATATATAAATGCTCTAGCAGCCACAATTTTTGTTTCACTGAAACCAAACTTGGCATGTAGCAATTAATTTAAAAAGTAAGGTCAAGTTCATTAACCAGCAAAATTGAAGCATTAGATATGAGTTATATACAACAAAATTTAAAAATTGCTGTAACGGTAGCAATTTTCAATGCTTTACAACAAAACTCAGTATATGCTATTAAAATAAACTGACAAAGGTGTTCTCCAAAAATCAGTAAAATCTGACCATTAGAAGTGGGGATTTACCTGACACCGGAAATTAAAAATTGACTCTAGAAAATACCATGTTTGTTTCGTCTCAATGCATACTTTAGGTACATTAGCAATGTGCGGTATCCTATATAATACATTAGTTTAATTTATTTAATATGTTTAATAAGTACCGGTAATGGAAAATTAATTGGTATATATATATATATATGAATTAAATTGGTGTCAAATTATACAATATGCAAACAAGTAATAACTTACAGTTATCCATAACTTGTTTTCACTGCACTCAGACACTTTAAAATAAGCCAGAATCAGAAATGAGTTCCTCCAATTTTACAAAAAACTCCAAGCATGTTAGGCCTAGAAGGTCCTTGGCCTATCATCCGGCTGCTAGTCTCACGTCCACATGTGTTAATCACAGAGGTAGATGATCATCTAGCCAGTGTAGGGGTGACATTTGGTCAGCATGTCGGGTACCCCAGCCGTTATAGCTGGTCTTCTCAACCTGGAGTAGCTACTTATTGTAGCTAACCAACTGCCTCACGATACTGGCCAAAATTCCATGAGAAAAATTTTTCCCCCATGGGGACTCAAACCAGCGCAAGTCCTATAGCTCTGCGCCAAGGCATCTTGCCTTAAACACTCGGCTACAGCAAAAGAAATATAAATTCCGTAAACCAGAAAATGGAACCATAAATTTGAATTGCTGAGGAATTTGGTTAGTTAACACAATTCCTGTGTGACAAAATTTTGTTAAAAATATATTATTATGATTTCTATAGTGTTCTGCCCTAGGGCAGGTCCTTCACTGCAATCACAGCATTTTCATGCAATGCTTTGCAGCTTTACTAGGGAATTATAGGTGTGGTAGCTTCCCGTTGCTTTCCACATTGGGGATGATGATGGCCAGATGATGTTTGGGGACCATTTTGGCCTCAAAGCTTTCTGACATTTGGCAACATGCTACCTCGAGATGGTGGACTATTATAATTTACATTCTTTTAATCTTGTTCTTCATTGAGTGAACCAATTCCAGAATTTCACTTGTATTCTTGGGTGTTATATCAGAAAGCTACAATACTCAACAATTAGACTTACACCTAATTATGGTGAGAATATATTTTGGAGGAAAATTAAACATATGCTACATCATGCTTTCCACTATTAATTTTTAGTGAATTCAGAAGGTTGTTTTCATGAAAATAATTTTGAAAAAAATTGCTGATCTTCACTGATCCTATCAAATAGACACCAAAAATGACCATGACCAAATTTTTATATATATATATATATATATATATATCTGTGTGTGTGTGTGTCTCCCATGCTGAGTGGTTAAGGCAAGAAGCCTTGGTGCAGAGCTACGGGACTTGTGCTGATTCGAGTCCCCATGGGGGAAGAAATTTTTCTCATGGAATTTCAGCCAGGATGGGACCGGTGCCCACCCAGCATCTTGAGGCATTTGGGTAGCTACAATAAGTAGCGACTCCAGGTTGAGAAGACCAACTATAACGGCTGGGGAACCCGACTTGCTGACCACATGTCACCCCTACACTGGCTTACTCTGTGATTAACACATGTGGACATGAGGCCAGCAGCCGGCTGGCAGGCCTAGGGCCTTCAAGGCCTGTCGCGCTTCGAGTGTGTAAGTGATGTGTAAGGTAATGCTCTAGCAGCTGCAATCTTTATTTCAAAATCAAATTTGGGATTAATTTAAGAAAATAATGTTTAGTTTTTATACCACCTAAATTGGATTATTTGGTGTAGGAGTTCACCTGTAACAAAAATTTCAAAATCATTCTGGCAGTAACAACTTTTTATATTTCACAAAGAAACTCAGAATATAGGCTTACTATTAAAATATACCAACAAAGATATTCTCTAAAAATCAGGAAATTCAGACCATTAGAAGTGGGGGGGGGGGTCTACTTGAAATCTGAAATTGAAAATTAACTCCAGCAACCACTGGTTCATCACAATATATACCACACAATTGAATTAATTAATTCTTGCTTATAATAAAACAAATGAAAAGCTACATAGTAACAATCACCAAATGTTTCTTTCTCATATAAGCCATTTACATCCGACCAATATTTTCATTCTTTTATTACTATATTTAATAAAAATTAGTCACATCGACCAAAAAATAGTACGCAATACACATGAGGTAAGCATGTAACAGATCTCGAAAATTGAAAAAAACTCTGTGCAAGTGCCTCTTTTTTTTCAAACTTTTTCTCAATCAGTAACAAGTGCTTACCTCACTTGTATTGCAATATACTATAACAGTATTTATTACTCACCCTTGTCATAGAAGAAGCTGGAAGTGCTGACCATCTTATCTCGTGCATAAATCACACCATTCATCCGATTCACATGAATCACTTCTCTTACACTAATGGACATGACTTGTGTTTGTCTTAAGGAGAAAAGGATTCATTGGCTTTTCTTGTTATTCACAGAATCTGTTGTATTAAACCTATTCACTAAATTTAATATTAAATTTCTACACGGAAGTGGTATGTTAGCAAATTTAGGCCTACATCTCAATTTTCGTCTAGTTTTTCTATATGAATTCTTATTTATTAAAAATGCTTTTAAAATGTACACACCTTTTCAATATTGCACTAGTCTATCTGCATGACGTCCAGAATCTCCAATTTTGCCTTGATTTGTATATTTGCTTTCCATGACTATTTAACTCATGCCCCAAATGGGAGTCAATGACCAATCACGTTTCAATGATTTCTGTTTTACAACCAATCAGAGTCGTGTTTCACGAAATATTTATCAGTGTTATAATTACCATATTAAAGAAAGCTCCTCCTTTTTAATATTCTGAAATAGTATGATCTAGTTGCAGTGATAAACAAAAGAAGCAGATGAAGCGTACCTATCGTTTCTCATTTGTTTTCAAACATCGCCGTTTACATTAGATATATAAATATTTTAAAATAACTACAGTTAAATAATGATTTGTGAGTAAACAGCTTAATTTTATTTGTTAAATAGTCCTAACAAATGCCACTCTTGATTTCCAAATTCTCTAGATAAATTCACTCCTCACTTCGTGAGTCGTGAATTTATCGATAATTTGGAAATCACTCGTGGCATTACTTATGAAAATTAAACATACTTCTCGGTAGTAACTTAATCAGTCAGTTACTGTACTTTCACTTAAGAAATTTGTCCCTGGTAGCACAGTCTGCAATTGTCTGGGCATACAATATTTATGGTCATAACAATGAATTTTGCCAAGAACTAGGGCAGGAGATATTTTGCAATTCTCACACCAAGTTTCTTGTGCGACCGACTGGCAGATTCCCAGGTGCCCTCTTCTACAAGAAAACGGGAGAATTTTCGGCTTTTCTTATCTCACTTTTTTATCAGAATAAGGGCAGTATTGCAACCATTGCACATTATTATTTTCATCAAACAAAAATTGTACATGTTCTTCCTCTTTTTATTAAGCCCTTGACGGGGTTAGGGCGCTTCCTAATGGAAACTTATTGACCAAGTTAATTTAGTTATACTTATTTACACATAGATGTCAGCGAGTGGTAGGGCATCGGCCTAGCACCTAGATGAGACATCTATTGGGTAATTAAGGTATTACTGGATGGGAAATGGTCAGTAAATTTTGTACAGAGGCCTTTTCATTCAAACCTGTGGTTTTTTCTTTACATCCCTCAAAATATTCAGACTCGAGGCCCATGGCTTAAAGTCCCTCCTGGAGGACTTTTTTATCCTAAAAATCCATTGACCACGGCCGGGTTTGAACCCACGTCCCTCTGAACTAGAGTGCAAGGAATATAACCACTAGTACGTTCAACAAATAATGGTGCTAAAACAAATTACTAATGAATTTTGCTATTATTAAATTATATTGATTTTAAAACAAAGGTCCAGGCTCAACTATAAAATAGCTCTCACTATGCTTACACCATGCAATATTCATGACATGATTCAACTACAGCATTTACTTTTTCCATTTCTACTAACTCCTCCTGGCACAACAGACCTAGAAGGTCCTTAGCATACCATCCGGCTGCTGGCCTCACATCCACATGTGTCAATTACAGAGGTAGATGATCATCAGCCAGTGTAGGTGTGACATGTGGTCAGCATGTCGAGTCCCCCAGCCGTTATAGGTGGTTTTCTCAACCTGGAGCCGCTACTTACTGTAGCTACCCAAATACCTCACGCTGCTGGGTGGGCATACCCCGGTCCCATACTGGCCGAAATACCATGTGAGAAAATTTCTTCCCCCATGGAGACTCGAACCAGCGCAAGTCCCATAGCTCTGCGCCAAGGATTCCTGCCTTAACCACTACGGTGCGAGACATTTCTACTAACATTTCCTATTATTTTAACATTTTCTAACGACTCTTGAAATATTTTTTTTACATTTAAGTCTATATTTATATAGTGAAATTTCTCAATTTCTTCTGTTCCACATAACCGTGCTGCGTGTCCTCGTCAACAGATGGCAGTCCGGTATGACCAACGTTCAAATAAGAAATTGCACTAGTACTTTTTAATTTTGTTAGGTTAAGAAGGCGTAAGTTAGTGTAGATCGAATTAGTTTATTGAAATGATATGTAAATGATCTACACTGTTAGGTTACAAGTTATGTGTTAGTGTACATACATGTTTAAAATCACTTGGAAATTTATCGAAGATTTTGATTATACCAGCTGCCATCTATGGAGCCAAGTCATAACCCTTTGCGCATGCGAATCTATAACCACTTACTTACTTACTTACTCACTGGCACTATCGAACCCGTAGGTTCATGGCCGCGCGGACATAAGCTCTCCATACATCCCTATCCTGAGCTAATGCTTTCCAATCATTTCCTGTATAATCTACTTCCCTCAACTCATAGTTAATGTTGTTCTCCCACCTCATTCTTGGTCTACCAACTGGGCGTTTTCCTTCTGGCTTTCCTACAAGAAGTTTCCATGCACTTCTTTCATTCCCCATACGCGCAACATGTCCTGCCCATCGCAGTCTACGGGACTTAACTGTTCTTATTATATCTGGCTTCCTATAAAGACCATGTAGTTCATTGTTATGTAGTCTTCTCCATTCACCTGTCTGTTCATCTCTCTTTGGTCCAAAATTTTCCTAAGTACTTTATTCTCAAATACTCGTAATCTCCTTTCCTCCTCCTTAAAGTAAGAGTCCATGTTTCGCACCCATATAATATAACTGGTAGAATAATAGTTTTATATACTTTCAGCTTAACATTTTTTGAAAGGAGTTGGGACATCAAAAGTCTCTGCAATGCATAATAGCATGCATTTCCAGAATTGAGCCTATGTTTAATTTCTTTGTGCATCTCATTCCTATTTGTGATTATTGTTCCTAGGTATTTGAATTCAGCCAATTCCTCAAAATTTCCCTCATTTGTCATTAGCTGTCCATTTCCATTATATAATGTATTTCTACGTGTGACCATATATTTAGTTTTACTGATATTTACTTCCAGTCCTAATTTCTTAGTGTTACTCAATAGTGTGTGCGTGTTGGCCTTTAGTATCTCCTTGCTATCGGCCAGTAGTACCACATCATCAGCATAAACTAACAGCTTATTAATACCATTCAGTTGTAAGCCTTCCTTATTCTCTAAAGATTTAATGGCATGCTCTAGTTCAAAATTAAATAGTAGAGGAGATAGTGCATCTCCTTGCTTCAACCCATTCTGGATTTCAAACGTGTCCAAAAACTGTTTGCCTACACGCACCCTACTCGTTGAGCCATTAGACACATTCGTATAAGTCTAACTAACTTTTTGGGAATTCCGAACTCCAGCAGGATACTATATAACTTCTCCCTCTTAATTGAATCATATGCTTTTTTGAAGTCTACATATAGTTGATGTACAGTACCATTATATTCCCATTTCTTTTCTAAAATCTGTCTTATACTAAAAATCTGATCTGTTGTAGACCTGTTTCTTCTAAATGCACATTGATGATCTCCTAGAATGTCATCAATATAGGGAGCAAGTCTGCTTACTAATATATTTGTTAGAATTTTGTACGAAGTTGAAAGTAATGAGATGCCCCTATAGTTGTTGCAATCAGTTTTATCTCCTTTCTTATAAATTGGTACGATAATTGATTCCTTCCATTCATCTGGAAGAGCTTCTTTTTCCCAAATCATACTAAGCAACCAGCGTATCTTGTCCATCAATTTTTCTCCCCCTGATTTTATTAGTTCTGCTGGGATCTCATCTGAACCTGATGCTTTATACATCTTCAATTTTTCAATTGCCATTTCAATCTCTAATGCACTTGGCTCTGCGACTAGCATTTCTGCTGTCTGTAACTTATCCTCCTCAATGTCCTGTTCTGTATGTACATTTAATAGCTGATTAAAATAACTTTTCCATCTATTTAATATACTCTTGGAATCTGCAATCATATCCCCATTTTCATTCCGAATTATGTTTGTTCTAGCCTGAAACCCTTTCTTCTCTATACTAATTCCCTGATATAATTCTCTAATGTTCCTATTTTTTGCATTCATTTCAAGATCATTAATCTTCTCTCTCAATATTCCCTCTTTTTACTCTTTAGTAACTTGGTGGTTTCCCGTCTAACACTACCCAATTGCTCTAAATTTACCTCATTTGGCTCGTGTAACCATTTCATTTTTGCTAGCTTTCTTTTCTTTACAATGTCGGCACATTCCTCATCAAACCATTTCTTGTTTTGCCTCTTTTTTAAACAACCAATGCTTTCTGATGCTGACAATTTAATAGTATCTCTTATAGCCTCCCATTCTTTATTTATATCAGTTTCTTCTTCGTTTGCCACATTGTCATCTGAAGATTCCAGTACTTCAAATCTATTTGCAATTTTGATTTGGTATTCTTGCCGCATTTCATCATTTTTCAAGTTTTTTAATTCATATTTTACTGAATCATCTTTAGCGTTTGTTCCTCTCATAAGCGATAGCCGTCTGATTTTCACCCTGACCAGATGATGATCTGAATTGCAGTCTGTCCCTCTAACTGATCTAACATCAATGATGCTACTGTGCCAGCGTTTATCTACTAATACATGATCTATCTGGTTCCGAGTTTCTCCATCTGGGGACGTCCAGGTGTATTTATGAATATCCTTATGCTGAAATGTTGTGCTCTTAACAATGAGATTCTTTGATGTGGCAAATGTGACTAATCTAACCCCGTTGTCGTTACTATCTTCATGAAGACTGAATTTGCCTATTGTTGGTTTGAATATATCTTCCTGCCCCACTTTTGCATTAAAATCTCCTAAGACAATTTTCATATGATATCGTGAAAGGCTATCAAATAAGGATTCTAATTCTTCATAGAACTCATCCTTGATCTTGTCATCTTTATCTTCTGTGGGGGCATGTACATTTACAATTATAAAATCATGTCGTTTACCCTTTAGAATTATGTATGATATCCTATCACTAACAAACTTAATATCTCGGATAGCGGATAGGATCCTCCTTCTGACTAAAAAACCCGTTCCAAATGCAGGTCTTTCTGCACCCCCATAGTATAATGCAAAGCTTCCTGATTCCTGACTACCTTCTCCTGGCCACCTAACTTCCTGTAAAGCGACTATATCCAAGGGCGATTTATCCAATTCCCGCGTTAATATCTCTAGTGCCCCGCTATTGTATAAAGTCCTAACATTCCATGTTCCTAGGAACATGTCCCTGTGTTTGAGCCTTTGGCATGGGTTCCCTGAAGTAGTCCCCGCCCGGAGAACCGAATGGGGGACTATTTGACCTCCGGAAAATTTTACCCCAGTAGAACCCATGTCCGCATTTCTTGACGGTTGTATTTTTACGGTGAAAGATCGTCACTCTTTCGACCAAGGTACTTATTTCGTCTGGCTTATCACCTTCGACCAGTCCGGCATGGGTAACCCTATCGGCAGCAATGCTACCGCCGGCATAGCTCTCAGGATCATTTAAGCACACAAGCCACTCCACCACGACAAGGTAAAGATACCATGGAGGGGAATCTATAACCACACAACTACAAATTCCCTTTACAAAATTAAATGGACAGGGGTAACGTAAATATTTACACCTTTACCACTATAAATAAACTGTACTCGTTCGTCAGCAGATGAAAGTAAAAGATTAGAATCAAGCCATGCAGCAAATTTAATGCGAATATTTGAATACTCATTGCCAACTACAAAAGAAACATCCTATAAACCATAGAGCATTTACCTCGTAAAATTAATTTCACAAATTTCCACTGGCTCCGATACTCTCTGGTCCAGATTTTATCCGAAATAAAATTTTATCCAGAGATAAACCATTTTATCCATTGTTGTAGGTTATCGCTGGTAACACCCAGTGCAGCATCACTTTTTAATCTTTGGCGTAAAATGATGTCTCGTTGGTTTCGTTCTCGTAGTTTGCGGTGTGAAAACGAGAGGCTAAATATCATAATGCCGCTGCCAATGCAGGGGAAGCAGGTTGTTATTTTTCAAGTAAGTGTTACGATTAAGTTAATTATCGCATTATTATTCAATTTTACTAATGTATGCCTGACAAATATTAAATTATACATGTTTCTTGGTGGTTGTACTTCTTTCAAAAAACATCCTTAGGAGTCATCCATACTCTTTCCCAAGATGTAGTTTATGCTAATATGTTATATACCAACACAAAAATAGAACTAGCAGTTGTTTTGTTTACACCAATTTTTACTAATATTTATTTCATTACAGAGTTTGATTTAATTTTCTCTGTACTCGAATTTGCTTCCAGTTTTTTAAGTTTGTAACGTCAACTGTTACATATCAAAACAGGATGACATGTTGTCAATTTTTAGCAAATACACTTTCAAATTGTAAAGTTACAATTAATGTTCCTCATTTAATTTTTCTTTAGAGTGCGGTGGAGCCAATGCAAGTTGATGCTCCACCAGAAGATAATGACAACAATGAGGAGGAACCATACATTGTTGAGAATCCTAGTCTGGTAAGTATTGAAAATATAAGTTTTAGTCAAGCAAAGTTACTAGTACAGGCATATAATTCAGGTTTTCTTTTAAATGTGCAACACAAAAGTGTATATAAATATTCTATAAATATGGAATTAAAGGATCTTAGGACTTCTGACAGCTACAACTGGAGTCTACAATGTTGCTCATACAGGGAGAATTTGTGCTAGAAAGTGCTAAAATTTATAAGAGATGTGATATATAATGAATAGTAAAAATGAAGGAAAAAGTTTAGTTTGATTTGCACAATAAATTTTGGAAAAAGTGTACTATTTGAAGTCTGAACAATTTTAACAATTCTAGCTTTCATGAAACCGGAACAAAGCCAACAGGTATAATCCCTGACTGATGATGATGCGTACTATTTATCTCACATGAATTCTTCTAAGTTCTACAGAATTGCAGTGCGCATGTGAGAGTTGCTGTAATGGTTAATGTAGCTTCCAGTAGATGGCTCTGAAGTCGGCATTACCAACTTTTGGAATAAATTCCCAAATTCTAAAAAAAAATGGTCATAAACTAACTTCTCATTTCCTAACCTAACAAAACATTACATGCATATTATTTAATAAACTATAAACAAATTTTACGTACACTAACTTGTCCCGTCGGAATCTAACAAAATGAAGTTAATTTCTTGAAATATGGTTTGGAATTATTTGCTAATATTGGTAATGCCGATTTGAGAGCCATCTAGCAGATGTTGGTTGGTTAGTATCTAAAGTCGAGCACTTGATAATGAAATCATTCGCTCTCTTGCACTCCAATGTTACATTAAGCATTTGCGTGTCTGTAGAACTCGATTAATAATATCTGCATAATTATATAAATATTTAAAAATCGTAAGAAATGTTTTTAAAATGGTTCCAAAATGTTTAAAATAGTACAAAACTTGTTTAAAAGTATGTAGTGCAACAGTAGCATAAGGATGTTGTATGGAAAATCATGTGAGACAAATGTGTAACCTCAGCATAAATTTTCTAAGTTCTACAAAATAACAGTGCCCATGTGCAAACATTTATAGAATTGACGCTGGGTGGAATCGCATATCTATGAAGTCCTACAAAATGTTTATAGAGTTGTCACTAGATGGAACCATGTGACTGTGAATTCAATATGACCAACCTTTGCAATAAATTCCCAAACATTTATTAGAAATAGTTGGATGTACACAAACTTCATCCTTCCCAACCTAACAAAATAAATTACATGCATGTTATTCAATGAAGTGTACACTAACTTGTCCTATTGGAACCTAACAATAAGAAGAATATTGGTAACACCGAATTTACTGCCACCTAGTGGAAGTTACATTAAGCATTTGCGCATGTGCACTGAAAGAAATTTGTGTACACATAAATAGTCTGAGGTTCCCTATTTGTCTGCCACAATTTTCCATACAACATTCTTATGCCACTGTTACACAAAACACTTTTTGACCATTTATAATGTTTCATACTATTTAAAAGATTTTGGAACTATTTAATAAACATTTCGGATATGCTACACTTCGGGTCGCACAAAAATTTTTCTAAGTTCTATAGAATCGCAGTGCGCATGCGCTAGTGCTCCAATTATCCCAGGTAGATAAATGCAACCTCCAGCAGTTGGCGGTATATGTATGAGAAATCAGTATGACCAACATTGACACAAAATTCCCAGAACTTGTCTATAAATGTTTAATATACACGAAATGAACTAGTAAAAATATGATTTTACGTGGTAAGCGTCCGATATTTTGAATTTTTCATAGAATAACAGATATGAAGAGGTAATTTATTTTACGTATCAAATCACATTTAAAAAGCAAGGAACCTAAAAGCTAACCAAACCTAAATCAATTACTGTAATACAAATCAATTACTCTAACGTAGGTGAAATCCAGGGAACGTGGAATCACATTTAAAAAGCAAGGAACCTGAAAGCTAACCAAACCCAAATCAATTACTGTAACACAAATCAATTACTCTAACGTAGGTGAAATCCAGGGAACGTAAAAATGGTTGGCAACATCTGGAGTATTTTGGGTTGTTGATGGTGGCAACGTTGGAACAACATAGGAAGAGGAGGGAAAATAGCAGTAAGCAATGTAGCACGACCATGTTTTACGTAAATATATGAATATAAAAAAAAGATTGTTGCAACATTGGAAGATGTTTAAAATGTGTTTAAAACTGTTGCAAAATGTTTTAAACGTGTTTAAAAGTGTTTAGTGCATCAGTGGAATAAGATATTAAATTGAAAAATTTTTGCGACCTGAAGTGTACAACAGCCGGAAAGCCAACATTTCTTATGATTTTGAAGTATTTATATATTTATGCAAATATTATGAATCGAGTTCTACAGATGCGCAAATGCTTAATGTAATATCCATTAGGTGGCTCTCAAATTGGTGTTACCAACATTTGCAAATAATTCAACCATATTTCAAGAAATTAACTTCATTTTGTTAGGTTCTGATGGGACAAGTTAGTGTACATAAAATTAGTTTATTAAATAATATGCATGTAATTAGTTTTGTTAGGTTAGGAAATGGCAAGTTAGTTTACATCCATTTTTTCTTTTAGCGTTTGGGAATTTATTCCGAAAGTTGGTAACGCCGACTTAAGAGCTATCTAACAGAAGCTACATTAACCATTACAGCAACTCCAGCATGCACACTGTGATTCTGTAGAAAAATTCATGGCAGACAAATAGTGAACGTTTTCCGATAAATATTTAATCTTGTAAGCCCATGTTTCCCTTAACAGAGATTTAGGCGCTCTCCCACTACAGGGAAGAATTTGAACCATACTAATTTAGTTACACTTGTTTTTGTATAGAGATGTCATTTGAGTGGTCCGTGGTCAGCGTTCTGCCTCCTACCGACATCTAGGAAACCAAGGTAGTACTAGGACAGGAAAATTCGGTAAATTTTGCTTAGAGGCCTTTTCATTCAGGCTTAAGGATCTTTTACGAGCCTGAAAATCTTCAGACTCGGGACCCACGGCTTAAAGTCCCTCCTGGAGGACTTGCTCCTTGGATTTATCCATCCTAAAAAATCCATCGACCCTGGCCGGGTTTGAACCCGCGACCCTCGGGACCAGAGGCAAGGAGCATAACCACTAGTCCACCGTAAATATTTAATAATTGTAAAAATGTTATAGTATTATTACAAAAGTTTAAAATAGTACGAAATGTTAGTAAAGTTATAAGAAATATGTGGAGCAACAGTATTACAAGAATATAGTATGGAAAATCAAGGGGAAATTAATCTGAAGTTGAGTCAAAATAAATATCATTGACTATTATAATGGACTGGGCATTTAAATATGCCTGCTCCGGGGATATAGTGGTTGTTAAATATAGTTCTTACCATAGTAACTTTTAAAATTCATGTAAAATTTTCTAATCATTTTTATGAAATGAAATTTCTAGGAATTAGTTACCAAAATGGCTAATAGTATAGTACTTGAGGGAGACAATATCTCTTGAAACATTCACCTTTATGGAGAGGAACTTTGCAGAACTTGCAAACATACTAGGTTTCACTCTTTTTTTTTTTTTTTGTAACACAAACATGACACCTGGCAGGATACTTTCTTTTTCACCTGTTCACTACCAACAATTTTATCAAGAACGTGTTTATGCATATCATCCGATAGTCTCCCAGGGGAGTCCCCATGAGGCCTACATGGAGTTTGAGTTGATGTTTCAGGGTGTATTGCGTCTGTTTGAGTCTGACATTCCCACCATCTTATCTGTAGCAACTTGTAACAAAAATTCTTTATATCTGATCATTTGTGTAGGATTAAGTTTTTGAAAACTCAAAATGAGTTGAAAAGGGCAGAATTTATAAGCCAAAATGCAACTATCTTTGACCACTTAACGGTTTTTCTAAGGATTGAGTGATAGGATAGGTATTGTTCTGTCCTATCAACAACTTTCATGAACATATTTTACTTAGACACACATAATAGCTTTTTCTTCCCAGATTAATTCCTCTTTGGAACATCAACCATTTACTAATCATGTATCGTGGAAATCATGTTGCTAGATGTGTATCCTTCCAGGATTCAAGAAGAATCTTTTCTTTTCTTCTGAATGTGATTTCACCATGCTTCAAGATTGAGCTTAATTTTTCAATTCTGGAGGCCTCTGTTCATCCTGATTGTTCCAGATATACATGCTTGTCTTGAAAGGAGACTTTCATCACTTGCTATATTGTTGTAGTAGTTCTTCTTCTTCTTCCTTCCAAGTATTAGGCCAAGGCCTGTTACGATCCTATAGAAAATTTTCCCTCCAGCGTTTCATAGGATGGCTCAGTGATCTTCGTCCTCTTGGTATATAATTATAAACAGCTTTGGGGATCCGATTTGAACTCATCCTTTCTAGATGGCGTTTCCAATTTAGTTAGTTAGTACTGTTTAATATATTCCAAAATTGGCGTAGTCTTCAATTCTTTTAAGATATTGGTGTTCCTTTTCCGATCCCATCTGGTGTAACCCGCTGTTCTGCTCATGAATCTCATTTCACAAGCTGTTATTCTGCTTTCATGTTGTCTTTTTAGTATCCATGCTTCACTACCATAGGTCTACATTGGTCTAGCCAAAGTGTTATATAAATGTAATCTGGTGTTTTTTTGTACAAGGAATGGTTTCATAACTTGATTAATAATTCCCAAACTTTTATTATAACTAGTAATAGTTTTCCTGGATAACTTATCAGGATAACTAATAAATGTGATACATTTGATCTAAATAGGGTTCCAAGACTGAAAATGTTAATGCTGTGATAGCCTGATGTTAATTGCTGGAATAATGTCCTCCAAATATCACTTGACTTAACAATATATCGTCTCGTGCCTTAATTTAAAGCATGATGCCTTTGTCAAGAGCTATGGGGCTTGTACTTGTATGAGTCCACTTAGGAAAATCAATTTTTTCATGGAATTTAGCCAGTATGAGACTGGTGTCCACCCAGCATCATGTGGAATTTGGGTAGCTGCAGTAAGTAGCAACTCCAGGTTGACAAAACCAGCTATAATGATTGGGGGGACTCTATGCTGACTACATGTCACCTCTTTACTGGTTTGGATGATTGTGCACATCTGTGATTGACACACGTGGATGTGAGGCCTGTCACGCCATGGAGTTTAACAATATAGTACCAAACTATGTTGCAATAGAAAAGGGGAGGGGGAAATGTTGGCAGCATGGGATATAATGGGAAAGAATTGATAAGAATCAAAATAGTTTCTAATAGTGGTCCATTGTAGCATGTATTACCCGTTTAAGGAGTAAGCACAGTTGTTGACGGAGGGCACTGCAGTCGTGTTTATGCAGGAATAGTATACGTGACATTGCTATCTATGAGTGCAGAGGGGAATGGGA